>CAJPEV010000041.1:0-265687 GCA_905338385.1 Darwinula stevensoni
CTCCACTGTTCTCGCTTCCGCCTCCTCCACTGCTCTCGCTTCCACCTCCTCCGCCTCCTCCGCCCCCTCCTCCACTGTTACCTCCACCTCCACCACTCCAACCACCGCCTCCACCGGCGTGGCCTTCGCCTCCACCGGCGTGGCCTCCGCCTCCACTGCTGTCGCTTCCACCTCCACCACTCCCGTTTTCGCCACCACCGCTATGGCCTCCTCCTCCACCACTGCCGCTTCCACCTCCGCCACTGCTGGCCCCACCTCCACAGCTGGCGCATTTACAACCTGTTAAAAATTGAAGCTGAACTTAAGGAAACGCAGTGAATGTGGACTCCCAAGAAACAAACTCCTCTTACATGATTGTTTTTCTCCTCCTCCTCCTCCACCCCATCCACTCATCGATGCACCCCACTTCGTGCTCCCCTTATTTTTTTTCTTTTTCTTTTTCCCTCCGTCTGATCCCTTTTTCTTTTTTGTTTTGGCCTTAGTCATTGTGGTCATGGCGTGACCATATCCGGAACTGGAGCCCGAAATCGAGACCTTCTTCCTCTTAGGACTTCCAAGTAGTTCGTCGATATCTAAAGAGTCAACGCTGTCATAGTATTCCATCGGGTTCGATTCGTACCTGCAAAACGTAGAAGAGAAAAACATTAAAACATTCTCCAATGTCACAACGATCAGTACTTTCTTTTCATTGGTTTAAGTAAGAACAACTTGGGCGATCCATTCCAAAAAAAATGATGTAAGGTGAAGTTTCCTCGAATAAAAATGCTTAACATTTATAGAGTATGATACTTCTGCAGGTGTCAGCCAGTTCCACACCGAATAGCCTAGATGAGATGAATTTAAGAAGAGGATGCATCCGTGATGAAACCGTGGCAAGGGTTCGAAACCGGCCGATTCGGAGCGTAAGTTGACGTTAACGGGGGAAGGTGCTCCCGGTGTTCCAGAGATAAAGTGCATTCGTGGGTTGGAGGTCCTCTCGCGCCAGGCACCCCATCGCCATCGCATGTTATCGAAACCGCATCGGCTGCTCTGCTGCTCGCACGTCCGCTGCAGGACTCCATCGTGCAAAAGAACTCACTTGCTGTTTTGGGGGAGGTAGAAGTAGGAGAGAACGGGGCGGTAGTAGGCGTACGGAGAGGTCTTGCCCCGATGGGACATCATCTGAGGGTAATACATGAAATAATTTGGGACTTTGTCCCCTCTTCTCGTAGGAAAACCGGGCCCGAAAACGAATCGACGGTCGTCGATGCCAGAGGCACGACCGAGCCGATCGGCGAATCCCATCGAGGAGAAGCCAACCCCTTCTGAGCCTGTCACAACGTGAGAAAGGGTCTATAAGTTTCAAGGAAATCAACATTGAAATACTCGGTACCGTTGGTTAATTTCGTGCGACTCACTTCGGGTCTCGGTCGGGCTTGGTAGGGCCATCATGGCCAGGAAAACCGGGGTCAGGTACAACATCTGATCATTAAAGTTATGGATCAGATAAAAACACTTTGATCCTCGAAACGAAATAGACGATAGATCATCAGTAGACGATAGTAAAACTCTACATGATCAAAGAATCCCTCTTTCTTTCAAGATATCTCAGTAAAAGAAGAAGTGAAACCTATAACACGTTCGGACAGAAGATTCGAGAAAATGTATTTGGAAGTCTGAAGGGAGACCAGTTTACAAAATTCCCTAAATACAGGGAAAGAGAGGAATTACGACCCTGCCATGAAGCCCCTCCCGCTGCATCAAACAATTCAACTTAAAAATCAATCCGATCTCCCTTCTTAAAATCGAATTACACCTTTGTCCAGTCTCAAAATGTGAATGGACGGTGCGAGCACTTTCCTCTTGAATGGTACATATCCGAAAACTATTAAGTTTAATATTTACAATACAAGGAGTGGAAACAAGCAAAACTTCAAGGGCGGCGGAATTTTGCCTCACTTTTCTGCACAGTAGACTACACTGTTTAAAATAAATAAATAAACAGTTTATTTTGTTAAATATCTCCATCTGGAATCATGCGAATTTCATGCTTTTCTGCGTATGACACTTCAAATGAATAAAGGTTTCTGCCAACTTTAAAATTATTTCTCCCAGTGCTTGAAACACAATACTATCCAAACTCAAAAATCGCAGCGAAAAAAACTATCTGCTCTCTTCTGGCTGAGCCCAGACAGCTGATGGTCTAAATACTCAGTGGTCTTTCATTCATTTCTCTCATGATGTGTTTACGATTGTTTCGTTTATTTTTTTAATTATAAATAAAAGGGTGCTAGTTTGCATGTAAAAACGTCCTAAGTACATCATGTTTTTTTTTTTTTGCACACGATGTTTCAGATGAATCGAGAGAAATTTAAGCCTACAGATGATCTTAAAAATCAGCGATTAAAAATACTTCCGGAACACAAACTAACGCAGGAGAGATACGAAAAGGAATTTCTACATCTAAACCTACCTGTAGTCTGCGTTCAGTCATGTCGGAGAGTGTTAGGCCCGACGCGCTCTCGTGAAACGTTCCCGTGAAGCGTGTGTAATGATAATGATAGGAATGGCACGGAGAGGGTGAAGAGGGTGAAGAGGATGGAGAGGATGGAGAAGATGGAGAGTTGTACTCGATGTTCCGGGTTTCATGGCGTAGTAGCACACATGACCGGGAATCAGGAGGCTCGGCCCTTCCCTCGTCTTTCTTTCGTCCTCTCGTGCCATTCGATTCTTCCCTCTAACTGCCACTGGCGTTACTCGCGTATCTTATACGCACGAAACACGCTCGATTGGATGGAACACGTGGGAAACGGTGGGGCGCCGCACACGGGTCAAGCACGCTCCATCGGATGGAACACAATTGCTACCACTTGTGTTCCATCCGATGAAGCGTGTTTGATGTGCGCTTCGCGAGAATATTTCACCAGGGAGCAGCCGGGGTTTAAAGTGACACGCATGGCAAGGAGTAGCGCGAAGATGGTTTCTTTACTGTGATTTTTGATGCTGCAACTAAAAAAAAAACTACTATTGCATTTGAAGCACTGGGTGAAATTGTTTAAATTGGCATCGTTTGTCGTTCATCAGAAGCGTCACGTACAGAAAACCACGAGGCTCGCACGATATCGGATGAATATATAACTAAAATAAATAAACTAGCCCCTTGTTTTTAGAGACACGATGCCGTTTTACACTGTCTTGCTAAACGTGAAGGCCCAGCAGCGTTAGACTAGACTCTCCCGCCAATTGCTTCCTAACGACCATGCTCCTCTAAACGCCGTGAACTCCCGTGGTGTTGCCACCATGCTTTTAATTCATGCTCAATACAAAATCTTGCTGTATTTGCCTGCTGCCAGGAAGTCACTCGATCACTGAGTCCCACAGGAACGTTATACCGTGACACTATAACTGTAGTACGAATACGGGTAACGTAGAACTCGATACATGCAATGTAGAGTGGTATGAACCGAATTCGTTTTACTTAAAGTTGACCTGATCTGACGGAGGGATGGGAGGTTTGCACCGAAAGGAGAATCTTCCCACGGAGAGCAATGGGAAATTTTCGTGTTGCATACATAAAAACAGCACGGATCTCGGGAACTCACATCGAGGAATCGTTGAGGATATGGGGGTCCAAGACCGAGGCGTTGAGTTTGGAGATCCCACAGTCGAAATCGGAGGGGATTCTCCACCGGAAAAGGCCTGGGCATTTTCATCCTCGCATGTCAGGATTGAGAGCGAGAACTCTCCACTTTTATGCGATCCCCTTCATGCTCGGATGAGCATCGCCATGCACGACTTTGTTTTTCGCTTTCCTTCCATTCCGCCTTTTTTTCTCTCTCTCTCTCCTCTCGCCTTTGGGAACAACCTGGCCGTATTCGCATGGAATGTTTTTTGTTTATTCACGTGATTCATCGTGACGTGATGAATCATCGCAGCCGACGACCGTGAGAAATTATCTAGGATAAAAACAGCCCTCGTCGACAGGATGAGAGAGGGGGGTTGGATGGGCTTCACTAATCTCTCATCGTCCTCGTCGAATGTCAGGGAGAAGGGAAATCTCACTGTCTCGTGTGCATCCCGAGTTAGAAATCGGATGTGCTTCCCAAAGTTTGAAGTAGAGCCTTAAAATTGACTGGAATGGCGCGGTCAGGAAACGTTCCACCGTCCGTCGACTGTTGAGCCCCTTAGCTCCAGTTGCATGGCAGTCGCGAACGGATTTTTTCCTTTCCACCTCCTTTCAAAATTGGGTGAACTCACTTCGCGCATCAATATTTTTTTCATTCGACTGATATCTCGAAACCGGCGCCGTTAAGATCGTTATTATCACAGGGGTAGCGAAATTAGGAGCATTTGAGGCGTTTATGGCCCATTTATGGCTTGGCAGCAGAGGCTGTCTGGTCATTACCCACCTGACATAAATCAACGTCATTGACGGTTACCTCTCACTAGACGGCCCAAATAAGGATTTCTTTGAAATCCCTCTGCGGATCGGTGAGATTGCGAAGGCGACTGACAATTTTTTTTTTAATCTGGAACAGAGACGGTCTCTTTGGGGAAAAATTTATTTTACCTGTTCTCACTCGTGGTTACATATTATATTAAAACTGCCGCTTTCAATTAAATGCGGACAATGCAATTAAAGCGTCTCACAATGGCAGATCTGCATACTACTTAGTGGATGCCGAGATCTAAATTCTCCCGGCGTACTCATAATTAATGTGAAAGTGCACAGATGCGAGAGACTAGACCTCAATCCAGGAGACTCCAAATGATTTCTTCTGCGTTATCGGCGAGTCAGAACATGCTCATGCTCGCTCGCAATCCCGTTCGGCAGCCAAAGCGAGCTCTTCCTCGTTCCAGATCCCGCAGAAATCAACGATCGGATTGGCATTAGCAAATGGCGCCGTCATCGTGTCATTGAGTATTCCTGGATGGTGGAAAGGAATCGATCCGGTGAGCCTAGTAGCCTTCATGCACCGTCTCCATCCCTTTGAGGGGGATCGTGCCTCATCGCTCAGATGAGGATCGTACACCATTGTGGCCCCTTCCTCCCCATCAAAGCCCCATTCTTGCTCTTGGAAATCGGAACACTTTCCCTGTACGGAAGGTTTTTTATATTTTGTGGAAACGAATTTGAAACGCGAAAGCTTTCCTGGGCTAGGGCTTGCTGCATCGTGTGTCGGCTAGTTTGGTATCGTAAGTTTCCAATTTGAAAGCGAGGAAGCTTGTACTTTGATGTCTCGAAAATCCAAGTCTGGTGGGAGGGATACAACGACTGCCTTTTCCGAGGAAGACGACTCGTGTTCGGGGATCGTAGGCAGATACGAGGACAAAGAATTCGAGAAAGGAATCCACGACATCGTTCACGGTTCTGAAGTTACCCGAGAAGCTGCCCTGGAAGGGAGAGACAGAGTCAGAGGAACGAGAGCAATACCGCTAGCAATTCGGGGACATCCAGGTAGTCCCCAGATGCAAGCACGGATGGACTCGGATGTCTTTAGCTTGTTGGTACGAGCCTTGGGAAATCGATCACCTCCCACGTTGGAAGGTCTCAGTGCAGCGTGCAAGGAGGACTGAGGAATTTGAGTCTCACTGTGCTGCAGAGGAGCTACCCATCTCGGAATGCAGAGCTATCGTCGAGAACCATGGGTATCGGTCAGGGAATAATCGGGAACGGAATAGGAAACTCTAAGGCACGCCAATCTTACAGATTCGTTTCCGTGAAGTGAAAAGAACCTTCCGTGTTGTCGCATGCAGGAATAGGTATCCCTTCTCCGATGAGGAAAATACTACATTCAAATCGATATCGATTTGAATGGGGAAATCGATAAAGCTCTTCTTTCTCTGTCGATGTTTTATAGTAATTTATGAAGGGGGATACATTTTATCCCATCGGGAAACCTGCGATATTCTCTCGAATCCCTACCACTTCCCTATCAGAGCTCACAGGGCCCTCTCGGTTCAAGAATTCATCCAAAGGGATGAATTCCTGAACCGAGAATGAATCCGAAGGGATGAATTCCTGAACCGAGAATGAATCCGAAGGGATGAATTCCTGAACCGAGAATGAATCCGAAGGGATGAATTCCTGAACCGAGAATGAATCCGAAGGGATGAATTCCTGAACCGAATCGTGCACGTGGTGCGACCGACACGTTCTCCAGACTGGAACCCGATAGAGCACGTGTGGGACATGCTCCAGCGCGGTGCGGATAGTCGCCAGGACGCACCAGGAACTCGGGACGACTCGACCTTTGCACTCCTGGAAAATCGAGCTGCAATCCCGCAAGACGACATGTTAAACCTCGTCTGGAGCATGCCACTACGTCGCCAAGCTGCGATCTTTGCAACCGAACGCGAGATTTCGTTGCAAGACCGGAGCCGAAGCCGGTGTTGCGTTTCTATTCGTCTCACATCGTTTCTCAAAATTCTTGGATCCTGCTTGTTTTCGGTTCTTTCTTTATCCAAAAGGATGATATACGACCGTGAAAATAAACGATTGTGCTGGACCGATGTGACACCTATAGTGATTCATAACAGTGATCCACTTCAAATGTTGAGTGGTGCATGTCCAGTACCTTCCCGCAGTCTTTTCCTTTCGAAAGTACCGAGTGCAGCAAAATGAAACATGTATCGCATACGATGATGATCGAGGTCCCTTCATCTCACCTAAACCTTTTAGTACGATACGGAGAGAGAATGGTGTGGGATCACGCTCCGAAAAAATCGCAAGAAACAAGACCTGCGAGAGTGATGATCTCCCGCGAAGGCGTAGATACCCAGATAACACTCGGGGTGTGAACCTCCTCGCTAAAAGGTCTCTTACCTTATCTATACACGTCTAGACGGCATTCTGTCAGAGATTTGAACTCGAGGCGAGTGTGAGCAAGAACCGATCGGAAGGGACGCGAAAGACGGACGGTATTCCCATCGCGACGATTCCATTGCCTACGGAATGCGTCTCGGAGGAGTTAAGGATGACTCCGTACGAGCCGCAGTTCCAGGCCGGAGCGATGGGGGAGCAGGGGTGGAAGAACGCCTCGTCGTCGAAAACGAGCCACTTTTGGAGGCCACAGATGCGTATTGCCTCGAGTGAGAGACGGCTTGCCTCCGGGCTTGCCTCTGGGCTTGCCTCTGGGCTTGCCTCGATCGCGTCATTCCATTCATCCGAACTCGCGACGAGCACGGTCGTCGGCTATCTCTATTGGGGTCCGTCCATGCCAAGTGGCCCCGAGAGTCTTCGAACGAAGCGACGCCGTTTTCGCATGTCGAGTGCCATGCACGAGTCGATCGTCTCCAGCCCCTGAAGACGGGAAAAAGATGAGAATATTCTTATAAGATGAAAGAACTGTTATTTCCGTCTCATCGAGTACCATTTTAGGGGTGCTAATTAATGCGACAGGAATGCAGACCTGGTGAGAATGCTTAGGACAGCTAAAATGGATGGGCTTTCCCATGCTGAATGATGATCTCAGCTGAACCCAGGTGCGACGAGAAGTTACCAATTTTTCACGTTTGAGTGATGATCTAAGCAAGCATTAGAAGTATGCAAACTTTTCATTTTTAATATACTCTTAAATGTCACATCCGACCATAAGTGTAGGTAGATGGATAAAAGTGTATATGTGTGTGTGTGTGTGTGGAGGGGGGGGGGATGCCGCACAGGAACTCTGGAACACTGTTCACATGCATTTCATGCGGCTTTTTTTCCTCATTTATTTCTTCTTTTTTTGGAAGGGGGGGGGGGATTGGGAGGAGGGAGGGGGACATGTGGGCCTCTGGTCCCCTCTGCGCGATGCCGCCAAATCCTACGCTTTTCCTGTCACATTCCACGTCTCGAAATAGCTTTGCTTACGTTTCTTATCACTGCAAGGGTGACTTACACGAATCTCGGCTTTCGTTTCACCAAAGGAATGAAGATGATACTAAATTAATGGTTCCCATATATCATGGGAATGCGAAGGGAAAAGCAAGTAACTCATTCTCGGTGTTCATTTAATGTGACATCCCACATTTTTCATCGCCCTCGGATGGAGCTCTCACAAAAGGAAGTATAGCCGATAGAATTTTCAATCTCTTCTCGAAACCGAATGATGCAACATTTATGAGTTGATTATGGTGTTTCCCAATTGCGCGCACTTTCCCGATTTTCCTCGATGACTGAAATAGATAACGGCTTACCCCTTCTCGTGCCCTCGATCGTATCCTCATCCCTGAGGGCCCACTTGCGCACACCTAGCATAACTGGTTTTAAAGATAAGGGAATTCCGGCGGTCGAAATGGAAGAGAATCTCATGGAAACGAACCGTCGACGCGACCGTGTGTTTCCATCGTTTCGCAAAACAAAATCGGGCTTCATCGCATGGCGATGCGCCAAAAAAATACAGCAGCGCCATGATCCGATCTGAAACCAAGAAGACCATCGCAGTCGCATGCGACCGTATTGGTGTATTGCATGCGATCGTACTCACACGTGCCTCTAAATGTGGTTCCTTTGCGATGCCAGTGAGATCTACGGAGACGGTTACCTCCAGATACCGTGACAAATTTCCTACCGGTTCTGCACTTTGCACGCATTGCAAAATGGACATCGTGTTCCGGCTGTTTTCTGCCTGCTGCCATCGAAGAGAAGAGATGCACGATGCGATGCTTCCCCGTGCGAAATCGTCCTCGTCGTCGAATGTGACTCGCATGCGTGTCGGTTTGGAGAAGGGGGCTGGTTCACGACGCGGTCGCATCGGTCTGGCTTCACGCAGCCACCGAGAGCAGACGAATCGAACCGGGACGAGCACGGTCCCCCGAGATGGATCTCGATAGGGATGACACCGAATCGACGGGAGACTCGGGGAATCGGGGAAGCGACCGACGAAATCATTCCTCCTCCCGTTGGATCCCCGGCGTGCGCTTTGGGTCTCGTGCCCGTCATGCCATCCGAAGAGGGAGCTCTAAAGTTTACGGGGGAATCTCGTCGTCGATGACGGTCGATTTTCACCTTCGACGCGGGCTCTTCGTCGACTCGCACCGTCGATGCATGTGAAATTTCTCGTGCTCGCTTCGATCGTTGATTTTCTGCTCTCGTTCCCGTGCGTTCGACTCGATCGAGACTCGGACGGAGACGAAAGGCAGAGGCGATCTCGAAGATGCCGGCCACACTTTAAGGGCCTCGTCCCGGGGTCGAAGAGAGAAAAGATGCGGTCCAATTTTCTCGATCCGACTTTCTCGATCGACACGTGTCGGGAAAACTGCATCAATAGAAGAGTGCCGGATGGTCCTCACAAAGTACGCACGTACGTCCACGTTTTCAATCACTGGGCGCGCACGTAAATATACGTGAATTTCACACCTCGTAAAAATACTAAAATGTCAAAGTGTTGAATGTCGATTCATGTAAAAAGTGAGTTTTTCATAGAAAAATAATTTGTTCTCACCTAAAATGAAGAAAGTAAAATGTTGTTCGCAATTTGATTCGCTTGGAAACTTTTGTCATGATGGAGAAATGATGACTTCTTCCACGAGTTTTAGTATGGTAACTGCGACAATTTCCATTTTTATGACATTATGGAGCGAAATCGTGCCAAAGAGGATCGATGAACACGACTAAACCATTCTACTTGAAGCTATTTGTTGCTGAACTCCTGTCTGCGTAAATTTCTTGCGTTCGCAAATGGACAACTGCTGGGACAAACCGCAAACGGGTAACGTGAGTTGTGAACTACGCGTCTCGCCCAGATGAAAAACATGGTGTGCCCCGATTGGGCGCATGGAGGAGCAGGGTGCGCGCAGATGGGCACTGCCCGTCGATCCGTCATTTGCATCGTCGTCAGAGATACATCATATTAAATATATTGCTTCCGACATCACGGACAAGCTCGTAACCGTCGATTAAGGCTTCCAAAGGGTCATTCGCCGTCTGGGGTACCTAACATGTAACTAATGTCGCCCCATTGAAACGACGTGCAAATCCAGTCGGCTCTATTTCCCTTGGCATTCGAGCAACAAGTGCCCAGAGATGCGAAAGACGTACATTGTTCGATACGAAAGGAGGTGGTGGGTGTTGAACCGTAGCATGAGGGTAATCCAAACGCAAGATGGAGACCTAACGGCAATGGTGACTCGCCGACTCGGGAAAGCTTTAGCTCCTCGGGTGAGACCTAATTTCGTACTGGCGGCTATCATTCCGGCTCGCTTCCGACATCTGAACGTAGACTCCGGAAAGACTACCTCCCCATTTACTCCATAGATGGCTGTCAGCTCGAGACGAGGAAATGGATAGCAGACGCAGAGGATTACTCGTGTCATCTAACACCAGACATGCTCACTCGTTAGCGAGTACTCGACAGGAGTGTTTTGCGCCTGGAGGCATCGAAGCACTCGCAGACTCATCCCGTCCCCGAGGAGCCATTCACACCCTCATCTCACTTTTTCCTATCGTCTTTTCATCGAAGGCAGATTCAAGAGACATAAATGGTTTCGTTTCCCTTCGTAATGAAATCTTACCTGAGGGGAGGAATAGGATTATCATATGATAGCTGTCCGTATCCATATTCATGAACATGCCTGCCGTAAAGCGTAATCTCCAAAATCTAAAACAATGACAGGCACCTCGTCTTTGGAAGGGGGAAAAAGTCGCTCGCAAAGGTGAACATTTTCATGAGTACTGGAAGAGTAATTGCTCTAGAATATTTTTCATTTTCGACTTCCCTCTTGAAGCTACATTGATTTCACGTCTTCCCAAGGCCATTCGTCTCCTCGATTTCCTGTTATTGGCCTGTTATTATTATCGTTAGAGTCACAATGATGAAATGGTAGTTGCTTCTTCAGGATCTTCCTAGAAGTCGTGAAACTGCATCAACAATTTCTTTAGGAATCCTAGGGAACAGGTTGCATGATGTTTAAGCGATGAAATCCCAACCTGAACGGTACTTTTCTATTCATGATGCCTTTGTAGTCGGTTCTTACGCCCCGAAGTTCTTCACTTTTGGTGGCATCATCCGACAACATTCTCACTCCCATATCTACTGAAAGGTCTTGAACTTATTGAAAATTAACCCATTATGCCAAACACTGAGTTATGTTACTTCATGTTTATATACTACATAGTACTATATACGGTCACCAAAATGGCCAATTTTCACGACTCTGACACAGAAAAATATGTGAGATTTAGTGGAAGAAGCTCCAACTTGGCACATTCGTAGGTGTCACATAGGTTTAAATTAACCCTAACTTGGGTGTCTTCCCCAAGCTGGGGAAAATTTTTGAATCCCGAACTCGAAAACATAGCAAATTTGAAAATTTGCTCTTAGTTCCGCATGATGTATACGTAACCAAACATTACATATTCGATTTGTCTGTACAAGATGATTAGTTTTGGCATTGGAATCTTGTTCACGAGACCAACAGTTTATTAGATAAGTTTTTGGAGTTCGGTTAGAAAGGAGCCTCGAGGAACATTTTTGGAAACTAGTTTAAGAGAACGGGGAAACTAGAATTTCTTTTGTGTTATTGAAGTATCTGAGTGAACAAGTAGATTTCATCGGACAGTCTCCAAACTGTTGCGCGAAACGGTTTAGTAATGGTTATGAATTACTGATAAGCTACAGTAACCTTGGAGTGGAATCTCATTCTGCCCTCACCTCGACATCGTATGTCATCGACACCTCGACATTGAATGCCCACGCTTTGAAATCCTCAGATTTCGTAGCGTGGGCATTCAATTCGCAAGGGGAGAATCGAGACGAAACGATATGGATCAACTATATGGCATCCAATCTCTTTGACCTAGCGTTAAAGTATGGAAGAGGTCTCTATTCCGCCACGGGAGACATCTAATAAAGTCTGACTGAAGGTTTGAAATAGACGGAAATCCAGTCCCTCTCTTCAGGCCTGTTTCTCTCTCTCTCTCTCTTTCGCCTCTGGCCAGGACAGGAAATCTCCCTGTCCGCCCAGATTCATGGTTTATTCAGCCTTGCCACACGGTATAGCTGTTTCACTGGTCAGTTGCGAGTCTAACAGTGCTCCAGAATTTGCTGTTGGATGCCTTGAACGTGTGAAATCTTTCCACATTTGCCATTTCGAAGAATGGGTTCAAAGTCAGAGTTCAGTTGCAATATACCCTCAAGTGACATTTCCTCCACTGTGTCTTTATCCGTGACATTGCATATGGATATCTTCGAATAAGGTAAAAGTTAAATTGAACAACCATTTTCTTTTTTTTTATAGAAAGAAACGACTGACACTTAGAGGTGATTCACGATTGAATGGACGAGATAGCTGATTTTGCATTCTTCTCCCTTTAATATTCCTTCGTTTGGGGATTTTCACACCATTTGCCTAACTGCAACAAATCAACTCCATTTTGCCTTCACTGTGAGTATTGGCACCAACGCTGTTCAATGCAGTTTTATGATGCAGCCACAGCCATCTGAAGACAGAAACTAAGCCAAGTGATGAAGTTAAACTAATTATTATGTGATTAAAACAGTCAAACTGAGCGATAGCGACTTGACGCTGGAAATATGTTCCTTGACAAGTCAGGCTGTCCAGCCAAATCCTTTCTCCACTGTCCAATACGAAGTAGGGGGCAAAGTGCTTGTATACCGGAGGATCCATCGGAAGTAGAAGAGGGGAAGACCTTTGTGAGAATGATAATGAGTTCCGTTTCCTCCTTTTATTCTGTGCTTTCGATTTTCTTCATGACCATCTTTCTATAGAGATATATTCCCATTCCTTCCCATTCCCTTACGAGGGTGCTGCTTGTTACACGCGTCTTTTGTCATGGTTCATAAGGGAAAACTTGTTACTTGTATTCCAAGTAGTCAATTCATCGGCCATCATATCGATATACTCTATTGACATGGATCGATGTCTTTCATATCTGAAGCTTGATTTTATTTCTCTTCCATGGAAGAGCCTCAAGTAAATACTGGTTAAGCTCGCGAAAATAAGACCGGCTCCAACTCGGAAGGGAGGAGGAGCGAGGGGGGTGTGACCGTGTGTCCTGGGTTCAGCGCCTCCAGTTGGCGGGAAACACTCGTTCAGTCTCTCTCACGCTCGGCTCTGTGTCGCTCTCATCTTTCGCTCAATGGCAGGCTCTCAAGTTCCATTTTTCCTCTTCCAAATTCAAGTGCACACGTCACGAGAGAAAAAGATCCATCGCCCTAATTTCGATTGAACCCGGCGTCGTCTAGGTACGTCGACATGCTTATACTTGAATATTCTATTTATGTTGGCCATATTTGGATGTTTTAATGTATTTGCGAAAAATGTTTGTTTATCAAATCGTAGAAGATATATAATGTTAGTAGAGGAGGTAAATACTATCAAGAGTATGCGTATGTTGGATGTAACGGAAGTTCATGATAGTTTCAGTTTTAATATTTTAAATTATTGTTTGCACTGCATTGCGCTGCTTGTTGCTTTTAACTTATTCTGATCAATTACGTTGATATTTAAATCGTGCTATTTATTTGAACATAGCCTTTTCAAAATTGTCCAAAGGCCTCGTCACGTGTTGTGAAGCATCTCAAAAAGCTTGGAGAAATCCTCCTCGCATTGTTTTTAGAAGCCTGCTTCTCCAGCATCCTGTTTTCTTGTCATAAAAAAATGGCATCCTTAAACAGAATATTCTGCAAATGGTAGGCACTGTACAAGGCAATGGAAGAGTAACTGCCTGGTATACATTTTTTGCACATTGCGGAATAAATTGAAATGACCCAGATCTAAACACATACAGAAGTGTTTTCCACACAAGAATGACGAAGCCAACGGTGGTTCAAATCTAACAACACACGAACTTTCATTTCCTGAAAATTTAAACCACTGCTGCTAGAAAATATATCAGTTAGATGATTCCCAACATAACTCAAATCTGACTTGCAGTTCCAGTTCTTGTACGTTCCTTGGCTGTGCTTCTTAGACGTCCTTTTTTCCCAGCCACACAAGAGCAAAATCATTTAAAGTGTTTTCATTCTGTGGGAAGTTAGGTGGGGTCCGGTCTTGATGCGTCCATTTGGAACACTTTCCCAACCCACATGGGTAATTCTGATCGCCAAACTTCGAAACGGGCTGATGTTTGAGCTCATTTTAGGCGATGGTGCTTCTGTCACTGTCCAGTAGCACCTAAAAGTATGAGAATCAAACGTCTAGGGTGAAAGGAAAGGGAAGAAAATAAAATCAGGTAAGTTATTCACTAACACCACGAACCGTATAGGTGAGTAGAAAGCGAGAAAATATTTTATTTTGATACATTCTCTCCTCCATTCTTATAACAAGAAACAACAACGTGGTTTTTGGGTAGAAGTGGTATAATGCTCATCACGTAGCCATTCGCGCCTTTTTTTCGTTGAATAAGCGCACAGAAGTGCAATGGAAAGACCCACGCCATGGGTGTATTATACTGTCCATGGATTCGACGTGCTTGCATATATATATTTTTGTCTTGTTTGCCATACGCAGTATATAGTCTAGAAATTTCTACATTTTCCTGATGTACAGTAAACGTCAATAGTTTGCCTCATAGATGTATAGAAAGGATTTCGAAGGGGTTGTAATGATGCTGGACGGTAAGAATTATATACAAGGACGGGATGAGGATGAAAAAAGTGTCATGGAGTTGAGTCACTGTCACTAAGTGGCAGAAATGGATGTGACCACCGGGGTTCGTGAATGAATGGCCCAATCCCTCGAGACGTGAAATTTCACGCTTCGTCGGACTTCAAGAATGAATTAAGCATCCTGCCTTAATTTCCACATCTCGCCATTAAGGCTCAACGGACCGGACATTCCCGCTCTTCCACGTCGTTTCGACACCGTCACCTCCTTGTGCTTCCTTTGAATCTACCGTCGTAGACGATGCAATGGAATATGTGATGAATGCCTAGGAGGGGACGGACGGATGGAAAAAACAATTAATCCCCCGTTGGAAAGGATCAATCAGACCCTATAGAAGAGAAGATATCTGCAAGTCAAAAGCTGTGAAAGAGATGGGAAGGACCCCGGGTTCATTTCTGTTATTCCTTGCACAGCCCGCAGGTCGTTCATCATGGTTCTGGGCATTAATCAAGGAAACCCCTCTCATCCTCTTTTCCTCTCGGTCTACCGTACAATTAAACCCCCCCTTGCTAATTAAATCATAGGATCTTCCCTTCCTTGCGGAAGGGGCAGCCACAGATCCGCCTCTCGTCAAATTGAGAAGAGCGTGGTAGAATTTTGAATACATTTTCTAAAGATGTTAAGGGCTGCACTAACTGGAACTAATGAAAGTTCGGCATCTAAGAGATATTTGCTTTAAACGAAAGAGATCATGTTCCTTACTTCTGTAACTTTTGTCAGACACTGTGGGTGACATGCACCACATCCATTTAAACTGATCTGGCTTTATAATAGACGTCTGTGAGAACGAGAACCGGTTCCCATAGGGGCGTATAATTAACTCAGATCCGCTTCACCTGAAGCGATCTGGTGCATGTCACTTTGTACTTCTGTCTCATGCTTTGTCGCCGTCAAAACTCTAGCGCATTATCTCATTTTTCACATGGTCTTGAGTGACATGCGCCGCATCGATTACTTGTATTCATTCAATATTGCATTGAATGTCGATGGGAATATGAAGTGGTTTATTGTGGAACCAAAATGAATTTAGTTAAATCAATCTGATGCATTATTCTGAAATTCTTTTGGAATACCCCCTTAATGAAGATCATAATTGCTACAGATACGACTTCAAGTCCCAACGAACAGTGAGTAAGTGGACCATGTGATGCATTAGCTTCACCGAATCTCTCGGCGGGAGCTGAAGAAGGGCTTGAAGGGATGGAGGTGCTACAAGTGGTGGGAACGGGAACGGGGCCGACATCCCCCGAGCAGATCCTCCAGAAGAGGCCCCAGCTGGCCCGTAGCGACAGTGCCGCCAGCTCCATCATGCTTCACGACTCAGGCGTCCACTCCGAGATGAACAGCAGCAGTGGTGCCCGACTCGAAGAAGATGTGCTAGTGGAACCGGTAGGTCGACCGGCTAGGCGACTCCCACGTCCGGTGGCACCCGTGAATGCTCCACTGATGCCGAGAAATGAGGAACGGAAGAAGGCGAGCACGATAAGACAGCATTACTACCCGGAGGGTGGTTGGGGTTGGGTGGTCCTCGTCTGCTCCACCGCCTGCGTCATCATGGCCCTAGGGCTCCAGTTGGCTTTTGGGCAATGGCTTCTCGAGATCCGACGCTTCTTCCCACACGCCTCTGTTCTACAAATCGGTATGTCATCTAGATTACGATCATTTCTCTTACAATCTTTTTCTGATATTTATATGAGCTTTTAAAGCCCAAAAAAACATAAATTCGCAAAAAATATTCCCATTTCTTATATATATAAGAAATATTCCCACTTATTTATTTATTTATTAACTTAAGCGCTGTTATATGGTCACGATTCCCGAATGGCTATGACTGAGGTCACAAAATGCAGTGTTTGTGGCAGCTCCTACAAGCCTAACATACTATAATCAAATGAAATGAACCAGGAATTCGATTTGCGAGCAAAGTCTACATATTCATGAAGGTGGCCTACGTCGGGGCTACCCAGTAGCAGGGTAGCTGGAGAGACGATGAAACTATATTTGAAATAATTTCCTCTAGCGAAAAGTTTTTGTACCATTAAGTGAACGTCCATTGTCTGGTCGAGATTTCGTACTCAGGTCCGGAAGTTTCTTCAACGAAGCACAGGAATTCCCTAACCCTTTATATAATTTTTGAAGTTATTTTCCTTGTGACTGTGATAGCACCCAGAAATTCATTATTAGTTCCTGAAAGCCCCGTAGTGAAAGCAACTTTGCTTGAAGAACCACCAAGGAGGTGATATAGCTAAGAGTAATAAATGTATAACATACCACGTTGAAGTGGATGTGAACAAGTGACCTCCACGTGCCTAATGAATGTCATAAGGAGAGTACGAATTGTATTGACTCTTTTAGTCCCTATGCACACAATTTTAGATTGTGAATAAAACTAAATTTGCATCAATTAGCAAATGATGCACGTTTAGATTCATACGCAAGGAACTTGTACTGCTCTGTAACAAAGGATCCATCCAGGCATCACAACATGAAGGATTGATTACGCAATGGAAAAAATGGCAGTCAATATAATATCTAATCGTGAAAGCTGTTTCTGTAGTAATCAAAGTCGGGATGAGAGATTTCTTGGCACCTTATGAATGTTATTATGTAAATAAAAGTTAGAGATACTACAATAAAATCATCCTTACTCGTAGAATAAACGTATTGTGCGCGTTGGACGATAAGGAGCACAATCGGAGTTCTCAAGCTATCCAAAAACAAACCTACGCTGCTCTCCCTCGACTTAATTCTTTATTTATTAGTGAAAATCGATCAGCTCCTGCCGATTCCATATGTCTTCACTCTCTGAAGAAAGGACTCGTGTGCGCTCACTGATTTCAGAGACTGTTTGAACGCCCAAGACTTCATTTCCGGGATCATTTCCGGAATGGGAAACGAAGTTTCTCCATAATGCTTTTGACCCCCAATATCTCATCAAGTGGGGGTTGTTAAGGGGAGACGACGTTTACGGCCATATGTACAACAGTACAATTTTACTGCACCCGATCGCGAAGGAGTCAGGTCTTCTCATTGAGGGCATTAAATTCGAGTGACTCCGGTTGCCTCCCAAAGGGGAAAAATATCATCAGCAGAGAACGTATGTAAGGAATGGGAGAGAATCATTGTCTCTCGGAGATTGATGGATCATTGGAAATGAATCTGGGGGAGGAAGGAAATGGACTCGTGAGGGGAACTGTCAATCAATTCCGATCCGGAAAAAGGGGCTCGTTTCCTCCCATGCAACCATATCAGACAGAGGCCTACATCCATTAGGACTTTTTTTCCCATCCAAGTTGGGCAATACGAAGCGAAAGATGTGAAAAACAGAATCCATTTGATATCAAATTTTGGCGATGGACATACATTTTAATTACATTTCATAGGGAATGTAACAGCAGTGGGGATTCTCCTATTACCTTTGCGAACTGGTGAAATCCATAGTTTTGACTGTAGTGCAAAAAGAAAAATGAAGCAAGACAATGAACCATAGAACATGGGACTGTATATGTTGATGACCCTCGAGGCAGGAAATGTAGAAGACGTTTCATAAACGTTTATTATTTGAACATAATTGTGAAACCAAGAATTCATGGTCACATGCATGGGACAAATCATAAACTATCGACATAAGACACTTGACATAAGAAACATATCAAAATTAGAATAGGTAAAACAACTCGAGCATGAAATGGAAAGGATGAATTCTAAGCAAACAGAACACTAGAGGTTCGTTCATTTCCTTCTGAGTTTGAAAGTGGAAGTTCTTGACGAATGCAAGGGAGACGGAAGTTTTTTTTTTCTCTCGAAACGGTCTCCGCTCTCGAGAGCTGATAAATGACGGAAGAGATGAAGGATGGTTTTGAAAAAAGTGATGGAGTCTTTCCACGCGTTCAACACGACACCCCAAACTTCTAGAATGACATTTGCTTCCTCTCCCTTACAAGTCACACAGTCACCGTTGGCAGCAACACCTTCAGACGGTGACACGTGTGCATGCCTTCTTTGCCATTCCTGTCTCGCAGTTTCCCTTTTCCCCTCCCACGAAAGCTAAGACTTTCTCCATCGACATTGCGGTGGAACTATTTGGCATTTGGTTCCCGTAATAATAGACAAGTTATTGAATAGAGAAAATCGGGGTAAATAATGTAGAAAATTCATAATAGACTTATAAAGAAGAATATTGAGAGCATGGATAGGTTTATCTCATCCGTGGCTGACAATGACTGGGGGAATGCAAATGCAGGTAACGCAGACAAGGAGTTGGCAGAAGAGCCAAGAGCCAAGGGACAGGATTATAGAATTAGAAAGGACTTTTGAATATCCTAGCCGGCTGCGACCTCAGCTCAAGTCAATAATGAATGTCATGCCGTCCCATCTTCCCCCCTTTTATAGGTGGGGGATGAGTAAGCACTTTTTTTTCACTCTCCAGGCCACCCTGGATGGATTCCATGCGAGATGCCTCCCATCTCGGCTTCGGAAGATACATGGCAAGACTCAAGGGAACTTCTTCCTTATGGAGGAGAGATAGGGGGCCTTGTCGTCGCCATTCATCGTCATAATATTGTCCCGTTCCCTTATAAATGCCTCCATTCCCGAGGTGCCCTGATGAATGCACTCTTGAGACGGGATTTATCACCCTTTCCTCTCGTTTGTTTTCCTCTCTGCCAACTGGGATTTCTCTCCATTGGGCCACCTGGTATAACGCAGATCATCCGTTTACAGCGCGGTATTCCCATTGCTGGTTCAAATGCAACAAAACATCTGATACCACAATGACTTTTTTTTCTTGGGGGGGGGGGGGGGGGAGATCCTTCGGGGGATCACTCTTATTTCACCGAATTACAACGAGCTGCCAGACTTACAACGACATTTTGTCTTCTCTCTACACGTATTTCAATGTATTTGAGTGTTGCAACAAGAGTGAATAAGTAGAATTAGCAAAGATCGTATAAAGCTACGCATGGTTGGATAGAGTGAGAGGAACTTTAGTTCAGAGTGGAATTGGTTGCAGATAATTAATTAAGTACGGGTGAGTAATTAGAATAATTAATTTTCCCGCCGTGAACTCAAGAAATTAGAAAGAAATGCAAACAGAAAGTGAGTTTTACAAGAATAAAAAAAAATGCATAGGTTTTTAGTTTCATTTATATCTCGGAAAAATGTAGATACGATTCGTTCCAATAGTCTACAAAAGGCTTTCTTCAGAACGTATCTTCCAGCTGCGGAGAAAAAAGTAAACCATGCGGAGTAAAACCATGTAAGTTCGGATACTATATCGTATATCGTTACAAAATAAGCATTGGTGAGCTCAGAAACAGTTCTCAGCTCGGAAAAGCTGTTTCCTAAGGTGAACTCGCAATTGCTTTGTTTTATAAAAATTTATTTTATGGTATCCAAACTTAGATACTGTCCGAACTTAAATGGTTTTACCCTATCGGAAAAACGGTAAAAGCTACTGCTGTGTTTCTCCCACTAATAACGACGTTATTAGCGTTCTTACTTCTGTACCACCCTGTATGTTGCATTTTTTGCATAACTGACCTAAGCACCCCTCTTTCCTGGCTTATAGTAGTTGAGCAATAATATATCGCAAAAAGTAGCACATTTTCGAAAAGGGACGAAACCTTCCCCCCTCCCCCTTTTTTAGGCACCCATCCTTTCGCATAAAGGATGATACTGTACATTTATGCAATTCGTTGTGGCCGTAGAGATCTAGCTGCTTGTATACGCATCGAAATAATGCTCCGAATGTGAAGTTCGATTATGAAATAGTAACGCCTAGCTTTTGAATTGCAATGGAAGTGATATGCACCAGATCGATTGAAATTGCCCTGATTTGATATTACAACGGGATTCAGGGGGAATACAGTTCATACATACATCCTCAGTTAAATTTCGTAGAAAGTCATTACGAAATTGAGATAGTCCAAGTTGAAAGGCTCTTACGCAAGCCCGCCATATTTTGAGCTTCTGCTAGACAGTTCTTGTTTCTTAGCAGTTTTCTCCCTCTTTTTCTTCCCAAGGACTAATGTCTCCTAGTGCTTGGGAAGGAATGAGTATCAGTCTTATGTAGTTCGTGACGAAATCGAGGACATTGCACAATTTTTTCTCTTACCCCTTATCTTCAGCGATTCATCGCTAGGCATTGTGCATGGGAAAGAGGTAAGAGGATGAACAACAATGGGGACGTCAACAGGGAAAGAGACGGGCCTGCTCCTAATTGCCCAATTACGGGGAATTGATGGCAAGGATTCAAATGAAGGAATTTGTCACGAACTTCATTTCCGTCACGATGAGCCGATATATTCCCGTCACTTCGCCCTCCCTTTCCCTCCCTTTTAACCGTTGATGTGTTTATAATGGGGACCTAGAGTTCACAGAAGTTTCATCATTCTCGTTCGCCTTCTCCTCGCCCATCGTGGATCTAAATGGCGATGAATAGACGAAATCGGGATTCATTACATTTTGTATTAAAATCATTAATTTATCAATTCGTATGTTTTTTATGTTTACTTGCCGACTACTGCTGATATTACCATCGATGCCTGTCTATTATTCTTGAAGGGTTTAAAATGATTTTTTGTTGATAAGGCAATCGAGCTGATTGCCTGGAGGAGGGAGGCCTTTCTCTTCCCCTCTCCTTCTCTTCCATTTTGTAGAGAGGCTGCGGGGAAAAAGCGAAGGGAGACGGAGACGAGGGGCTTGAATCGAAGGGAGGGAGTTATTAATTCACTAATTGAGGATTCATGAAGTCATTAATCCACACTGGCTGACAATGCCAGCCTGGGACACGAACCCTCTAATGTCCTTGATATACAAGATAAGCCCTACCCCCTCCTTGAGTCCATTCTATTAGATTTCCCCGCTGGTGGTCCATCTGGATTCTAGCCTTCCCTTCTTTTCTCACCTCTTGTTATCGGTGAGTGTGCCCCTCAACATGTGAGATCACGCAGGGGCCAGGGTAACATTACTTCAAATGTTTTACCCTATCATTTGTTTCAAATTATAAGAAGTAGGAATTGCAGAGAAATATGGCCCTTTCGGAATTTCCCATCGTGATGGCTCACTTTCACGTTCACGCAGGAACTATAGGGTTGGAATGCTTGCTCCCTTCCCCAAGACCTCTCGGTCCGCCAAGTTTTGTTTATATTACAGGGTGTCCCATATAGATAGAGCCCCCCTCCACAGTCCAAACTAAAAATGCTGCACATATGTATGATATACCATTGAAAAGCACATCCAGCGACTATTCTAGGCCACATATTTTAATAGTCGGTGTGTCTTCCTCGCGCTTCCAAAACTACCTTGATCCGAGCAGGGCAGGATTGAAGAAGTCGGCGGAACAGGGTGGTGTCGTTCTTGAGGTCTTCGAGGACGTCTCTGATTGTTTGCAGCAGTGTAAACAATCAGAGACTTCCGATTCCAATAGGAGCAGTAGAAATTTCACACTCGTAAGGGGCTTTTATTCCAGTTAATCTTTACGAAAATTTCGGACCTTTTGATTTTTTTAACGATCCACGATCGACTAATAAACTCAGCACCCGCATCTCGCGCTTCTCGGAAAGTGACGGCGCGGATGCGGTCCACAAATCTCAAATTTTCCCAGTCACCTCAAGCCATCTGGGAAAGGTAAAGATGTCGTTAGAATAGTTGATGGATATACTTTACAATGTTCTATCATACATATGTGTAGCACTTTTGGTTTGGGCTGTGGAAGGGGCTCTATTTACAGGGTGTCCATAAAGTAACTTGACATAACGATTTTTTTTTTCTCGTCGTGAACTGAAGTTTTACTTTGCCATAGTCTTAAAGAGGACTAAATTCTTTATTCCGGAACACTAATAATATACATTTTCTCCATCCCAGGTACCTGAAAGCTAGTTTATTTATAACTGCCGAAAATGCTAAGTTTCTTGCAAAGAATGAAGATCATCGAGTGGCAGAAACATAGGCAGCGATTCATAGGGGTTCAGGGGGCTCGAACCCCCCAAAAACTTGACAGAAGAATAAGAAATACTTGGAGTACTGTCTCTGAGCCCCCGTAAATTTTTTCTCTGAGCACCCAAAATTTCTCAACAAATCGCCGCCTATGGACAGAGAAACAAAAGAAGTTAAAAAAAACCATTACATGACGTCCCAAAGGCCTTCTCACCCAGCCATTCACGATCTTGTTAGGAAGTTTCAGGAGATAGGGTCAATTCAAGACCAACCGAAACAAGGTCGACCTTCAGAAGAACGAGGAAATGCTCTTTGAGAGAAAATGCTGAAAATTGGAGCATTTTCAGCAGTTGTCAAAATATTAGTTTTTCTGGGATGGAGAAAAATTAATATTATTAGTGTTCCGGAATAAAGAATGTAGTCCTCTTTAAGACAATGAAAACGTAAAATTTCAGTTGGTGACGAGAAAAAAATCGTTATGTCAAGTTACTTTATGGACACCCTGTTTAATACTTGCGGAAAGTCGAAGTACTTGGATGGAAATCTTCTGGCTACCGGACATATACGAACCTAGAAGAAAAACTATTGAACTCATTTTGATGTATGAGGTACCGATGGACTCATCTCGATGCACGAGTGAAATTTGCTCGTAAGCTTCATTCATTTACGTGATACAGCAAGTACTGAAGGGTTAAAAAAATCTAAATTACACCGACTAACCCATTGAAAAAACTACGAGTATAAACCAATCCCGAGAAATAAGGTGCAATAGAACTCGTCTTAATGCTTGAATGTTTCTAATGGTACCTAATGTATCTAATAAATACGGGTAATACAGAGAAGAAATACTGTATAAGCCCACAGATCTGCCAAGAGCAAACATTTTAAATTGGATCCCGACTAAACGAAGTTAGCAGTGAACTTGTATCAGAGAGACTAAGCACTTCTTCTTGGTCTAGAATTGGTGTAAGACTACTGAAAATACTGGAAAGTACTTATTACCAAAATACCAAGAGTATAAAAAAACCCAGAACGAATCTTCACAGATCAATGAAGTTTAGAAGGACTTATCTTCAAGCACCGAGGGACCTTTCAACCTCAGTCACTGATCTGGTATTGAAATTATGTCACTGTATTTATCCTCAACCGCGCAGGCAAAAGCATGTTTAAGGTACGAAACTCATCGTGTTTGCAGCACTGCTAAGTACTTTGAGTAACTACTGAACCGATTTCCTGAAGAAATAAGGTGAATACGGAGTCGTCTAATAATCTTCATAGGAAGTAGTCTTAGAACGAGGGTCGTCCTCTTGGGGTGTCTTATCTGTCCGTGTGTCGTTCCGTGTGTCAGTGCGTCATTCCGGGTACTCCTCCTAGACGGATGAACGGATTTTCACGAGTGAGGTGTTAATGAGCTTAAGACCTGAAGGCGATACTTATTAGGTCATAAGGAAAAACGCCGTCCATTTTGACATAACAGCTAAATTTTCCTGCGATAAGAATAACATCAAACTGAATGCTTTCCCGGAAGAAGTGCTCACAGCCAAAAGTGAGAGTATGAGGTTTTGTCGGCTAGTATTCAGTTAGTGCCCTAAATTACTATTTAGAATTTTGGTGTTGCTCTCAAAATACTACAGAAAAGACGGGAAAGTTAAACTATTCTGCGGCGCGATCTACTGAACGTAAGAGAAAGAGACGTTCTGCAGTTAAAGTCAGCCGATGAAAGAGTAGAATAGCCTGCACGATATGCTACCTCGTACTTCACTGGCTGCTTCCAGGGCCAATGAAATAGACGAAGAGAGAGCAGAAAGGCTTGCATGGAATGCTTCTATTCGACTATTTCATCTCGTACGTGGACAGGCTTAAACACTAGTCTATCTGTACTATATTTCTGAATGTTTGCGTGTCTGTCTGTCCTTTATGCACGGCCATGCCTCTGATCCCTATCCGACCAAACTTTGCCTGGCTTCCCCATTTAGTCGGGGGATGGTCATAGGTTAGGTGACGTTTCAAATTCGGACCCACGGGATACCTTATTTAGTGCAGATTTGACTGATTCACTACTACAGACCCCCAAGGAGTCAAAATTTTGGGGGCTCATTTAAAAAAGATTTAAGTTGTAACATGCAGCTTGCTACTGGAATTTTCCAATTGGTAGTGTAGTATAAGCTACATATTTTAAACAATTTCTAGCCGGGTTTGTCAAAGAGGCATTCAAACAATATTAAACCCTCAAATATGGGGCGTATACAATATTCACCAATGCAGCGCCGGGTACCTCTGCTAGTTGGATATAAAGCTGAAATTTCACCAAAGATGTAGAAGAAACGTGCCCATTAAAGCATTTGGTATTGCAGTGCTGCTCCTGGAAAGATGAAGGAGCAGTGCCGAAGTGATCTCTATTTTTTTTATAACGAATTTCGAACTTTCATTTCTTTGAATGTTATTACAAAAGCAGTTTGTAGTTAAGCACGTATCCTTCCAGCTGTACAGGTAGTAGGCTGTTTTATAAAAGCAGCTACATTCACCATGACCATAATCTTTGTTGACATGAATGTGGCAATGCAAACCACCAGGGAAAGTTCACGAGGAAGAAAGAAGGCTTGTGTAAGAATCACTTCCTAGAACTGGCATGACGCTGTTGTACACCTTATGTCTTCGCAAGCGTTTCTTACTCCCCGAATTTTGTTTCCTCGCATGATCCCACCATTCATTGTTTTGTACCGAAGAGTTTTAGACTTCAATTTGTGTTACGCATCATGCAGAATTCATTCAAGACTGAAGTCTGTGCCAACCTAAACTTGAAGTCGGTAGTTGGTATTTTTTTCCTCCATACTCGTCACTTTAGCTGGTGCCGTTCAGTAGACTCCCAACAGAGTATAATTATGAGCATCTTCAACATCTAATCTGCCTTTGGATTAACTCATGAGAACAGTGAAATGCTGATACTAAAAAAGTATTATATCCTTGATAATATACAATGGAAATTTCAAAGTTTTTCCTCTTGATCGTGAAAATACAGAATTTTCCATAGGAAAAGAAGGATAGAACGGTTTAACACGGTTGAACCTGACAAGGATAGTAAATATATTGTACGGTACGAAGAACAGTCGTATGTGTCGCATTTGGTTTTCTGTACAGTAGGCCTGTATGAAGACTTCATGTACTCCATATACTCGTATATACACTACTATGAAGTATAAGAGTACATATAGAGTATAAGAACGAGAAGGAGAAGAGGAAGGAAAGAGGATGTAATGAAGGGTCATAAGTCAGACTACACGTCGCATTGTCGCCAAATATATCGACATCCCGCCTCCCATTAACCCACCCATGCGATTATATGGGCCTCTCCCTCCGCCGGAAGATGACGACGAAGACTTGCTGCGAAAACTTGCCAAACGAACCCCCGATTGTATCTCATAGGGAGATAGAAAGGAAGACAAAATTCTGTTGGAAACTGGGTCACTCGTGGTACATTACGGGTGTATGGTATGGCATTGCGTATATATATCTGCCGGGGTGAGAAGAATGATGTGTATATATGTGTATGTGGGTATGGTATAAATGATATATCACGGGAAGAGAAATATAAAGGATCGTAAAGAGACTGGGAGAGAACATCCATCAAAATCCTTCAGCAGGACAATGCCTGCCCAGAGATGGGATACAACGCCATTACAACGACGCCAGAACTTTTTCGTTCTCTTTTACCCGTCTACCTCGCATCGATCCTTCGTAGATGGCGTCAAGAAATTCTTGTTGAAAAGCTGACAAAGTCGACAACTTTCGCAAACTTTGTGATATTTATCTGGCAATCCTGAGTTCGGTTCAGATTTTAGCTGCAACATTTTCTATAACCTGTTTATGTATTGTGATTTCAATCGCATTCAGCTTATAGGCCTACGGGTTATTGTTGGACTGTGTATATTTGCTGAATTACTTTGGTAGGCTGGAAGTTATCCTTCATTCCCTTACATGAAATGACAATCTTCATGACAAACTGCAAGCGATTGAAAGCAGCGGAAGGGGGAGGGGCATTAAGACGAAATTAGCTGAGCTGGAAGAGCGGACAGCAACAAGATAGGGTCAAGAGTGAAGGTAACAGTAAAGGGAAGGGGGGGGGGGAGGGTTTAAGTCCCTAACTCCTTCCCTCTAGAAGCGTCCCTGGTTGAAAGTTCATGTAGTCTACTTCATAAGGAAAGATTAATGTTATGAGCCTCTAATCTTGTCAGCCTGGCTGTATCTGACCTTTGCATCTGTCACATCATTCTGCTTCCTTTCTTGGAGCTCTTATCCATTTCGCATGTGACGGAATTAAATATGAACTTTCGATGTTGAATAATTCTAATCTGCCAGCATGTCTGAAGGGTTTTAGAATTCAACAATTTCGACCAGACTTCTTCGCGCGCTTGGTTCGTTTCACTATGATTTTTCGCAATAATGAATTGGGTGAGTGATTGCATATTTGCTGCTTCATGATTTATTCGAGATTTTACATTAAATTATTTTGTTAGCGTTTGAGCTGGCTAATTAATTAATTAGTTCATTCACTCATTCACTCATCGATTTGAGGAGAGTCATTTCATTTTTTAAATTTATCTTCATAATTTTCCCCCAATACGGTGACAAGGTCGTACCCAGAGCTACTGCTTACCCCAAAGCTGGCAGGAAATGGTGAAGCTCCCTTCATGCCAAGAATGTAGTTCAGGTATCTTTGCCATTAAAATGTTACTTTTTTGTGAATGGGAAAAATATGTGAGGAAAGGGAGGAGCATGGGAAATCTGGAACATTTCTCGTGCATTTCTGGCGGTTTTTCCTTCTTTTTGCTTTTTTTAAATTAAGCGTCTGTCTTCTGTCCCCCTGTCCACCAACACTACGGCACTACTTATGTGGAAGAATTGTTATGAGGCTTATCACTAACCACCTTTAGAAAATTTTCGAAATAGACAAGCCTCTTCTCTGCCTAATTTTGCATTGGCTGATGCATGCACGATAACTGCTCCTGCAACAAAATCTTCGTGAAGGTTCAAGGTTCCAATTGAAAGCGAACAGGTATTCCTGATTGATTCTTTGAGCCCTAATTGACACGTTTAGTCCAAATCGAACGCTCCTCCATTTCTATTGGGGGAAACGACTTTAGCGATTACCATAAAGTTCACCATGCACCTTTCCACCGTAAGCTGGGAGTGACGTGGGTGGTAGAAACTTCCACAGGAAGGCATTACAGGAACCGGGACAATTCACCTTTCCCATTTTAACCCTTTCCGCAACTCTGCGACCGATGGCAAACCCAGTTCGGCAAAGGAGTGGAAAGGGTTAAGCTTTCGCATGAGGATACGATTGACACCAATCGCGAAGAAAAAACGTTCAGGTCCTCTAACGTGAAAATATATTTCTCCTCATCATCGATACCATCGCGGTTGGTGCCATTAAGTGTCACAATGATGAATGCCGGACCTCACCCATCTGGCAGACGGGAGAATTCCGACATTCTCAAGCCTTTGTTTTCAATTTTGTCTTCCATACGAGCTCTTGGTGTGGTTTTCTGCTGCCATCAGATGTTGGTATGGAGCTCAAGGGCTCAAGGAAGAAAGGAACTGCATTCATACATTTCTAAACGCTAAACGAAAACTGGACCGAAGAAAAAAAAATAAAAATAAATTGGGGAAGGGGAGGTGTCGCCGTGGAGACTGGACGGCGAGGCAGACCGCAAGATATTCCTTCGGTGGATGATAATGACAGGAGAGCCTTAATAACTCCCTAATGATCATAATTGCCCCCCAGGGATAGAGGGAAGGCCCTACCGTCGCATTCGTGAGAAATTCCGAACATACGCATACTCGCTTGCATAGTGTATTGAATTCATTTGAGTTTAGTTGCAGTTTAAATTTAAAAAAAGAAAAATGGGTTGAGAATTCCAGAGTGGCAGTTGGAATATTTTATTTAAAAAAAGGTAGGATTTAGTGACTTTAGGTCTAAAATATGCTCCATTTCTGGCAGGGTGGGTTAGTTATTATTAGACAAAGGCCAGACGTAATCAAAGTAGAAAAAAAAAATCAAAGAAAACCCAATCCAGAAGCGAGTCTCCTTTGTACCGTCGTATGCGATGCAAGCTCGCACAAAATAATGGGGGATTTAAGCGGTAAAGGGGGAGGAGGACAATACAAGATGTTAAAAGACAATGGGCGTGAGAATGCTTGAACATTCTTGACCACCATCCAATCCGCCATCCTCCTCTATGAGAGTTGATTAGTATGTACTGTTCCCTCATGAACATTTTTGAAAACCTTATAGATGTCTCCTTCATCACATTTGCGAGTTGCGATGAACATTTCGCGGAATTTGGAGTAGTACTTGCAAACGTTGACGAAAGCCTGCGCTGACTGACAGACAGACCGATACAGACAGGCACACGCACACACACGCATTCTCTTGCTCTCTCTCTCTCAAACGATTACTTTATAATATGCATTTCTTTTGTAAGGAAAAGAGACTTGCTAAGACTTACTGCCGTACCTTTAAAATTTCTCAACGTCGCTTCAGATGGCGATTTTCAGAGCACTGTCTACTTTTCAACATCTTAGCATTCCAGACAAAGAATAAAGAAGTATCACTTTTCATGTAGGCCTAATTCAAGACTAATTTCCTTTAAAAAAAAATATCATTCGATATGAGAGATGCCCATATCCTTCTGAAAGAGTTTTATACTCGCTCGCTTTCTTTAAGGAAAAGAAATGAATAAAATAAAATCAGGAAGCAAAAAATTGATTAACAACACAATAATACAGATAGAACAATTAACATTTTTAGGATTTGCATCCAAGACAAACTAAATTGAAAAGTATTGGCGAAAATATGAGGAGGGAGGGAGCAAATCTAGCTATTCCGTAATCGCCGAAAGAGGGACGTTGGGCGATATGAGCAGCTCGTACGAAGAGAATAATGAATGGGTTCTTGAGAATATATGATTATGTTTGCTTATCTCCGGGGAATGACAGGAGCTCCGGGGAAACGCGGGGGAATAAATAAATCATGCCTTCTTCTCTTTCCTTTCCCTCTCTAGTCTTCTACAGGCATCAGTAAGATGCCTGTAGGATACTTTCCTCATGATGTGCTCAATGGGGCTCATCGACACCCCCCTCGGGTTCCTTGACAGGAATTCATTCTTACGACAAGTGGCAAGCTTTCAATTATTCTGTCGGCCTCACTCCATGCAATGTTTTCATGAATTTTGACACGCGTAAAAGTCCTCAGAAATGATTTCTCAATTTTAATTCTATTATCATAGGGCCTTACGACGGTATCCATTTGCTTCATTTCCCATCTCAACTTCTATTGGGGTATCAGAAAAAAGCTGTCTCTGTCATGTGATTTCTTCCTCTCCATGGAATTTACATTCCAATTACATTCCAAAAACTGATAGTACCAATCGGCAGAATAGAGATAATTCATTGCACTTCACGCAACCATTTTAGGTTGCGATCCATAGAAAGCTCCAAGTGAAGCCTGTTCTGGCCCATGGCGGTAGCCTGTTACTCCTGACTCACGAAAGGATTGCATTCCCAGATTTCCTTGTAAGCTAAATGCATGAAATTTTTATGCAATGATTTGCTCATTCCTGCTTCGTCGGTTGGTGGTATCATTCTTGGAACATATTTTTTACAGGATTAAAATCTTTTAGACCCCATGAACGCAGGCGACAAGCGCTAATTTTCTGCGATAACTCTACTGAGTTCTCTAAAAAAGACACGTTTCATAACCTTGTTCTTCGAAATGGGACAGCTCGAAGATGCGAATGCACGGTACCTTGTGTACCTTAAATACCTGTATATGGATAGGACCGTAAAGCGAAAAATGTATTCTTCCATAAGAGGCAATGTGGACGTGTTGGTAGTTTTCCCAGAGAGAGTGAAATGGGATCATTGTGACACAATCACGCATTCTATCTGTCGGTCCATGAGTGAATCAGGCTTTTAAACAAGTTAACGTACAGAAGCGGACAGATTTCCTTCCGAAGTTCTCTCTGTCAATGACTTGGGAGCCTCATAGCAATCAATGTTGAAAGAAGTGTGGATTGCATGGATTTTATTGCGCGTTGGAGTTGTTCCTCTGGATACATCCTTCTAAATGTATAAATCACTTTTGTAGGACTTTAAAACCTTTAACACTCAAAGCCCCATACTCATCATATGACTTGATAAGCCCATACCACCTTCCAATTGCCAGGGCTGAATGTGTGAATACCAAACAAAAATGTGAAACCTTTCCTTGAAGATCAATCGCTACGAAAACCATAAGCGTGGAAATTGGCCTATTGATCGTGCTTTCCTGCAGCTGCTACGCGTCAGACTCGGAAAAGTGGAGGATAAGAGAGCGTCTGGCTGACTCCTGCAGCGGGCTCTAACTGCCTGTGGCCTGTGGCATTATCCGTTTGTGGTTTTACTCGAGATACTTTCTGCTCACAGAAAACCCAGAGCTTCCCTTGTGATCATGGATCATGATGCAAAACTCACATCAAGAAATTGCTCCATTCCAGAGAACAACACGATCGAAAGGGTCCTTTTTGGACCACTCAGTAGTTTCATAAGAGTGGAGAAGGTGAACCTTGTTCTAGTTTCAGAAAAGGTTAGGTATCGACGGGCGCCCCGGAGCATTGCTCCGTTTCCGAGTTTCTCAGAGTTTTTAAATAGTGGAAAGTCGCATCGTTACGTTATTCTCGTTAACTCCACTCGAGAAGAAGGCTGTTCGTATCCCAGTGGAAACAATAGAGCGTCTTACTTTTAATTTTAAAAGATGGAGGAGGGGGCAGAAGGAGAGATAGAGGAGGGGGGAAAGGATCGATGCAGGTGTTACAGCACTGAAGCTTCATGAACATGAAGAAATAAAAAATCAGAGAAAAAGGCATCGAATCAGCTCCATATATCTACTGATCATGTTTCAAGTTTCACTGCCATAACGTTACATGAAAAAGACATCAAGGGTATTGGAGCTCGAGAACGATGGGAAACAGATTTAAATTTAGATTCTCATCACTTTATTCTCCCCCTCTCTCTTTTCTTGCCTATGAAGTTCTTTTGACCTTTTGCTGCGATTCACTTTCACTGGTTTCACCAGTTCTAGATCCAAAGATCCCGATGGCAAAAGGGATGCATAAATGATCGATTCCGCCCTTCCTCTGGTCCTTCACAAAACGATCCACGACCCGATTCCCTGAACGGGAAGAAGGTTTTTTCCTACTGGGATCTGAAGGGGAAGAGGATGTCCCCGGCAATTCCAAGACACAGGGAAGACTTGTTGTCTTGTTTCCGTCTTATCATGGCCGTTCCGGACCAGCTCTTCCGTTCTCTCTCTTCTTTTCGAGTTCGTTCATGTGTCTCCTTTTGCTGCAACGGGAATTCGAGTGGAAAAGGCGCAGGCCGGAGCTCCTCCCTCTTATTTCCTTTTTCCCTGAAGCGTCAAGAAAAACTCCTTTGTTCTCTTTTGATTGCCTATACATCAGAGTATCAAAATAATCGATCCAAGAGTGTTGCTTTCATCCACTCGTTCGGGATCTCAGATGGCCAATGGCATGTTCAGGGACAAGTCTCTCCTGATATTGTGTCGGGGTTACGCATTCCCAAGCATGTTTTATTTCAGATTGCAATTATTTTCGCATTAAACTCTTCAGACCTCGTCCGCACCAGAAAGTTTTCTTGCATAGACGATCGAAGAAAGTTGCAAAATAATAGTTTTTGAAATAAAATTTTCGAAGAAATCTCCCAGAGCATTGAAAATTTTGCATGTCTAAGACGTCCTCACCACGATTTTTTTTTTGCAAGTCGACATCCAATGAGAAATTGCATTAAGAACTTTCTGGTGTGGACGAGGCCTCAGGCACATCATCTTTATTTTCTTGTAAACCTTTTCACATTGTCAACGTAAAACGGCTTAGGAGTCGTAATTTCCGATTAGGTGATTCTGGGTCAATAAAATTTGGATAGTGCTTTCATAACTACCGTACAAGCAAGCTTCTCAGGATCCTAGGAAAACTGGAACGTCAGGAGACCAGCAGTGGACAAAATAAAAAAAGAGGAAAGTCAATAAATGAATTCTATCCTGAAACATCATTGAAAAGCTTTGAACAGGGGGAAATTCTATCATCATACATTTGCGAATCGAATTAAGGAAGTTTGCGACGATTAAGGGAAAAGCAGAAGCCATCAACTGCACGAGGAGAAATTAATCCTTAAGTCCATCAGGGAAAGTCAAAGAAATCAATTATAAGAGCTATTTAGACACATGAAACTACTTGCTTCCCGAATTCGATAGGTATCAAAAGAAATTTAAGTCTGTAGCCTTCCTCTTGAACCCCGTTCATGGAGTTATAAACGATATTTATGGCTTGCTCAGTAACTGCTGCCAATTATTCAGTTATTCCCGGAACTCCTTTCCCTTCGGGAACCCTATTTGTTCTGGCATGCTAAAGAGGATCCCACGTGCCTGCAAAAATACTGGCATGCACATGAATTTCAGGTTAGGGCATGCTGCGCTAGTCACAGAATCAGACAAAGTTTTGCCTGCTTTGTTGAAACGACAGGCTGTGCAACATGTCGATAAAGAAAAAACAGGAGTTGAACCCTATCGAATACTGTTAGAGTTATATTGTCTCTGGTTGGGAAAGGTTAAGAAAATCCTCATTTCCTTCGATCGAGTCGTGAATTAGGGAGTACGCCACATTGCTTCAGTGTTAGCTGTAGCATTCTTTGTGATATCCTAAATGAAACGTTTTAATGGATCTATGAGCGGAATCTCCCTTTTGATCACCTGCTCATCATTGCCTTTGATAACTTGCTTGAAATATTGTCAAATCTTTTGTTTTTGGACCTAATATAGAACTCAAAAGTCCTCCAAGAAAATACAGGATAATGCATTACAGGCGTTAGCAAGGTGAGGTTATCCTCATGAATAATTCAATGAAGTGACTACATGCTGACTTTCCCGTCCAACCGATTACAGGTAGATACGCAGTAAATCAATACTCTGTTGCCAGGTCCGAGCATTAAGATTGCTTGGCCATCGTGAATGCGATATTACCGGACTCTGAGGATCAGACAATACTGTTGTTGCCTTTTCAGTCATAATTTGCTTTCCATCCTCTTCTAATCCCATCACTGTCTCTGTCCCCTGTTCCCTGCACTCAAGTGAAAGTTCCTCTCTGAGTGCACGGGAAGAAAATAGTTCGCGTGGGTGTCACAGGTACTATCGCACCATGCATCATCACGGTTAAAATAGGAAAGAAACAGGTTAGTATGCTTGTCGCACGCGGACCTTTTTTCTCTGCTTGCCCTCAATGTTTCATATTTCGAGCAGAGCAGAGGAGAGGGGGAGGAAGGGTCTTATCAGAGACGCTATTGGATGCAAACAGAGGGACAATCAATCTTGTCTACATGTCCAGCTGACTCTAACTGTAGCCGACCACTCGGCGACATGGCAAAAAAATGCCTACATTTTTCTTGGCACTACTTTGGAAGTGCGAAGTGTTGTTGCTTATGGATTGCGGTAAGGTGAAGGGAAGGGGAGGGGACGGAAGGGATCATTAGTCCCGTCTGTAGAATGCGCGGGGACGAATGGCTTTCCTATTATTGATGGAACCCGTGGTATTATCATTGTTATACCCCCTCCCCCTCTTATCGTCATCTTGGCAAGGCGAAAAAAACATCCATCATGATCGATGGCACTTTCGACACCCCAGAATTATATTTTATTTATCTTCTTTTTTTTGAGAGCTTTCCCTTTTCTGACCGAAATCCTATTTCCGCGTGAGAGCTCTCCAGAGCTGAAATAAAAATAATCACACCTGTATATATATATATATGAAATACCCAGAAGGCGAGACTGCTGGAGGTTAAGTTGAGGCGGAGGATAAAGACTTCCATGGTCCATTTTTAGAGGATGGAGCTCTATATATGCATTAGCCTAGATGAAACGGAGTCTCATTTCTCCTACCCTGTTAGAACCCATTACCCTTCTCCTCTCATCCCGACCTTATGAGACCACTTCAGAGTGGGTAGACAGTAAATTATATCTATTTATTCCCTGCAACATGTGACTTACAGGAGCATTCTTTTCTTAAAAAGTAAAGTAATAAAAGTAACGTCCATTCATTATTTTAAAAAAAAATTTGAAATCGATCCTCATATGGGATCTCGTATGTACGCCAGCTTTGGCTTCTGGATCTCCTTCGGAGTCTGATATAGTCAAAAGTACCTGATTTGTTGTCTTTGTCTTATTCGTTGTCCATGGGAATGCCACTTAACTTTTTTTGCTCGCAATTGTTTTATTATGAGCTTAATTCTATCATGTTCGATACTGTTGTGCTTTTTTAAAATTCATTTTCTATCTTTTGTTATTAATTAACAGTTCGTCACATTGTCCTTTATGAATTTGATATCAAACGACATCGTAATAGCAGTTGCATATCAAAGTTTCGTTGATAGAACACTGCTATTCGAACTTCAAGTGCAACGGTTCATCGTCAATCGCGGTCGTGATCGTAACTCTGGATGTGATGCTCATACCCCTCTCATTTTCATGGTCGATATCCTTAGAAAATTAAGTCCCATGAACGGGAAGGGGGGGGGGGCAGTTCCAGCCTGATACTCGTTCCACTTGCAAGATGCCTTCCCCCCCCCCCCCCCCCCCCCCCCCCCCCCCCCCCNNCACCCCTCCCCCCCCCCCCCCCCCCCCCCCCCGGAAGATTTGAATGAAAAATCTCTTCCAAAAGAATGGACATCAGGGAGAAAAGAAATGAGAAGCCATGCATCAACAGAAATTTTTCTCTTTCTTCTTCCTGCCACAGATTCCTATCTGTCATTCTCCATCTCCTCCTTGCCCTTCAAGGATGGTCCTTGTCCTTGAAGTATGCTCTAACTCTCACAAGCGTCGAGAAGGCACAATGGACATTTCGACTGGATTTCCTTATTTACTATATAGCTTTTTCTTCTCTCCTTCCATCTGACCCAATTCTGGATTCTGAGGATATTGCGTTCGGAAGCGACGCGGTATAAAGAGATTCGGCCGAGAAAGAAGCCGATAAATCCGTCGTCGTCTGTCGTCCAACTTGTATCGATTTGCAAGAGAAAATTTGTTGAGAATTCGGGTCACGTCCTCTCGCTTCGTGTCCTTCTCCTCTCTACTCGTACTGATCGTGGGTATTCGATGAATGGATCTGTCTCTAGGGATGAATGGAGTAATGCATTGGGCGGATGGTTTGGATCCATCCTCAATCTCTTCTGCAACCCTCTAACTAACCAGGTTTCCTTTGATCTGCAAGTATTGTAAATAAAAATATGGCTGATTATGAGGCACTTTTAATGCTTTGTAGTAAGAAGAATCTTACTATTCGTTAGTTTTCAGCAGACACTTTCATCCTCGTGATTTGCTCTCATGGTCGCACTCATGATTATCCTCAGTCTTCACTCTCTTCGCGGGCAACCAAAAGCTCATTTTTCGTATATAAGCTGCATGCTCTGGGTTATTATTATCTTATTCATGCTGTGCTGCTGGTATTATTTCTGTTTTGGTATCCAGCGTACTCTCTGATCAGTAGCAAAAATTTTTAATTGGATTTTCAAAACAGGGCACTGATGCACGAGGCGTCAATGAGGCGATCATTTCATGGAAGCAATTCTGTATATTTTGTACAGCGGGGGAAGTTATCAATATCCTTACCGTACTGAATACATTTGAATATTACACAAGTTGAATGAAATCGCTAATAGTCAGTAATATAGTCAATTGTCGAAATTGATGGGGAGTCAACACATATTGATTGAAATTGAGTCACTACTGTGAATTCGGCGTCCTGTATGTGTATGGTATCTGTAAGAGAGATGTTCATGTTTTACTGTCCTTGAGTCCATTGCCGAAGCTTGTGGACAGACGAAATTGATTGCCTCTAAAACTTGCACATGAGATGATAAAAGGTGTAATGTATCCATTCATCATTCATTCATTTAATTGAAGTTATATCATTCCCATCAATCTTTAAAATTTTCAAAAGTTTCAATCTTGCTCCCATTAGTCATACCTTCGTTACGGTATTGGTATTGCTCTTTTTAATAACAAGGAGAAAATCTACGGAATGGTTTTTGTGAAGAGAGGACGTGAGGAAAGCAGTGGGTGCGGCTTTTTCCTCCAGTCATCCTGTAACCATTAGAACCCCGTCTTAATCATGACGAAATCATAAATACTTACCCCGAGCAGGGAAATTCCATGCTTGACTTGACTTAACTGGAAGCATTTTGCTCCTGCAATTCGATTTCACTATCTTCAATAAAGATGGCGAAAATGCCATAGCCATAATTGCTATGGAGTGATAATGACCCTACCCTCCATTTCTCCCAATTGCCCTCCATGATAGATGGCGTCCAGGACCGTCATTTCCCGTCAAACCAACTACGATAATTTGAAATGAATTGCCGGTGGTCGATTGCAGGTTGCTTGGGTGCCGTGAATATGTCGGTGAGTCACTTGTTGTCGCCTGTGATAGTCGGAGTGTGTCGTCGCAAGTCAACTCGATTGACGGCTGTTTTGGGAGGATTGATTTCCTCCCTGGGATGCCTCTTCACGTCCTTCGCCACGGAATTCCATCAGATCTTCTTTTCTTATGGGTTCGTCTTAGGTGAGCTCTGATCTGACTTCGAGATTTCCTCTCAATCATGTAATGACTTCCCTTCGTCAAGAAATATTATTGAGGATTGTAACAGTCTTGTGCCAAGAAGAATGAATAATAAAGAGCGACCAATACATAAGAATCACGTCTACCAGTGATTTTAACAATAATACTGTATTGGAATTCATTTCCAAATTTTGCATTCTTTAGTATACATTGACTTCCAAATCTTACTTTGCACTCATTGCCACTGCAGTATAGACATTTAAGCAAGGAGGAGTCATTTATATCCCGATGTTGATACCAAATGGATGTATGGAATTGATTCGGGGGTGAAGGGCTTGGAGTGGGATTGACTCGGGACACGTCCACGTTGATGGTGGGACAGTACTTCAAGCGGAGACGGGAGCTGGTAGAGACGTTCCTCGTCTCCGGCTCCGGAATTGGCCTCGCCGTCATGTCCGTCTTTCTCAAATTCACCATCGCGTGAGTCCTTTCCCCATTTCCTCCTTCCTGCCCTTTCAGCCATCTGTTCGCATCGCTCTCCAATATATATTCATTTTTTTTTTCCTTTGAGAGAGAAACAAAAGTGCGAGAGGGACCGGATGGTCCATCACTTTATATTGAGATAAGTTTTACTTTCGGTATTCCTTTTTCGAGTCGCTCGTTATGGAAATGCTCATCGCATACACTAGAGATACAATTTGAGGATTTCCGTCCTCTCTAAACGCTGGGACCAGCCTTTATCTGATTCGGAACTTTGCGAAATATAATCAACGAGTGATGACAACTGGAACACTGAAATACAATTATTTATACAGCATCTGGATTTCGATACGTGAATACAAGCTACCGAAACCTTGTTCCTAATTCATACTCTAGGCAGAACTTTAAAACGCAGATTTCTAGCTGCAAAATCTGCGTATTTTGCACCTCTACTAGAACAGGTTTGCATTAAGTAGGGCTTAGCAAATCGAGCCCTTGAGTCCTGAAATAAATAAACTCATGCTCCAATTTCGCGGTTGCAGTCGCCGGGTACGATTCATCCCATTCGGCAAGTCGAATGAGATGAATTCGTGTAACATGATTTCGATTCGTTCCGATTTGTAGAAGAAAAGTGAAAATGATGTTAAGCACTCTTTCTTTGTCGAGAAGTAATTTGGTACCTGCTGTGATGCCATAACACGAACTCCACTGTTTTGCTGGTCAGAATGGACAGAAACTCCACATTTCTCACCCCTGATCTGAAAACCAGCGGGGGAAAGGACGGAGACTCGATCACAGTCCAAGAGATGTCTTCACTCATCCTTCGCTAGTTGTCTCTTGTGGAGGAAGTAAAATCTCTTCCGCTATTTAACGTTTATTCTGTAAAAGAAAGAACTGACGCCAAGGAGTATTCCTCCATCTCCGCGAGGCGGGAACGAAAAACTATCGAGGTTAGTAGGCGAGCCGTTTGATTGTGAATATCATGTCATAATCAGGACACAGTAGACGCAAGGACAGGACATAATAATAAACTTGGGGAAGGAGTCGGACAGTGCACATTATGTCTATTAGCGAAAACCTGAATCGACACGAGTGACTTCAGTAGGTTTTTCTCCTTGGCATGCAGGTGCCTCGGTCCAAGGGTGCACATGAGCTCGTGCCTACAGTTGCAGAATGATGTGCAGCTGGGGTGCGAAAGTTGCGTTTCATTCAACTTCTGGCATCCTCAAGCTGAACGGTGTAAAACATCTCGTGATCTGACAAATTGAAAAAATCGAGTTTTAAAACTGATGCATTAAAAAAGTATCAATCTGTGCTGATTTTGATGATTATATCATCGTAGAAAATGACGGAAGAATGACAGCTGCTATAATTTCACGGACGCACGGGTGGCACGTATGTCGTACTCGAAAAAACATTCTGCAGGGCAGTGTCGCCGTAACTGGAGAACCTTGCTGCTTCCGATTGGAACTGACCCATGCACAGACAAAAAAAAGAGGGAGCTCGAAATCTGTCTCAAAACTGCATGGTACATTACATGAATAATGAACGATGGATTGTTGGCCCATTCACCTCCTCCCAGAAGAGATAGATACATCGGAAATTGAACTGCCATGCTTTGTCAACAAGAGGGATGAAGGTCTGACTGTTGATCATGGAATGATGAATTCAACGGATACCTTTCTCTCAAGGATACCTTTTTTCGGAAGATAATCATGACCAGGTAAAATACAGAGGTTCTGGATAGTTGGCTGTTCAAAATTTACAGATTTTATGCAGAGACCATGTAGAATCTCCTCGTGAAATGCTCTGCAAATGAAATCAGGAGTGTGCCTCACACCTCTGTTTCCAGGGCAATATCCGTTCAACTATGGTGATTCACCTACACGTCTCAAGTGCCCCCAATGCATGCAAAGAAAAAGTACTCCAGAAGGATTCCGGTTTCGGCAGGGGGAAAGTTTCAAGGCCTCTAGCAATAAAAAAAAGAAAGACGATGAGAATGAAAATCGTGGTGAAATGTGATCCAGGCCCGACGTGATCTCGCGAACTAATCGACACATTGCAGCTGGAGAATGAAGTTGTAACAGGCTATAAATCTCCAACGGCTCCAACAAACCCCCAAGCTTCTTGACTTGCTAATTCTGGAAGGCGTGGGAAGTTTAAGAAATATAACCGAGCCTGACGGATCGCCCTTGTTGTATGCAAATAATGGCGTGAAAGGCTCCTCTGCTGCCTTCGGGGGTGTCTTTTTTTCCTCTCCGAAGCTTCCATGAAGAATCCATGGCGATGTTGCAAGCTATTCGCTTTTCTTTAGGAGGCGTGCCAAATTCTTCAAAACACTTGTGACCCACGATGCGAGGTAGTGAACCTACCTCAACAGGTAGTGAACGTAGTATGTGCCTACACGAGCGTGTTACGTTCAAATTTCTATGATTGATTATGCAAATGAATTATTCACCAGATATGGATGAACGTAGGAAGGAAAGAATGATGAATGGGGAATGGACATAATTGATCACCCGTTTGTTTTTAAAGAAAATAATGTATTAAAAGAAGGAAATGTTAGGCTCGAACGCTGAAACCACTTTTAGCTAACGGTCCTTTAAGAATACATGGACTCCTAAGGGAGAAAAAGAGTTCTTTGGCTTAAAGGCCCCTTTATCTCTCCTAAATGAGATTTGTGCATTCGGGCCTAAATATTTTCATGTACGAGGGTATTCTAAGAAACTCAAAAATGGAAGGAATGCTTATTTTACGAGTTATTTTGAGGCTTTTGCTTTCAATGCTTTCTATACTTTCGTCGAAAATTTGCCCCAACCATGCCATTCCCATTATCGAATATTTTTGGACGTATGATTCTCACCAATCCATGTAACATAGCAATGCATTGATGTTGCCCTTATGATCATGAAGGGGCATGACCGTAAGGAAACCTTAGTCACTGATAAGAGCAAGCTGAATTTCATTTCAGTTGAATGCTATATATATTGTGGCATAATGCATGAAAGCGATAATTGTCTCTTTTTTTTTTACTCTAAATATATTGCAGCTCTTCGGGATGGAGGCTGGGCCTGCAGGCGGTAACGGGGGCGGTGGTAGTGACGTCGATCCTTGGCACGTGCTACCGGTCGGCGACGTTGTACCATCCCCAGAGGAGGGCCATCTTACACCTGAAGACCCAGAAGCGGAAAGTGAAAGGGGTTGGAGAGAAGGGAAATCGAGGGGGAGATTCAGACAAGCCTCCTATCTTGGACTTTCAACCTCTCAAGAGTCGAACCCTCCAGATCCTCCTCTTCTCCACCGCACTCTCCGCTCTCGGCATCCACACTCCTTTCCTCTTCCTCGTAAGTCTTCTTCAAGCTTCAGTCAAGGTCAAAGTATACTGACTCCTCCGTCATGTTCACCATACTTCTTGAAAGACAGATGAACTCCGTGATAGAATTCCTAAAAAGTCTTCATTATATTTTAGGGGATAGGGCTGACGACGATTTTTGAGAGGAAAAAAAGCTATGGGTCACTGGGTTCATTTCTTCAGAACCATCACATTTAAATAATTGAGCCCCATGTGATTCTCAATTCACTTGCATGCAAATGCATCCACGAGGTTTCTTTTTAGAAATTCCTAAACCCCATTCTACTATTCTCAAAGTAAAAAATAACTGTCTAAATGTCACTCCTCCAGTCTTTATTTAGTAGTTCCAATCAAATTTTGGAAGAAAGTAGCTTTTTGGAGCAAAAAAAAACACAAGATGGTGCAAATAGTACCCTAGCGTACGTCACGGGGGAGGACAGTGATGCCATTGAAAATATTAGAAGGATCGATCTTAGGCTTCCTTTGCGAAAAAAAAAATATTCAAGAGAAACTCAAGTCTGATTACAATAATGCAACTTAAGGATTATACTGGATGAATACAGGCCTACATATGCAGTGTTGATCGTTTGGGCTTTTTTAGTGACAGGGAAGAATTCGTTTCTCAAAGACCACTCTCAATAAAGTCATACAATCTCCCGTGGAGTCGAATTTTTAAACCTCAATTGAACCAGCAAATGGGGCAAATTGCTTTTCGATTGATTATTAGGATGATGGTTGAGCTGAGGAGGGAGTAAATAATCGACCTGGAGCAAGGTACATTACCATGGATGCGAACTTATTTACAAGGAGTTTCTGTCCAATCAAGACAGCATTCACGTCGATACCAGAGGTTGTCTTATCACTACGTTTTGCTCCGATTCTCGATAGCCAATTTACTAGGCCAATTCAAAGCTTTTTATATCTTTCATGACGTCACTCCCAGAGATTCGTAAGTTGCAGAACTTCTCCACATGTTATTTAAAGATGAAAAAGTATTTGAGACTTGGAAAATGCCTTTCGATGGTGATTGGTTCACGTAGGAAAAAAGCACGAATGAATACGCATAGGACTATCTTAGAAGACAGAAGAGATATCGTCCTAGTTCCATCATCAATAATAAGAGCACCAGCCCAGTTAGTGGCCTGCGGTTCCACTGGCCATTTACAGGTGCTGGTCACTATTCCAATGGCCACCATAAAAACTTTACGACCAGATGCTACACCCAAATATCACTAGGGAACTTAATTGATTTTCAAGATAAAAGTAACAGAGGTCTACGCAGGCTTTTTATGGCGGCTTCGGACGGATAGAAGGAAAAAGGAATGAGAAACTGATTTCAATGTTATTTTTCCATAAATCGCAAAGGGAATGACAGATAATAAGCCCGTCTTGTACGAAGAGCCCAAGGGTTCCGCCTTGACGCTGGAAGAACGAAGCCGGGAAGTTTTCCTTTTTGGAAAATTCCTTTACGATACATGTGCAGTATATGCCTGCCATTAGAGTGTGAAGGGAATCAAAATTCACAATCCCCCTTTTCGCTGGGAAAACATAGCGAAATGAGAAGAACGGGTGAGTCAATATTTTCCGATCCTGTAGATATTTCACTTTCTCAGGCTTTGGTGTGCGTAATGGCATCGATTCTCCTCTAAATTTCATCATGAGGTGCACCAACTCGCGAAAGTTAGATTACACGCGCAAAATAAATTCAATTCCTTTCGGCCAAGTTCAGTCGAGGAGGTAAAACGATTGGCCGAGGAACAATTGTTTAAAAAATAATTCACTTGATTCGTTTGGCCTGATTCCACAAAATCTTTTTCTTCAACTGTTGCTGAGCTCTGATGTTTTGTCACTTCTCCGTACGAACCAAGGAAGTTGGAGCTTTCGACAGCTTGGCTTGATGCAATAAGTATTTGCGAAAGCATCTGCAGTTTTGCACTGCGTTTTCACTACCTCGTCTCTGTTCCTCTAGCAGTGGTGTACTTACTGATTTGAGACTTGGAACAGTAACCCTCGAGTCGAAACATTTTCTGTTTTCACCTTTGCTTCCATGCTTCTCAGAAATTTAGCAGCATAGAGACTCAATTCAGAGGAAGAATGCCGAAGTCGGAGATAGGAGTGAGTGAACTTTCTGGAGGCAATTCTCTCTTAAATTAGGATGAAAACGCGGACGAGAGCTCCGAGAGAGATTCTCCGCAAGAGAATTCCAGTGCAGATTGGGTAAAACTTTCAAATAAACAGGAATCCTGCCAGCCCTTGGTTCATGACGTTTTTCAGGCCAGTTAACTCCAGAGGCGAGGAAGGAAATAAAATCTCCTTCTCCGTCCAGGCCAGTCTAACAACTCACAGGCTAGAGGCTTGGAAGCTTGCTCATTTGTTAAGTTTAAGCTAAAAAGGTGCAAAGTGGCTTTTCTATAACTTCACATTATGAAAATACAATGAATTAGATCCCTGGATGCCCGACTCAGATCATTACAGAATCTTGAAATCCTGATGTCTCAGAGTAATTTGGTGCTCCTTTCAAGCTCATCAAATTGTGATAAATGTCGACAAGAAATAAGATCACGAATTACTGTAATAAAAGATTAGAACGATCGCTTGTTCGTTCATTCCTGATCAACCTTAAACTGATTCTATTCTTTCCTACCGGGATTAATTTCGGTTTTAGCATGGATCAGTACGCTTGCAATCATGCTGGATTTGACAAAATGGTGAGAATGGAGCGATTGAAAGTCATAAATACTGAGAAATTCGTATGAACGTTCGTACCTAGTATTATATTTTTGGACGCAAAGACAGACGTGCATAAGAAGACACTTGTGAGGATACAAGAAGGAAGTCGGAAAAAAAAGTTTGGGACAGGCCTGGATGAGTGTTGGGTAGAGGCGAAGAACAGGGAGAAATAGGTGAGAAATGGGTGAGAAGTGAAATGAGTCATGGTGGATGCCAAGTGCAGGAGCCGAGCAGCTGTTGTCATTTTGTTTTGACTTATGACCTGGGTCCTTCATTGCATTTCCCCATCCCTCATTCACATCATCAGCCCTCATTTTCCCCTAATGGCTCGCTCTCAGCGTGATCTTTCTATAGTTATTCAAATCCCGTCCTCGACCGATGGGAATTTTTATTATCATCGTGGGCATGTGATTGATTCTAATCATTCGCTCTGTCTGAATATGCAATGATCTTCCTGCGGAATGAAACCTATTTATCGTTTCGATTGCGTTTCAGTGCTTCCCGTCTCTCCATCCTGGCTGCACTCACGCATCAACATGAATGCATGCTCTCCTCTATTAATTTCCCCCCCCCCCCCAACTTCTCATTTACAGCTGCAGAAGTTTGAAGTTCGGTACAACGACAGACTGACTGAACTAGCTTCCCGTTAATGAAAACAAGAGTCCGTGTTTTTCCTATATTCACCATATTTGTATGGTATCAGTTTATTCTTGCGGATTAAATAGCAAGGTTCCTGCCCTGTACGATAATACTAACGATAACGATAGACCAGTGGTTGAAGACCTGAATTCTCGTTCCGGTCATCTCCGAAACCGTTAGCCCCCCCACCCGCTCAGAACCCCAATATCTGGTAATTGATGACGCTTGTTCTCCCCTCCACTCTCATCTACCACAAGAACCAAATGCAAAATAACAGTCAGGAGGAAAGGACCCTCATGTCTAATCGTTCAGGATAGGAACCTTTCTGATAAATGTGGCGTCGAATTGTTGCCATATGACTCTAGTCTGTATAGCCATTACATTGTGCATCGTTACATTGAGCGCTTTGAGTTGTTGCCATTTATTATAGCTGCAAAATGAAAGACCATGTCTTTATCTCTCATCCAAACTCGTAGGGTGACATGCACCGAATCCGTTTAAGTTAAACTAATCTGATCTCACAATGGTACCCTATGGGAATCAGTTTAACAGATAAACGTATCCCCATAGACGCCCATTATGAAAACGAATCAGTTTAAAGCTAAACGAATCTGGTTCATGTCACCCATAGTTCCCAATAATCGGCCAACATTTTATGGTTTGATGTTTTTAAATGTCATAATAATCACTATCCGAGTTGTTTATTCTGTTCTTTCTTTGCCTCTCAAATTTCTAAACTTTTCACGATACGGGAGTTCTTTCATGACGATTTATACTCAATATTCTAATCCTCTTCAGGACTTTACTTCACACCCGTTATATAGTGCCTAATGATTTTCATCTGCAGTCCGAGTAAGTCGTAACCAAAGCATGGCGTACCAATTGACGACGTACAGAAGCACCATGTTTCGAGCACGTCACAACATTAAGAAATCGTAGTGGAGACACGCATTATTCCATGTCCATCACATTCGAAACATGAGGAGAATGTAGCACAGAAATCGGGAAAAGAGATGAAGTCGAGCCAAATGACTTTCCTAGGAAGCATGTCATCAGCGGGAATGTTACCGCAACCCAGTCAAAGAACTTACAAGATTGCTCTCAGATATCATGGAGCCATAATTGCGAAGAGGAACTTTGTGCACATTGTGCTAGGGCAGAAAAGTGCTCCTCCTTTGTTCTGAGGTTGAATTCCTGCTCAAGCTTTAGCACGCGCCTGCGAAGCTGTCGGTACAGAGATTTTACGTTGGGAGTGGTGCACTGATTAATGAGTCAAGAGCTAGTCGTGCAGGGGTGCCCGTTTCTCAAAGTGGCAATGAACCTGGAGAAACTCAAATGGATGAAACTCAAACTTCAAACACCTTATTAACATTCGGGCCTTAGGCTCCAAGCTCCATCTCCAATGTCAAGGTCTAAACTCTACAGTTATTAAGGTGTTTGAAGTTTGAGTTTCTTCCATTTGAATTTCTCCAGGTTCATTGCCACTTTGTCCTTACTTAAAGGTCCTTTAAGAATACATAGGCTTCTATGGGAGAAAAAGAGCTCTTTAGCTTAAAGGCCCCTTTATCTCCCCTAAATGAGGTTTGTGCATTCGGATCTAAAGCTTTCTTCTGTCTGGTATAGGCATACCTTGGGACCGACGTCAGTAGGGACGAACTTGGCATGCCAGGAGGATTATCTGGCATTCATTCATCACCCCATTTGCTGCTCGAACCACTCGATCTTCTACATTATTTCTACATTTCTACATTATTTCTATTCTACCAGGGTTAACAATGTCATCTTTAGTTTGGAAGTCTTTGCATATCGATTTCGATTGTATGATATGTCGTTTTGCTTTTTTATCTCTCTCTTCAACTGCGGCGGTTGACGATCTAAGGGTAATCAAAATATGGTTCATACCGCTTTTGAGTTCTGACTAGCTTACGCAACAGTTGAACCATTGCCTAGCAGATTATAACTCCTGGATGTTTCGCAAACAGTACACTCGATAGGCTAAAGCGCACGTAAGCTTCTCGTGAACGAGGCTGCGAATATTCGAGTAACTTGATCCATCCGTCTATCTGCCCGGAGAAAACGGGCCAAGTTTCGAAACCGGGGGCCCCTTTCAAAATTAGACTCAAGTTACTGTCACCTAGTTCAAGTCTGAGATGGTAGCATGCCAGTCTGCAATTAACTGAGCAAGATTCTCGTCACACTCGACAAGAAACAAGCAGGATGTATCTAGTGACATTGCTGCCGAATGGCCAATCGCAAGGATGGACACTGTCAGTAAGTGCAAGTGCTCATGGCGATTTGTGTGCGTCCTGTTCAGGATTCCATGTTTCACATGAATTCGAACTACACAGCCATGGATGAATGCAGAATCCTTGCAGAAATGCTTCTCAGTGCCATGAATGTTTAAAGAAGAAGAGGAAGGAATCGTGCCGGAGTAAACTACATTTTATGAGAAGTGTCAACAGTCTGCTGCCCCGAGGCTCCTAGATTGAATCGCACTGATCTGATTTCATGCACGGAGACCTGGATGGAGCACTGGATATCAAACGAACCTTCTGCGGATTTCGCTCTTGAGTGCAACTTTGATCTTTGCGATGCTTAATCTCCTTTGCGTCTTGTGGATTTTGGATTGGGACTGATGTCACTTGATTTTTTTTCTTACTCGTATCATTGCATTCATCCAGATAATTGGATTTGTACACCTAGTCTGTAGTGAGGGAGAGTCACCTTGCATCGAAACTTAGCACATGAGTTTGATTCAAGTTCTTATAATAAGAACATTTTCCGAAACGTGATCCGAAAACGGCTGATAAGCGAGTTGAATTATCTGTAGATGTCCCTGATTATCTACCGACTAAGAGAGAGTCATTGTCTCTTCAGCAAGAGCGTAACATGAGTAGCGATCGGTTGAACTTGGAAATAAGGATCCATGGGTCTTCGAACGAGGCTTCAGAATGTCTTCGTTGCTTTCGCATTGCTACTAGATGACTTGAAATGAGTTTTTCTGTATTTGCCAGAGAGCGATCAATGGGAGAAAGTCGCCATAACCACGTCCAAAGATAGGACTCGGCCTAATCACCATCAGGCCTGTCATTGCCTTGTAGGCTACCTCAAAACATTTGGAAAGTCCTAACCCTTTCGCTCACCACGAGCCCAATTGAACACAGACTACATACAATTCGTAATTGTCTTACGCATATTTCGCCCATAAATTCACTGATGAACCCTTTTTTTTTAAGCACCCAGACACTGTCAAGTCAATTGTACCTATGGCAACCAAGAAATTGCCTAGAAAAAATAGATATTAAAATTAGAGGCCAATTCGGGTTTTTGCCACAAGATGAATGTTATTTATGCAAAAAGAACCAGGAAAAAGAATATAATGTAATTTTGTACCGGTACTGAAAGAATGAAGTGGGTCATTTTACCTGGGTAAAGATTGTCACCCTTGGCGAAATGCAGAGAACAGACTAGCATCCGATCGATGATGCTTATTCCAACTTCCAAGGTTCGTTGCCATTATTTCCTTTTGGGAAGAAATTTGCTGGAAAATGAGGACTTAGAGCTTCTTGTCGGGCTTCGAAAAACTATTAAACGTCATTTGATTTGTTCCTCGATACTTTCCGATTTGCATACATGCACACTAAAGTCAGTATTTTACTTTTTTCCCATTTCCAGGACAAATTCCACGCCAATATGAGAAAAACGCATACTACGAAGCAGCAGCTTCTGTATGGGGCGCGCGCGTGGGCTAGCTGCTTCTGCCGGTCACAACAGATGTCGCATTAGGGAAATTCAATCACCTGTCACAAAAATCTGTGACAATATCAAGGTGAGAGGTAGAACATACTTCGACAGAGGGGACACGCTGTTTCCGAAGGTTATCCTGGCCCAGCCAATTAGTGGACGACACCCATCACCCGCAAATACCTGGATTTGCATGAACTATATTTTGAGTGCGTCCGTCCTCACCCTCGCTCTTGGGGAAGGGGGGGGGAGTCTTGGAAAAGAATGTTCCGATGATCGAATCGAAAATCGAAAATTTGAAGAAATCTCATTGCAGAATGGATGTGTGATTGATTAAGTTTGCGCAGTTTCCGATCATTGGTGAATGAAAATTCTATATCCCATAGTACACTTCAAGGACTCCAAGACCGTGAGGGAAGAAAAAAGTGTCTTCTCCTTATCCATAGCCTTCTCCGCTCCCATTTTCCGCTAAATAGGAGTAGATTCAGCTGAAAGGCCGTCTTTCTAATAGAAGCAGACGCCATAAATTTTTCGTAAAGTCGAGATGATACGGTTTCCAAAGCATTTGCAAGACTAACGAGGCAGATATCCCGATTTTTTATCCGTTGGCTTTGCGAAATAGTGGAGGTCGCACTCCCAGAACGTGAATATGGCAAAGTCAAGAGATATTACGATATACTGCCCTAGTAGCATATAACACTGAAACAACATTGATCCGATGTTGATTCAATGTTATATGCTACTAGGATGTATACATGGTAATGAGGATCCTTCAGAATTCTTTCAGAATTGAACTGGCCTGCATTGATTAAACTCAGCGTCCTGTTAATACCTTTTATATTTTACTTTAGGGCTTTATAATATGGGGTTTTCAACCGGCACAAAAATCCAGAATAAGGCAAATCCTTTTAGAAAGTGCCGACGCAAAGCATTTACCTCCCTGTAGACAGACAAAGGCCAAGGTGCACCGGTATAACGAGCTTTTTACATGCAGACGGGGCTGTCCATAAATCCCGTCCTGTTAAGAATGGCAGGATGAGGAGGTATTTAAGACTGAGTGATGGTACACGGTAGAAGGCTCTCCGTGTTTCCTTTGGTGTGCTTCCAGCAAAGGCAACAAGGGGAAAGAAGAAAAAGAGATTAGAAAAAAAGATGGAAAAAAAGTCGTTAAAAGACCATCTCGCCTGGTTTGGCAGGCGTTGAGAAAACCTTTTCCTCTAGTCGAAGGGTCCCTATTCCCCCTGTTGTGATGAACCTTTCTACGAACAGCTGGGCTTTCTCTCCACCATGTGAACTCGTTCCTCCGAGAAAAAATAATGAATGCTTCCCTTTCGTTATAGTACAGCAAATGCATCGCTTTCCTATTCCATTATCTGATTCTTTCGCGTCTCCCTCAAACTGCTTTATGATGACCTCGATTCATAGCTGTGAGGGTTCGATGTGAAGAGTGCCACAAAGATCACTGCACTGTATGATGTAGCTGACAATAGATTTCCCACTTTCATTGTCACTTGAGATTCTGAAGGTGAACCACATTTCGCAAGTCTTGAGTGGAGTCCCTTCAATGACATCAAGCCTACTCCATTGATATTCTTCATGCCAGTCTTACACAGTGACGTAGCGAGGGGGGGTTGAAGCTCTCCCCCCCCCCCCCCCCCCCCCCCCCCCCCCCATTGTCCCCCCCCCCCCCCCCCCCCACGCGCGGGGGGGGGGGGGGGGGGCCCCCCCCCCCCCCCCCCCCCCCAACTCTGGTCTAAATGTATCTGTCCCTCCCCCTCCGGCGAGAAGTAAGGGAAATTCTAGCCACCCCATGGTTCCGCTTAGCTCCCCCATTGGCGAAATCGTGGCTACGCTACTGGTCTTACACAGCAAGAATTACTGCAGAAGCGGGATCACCGCGCAGCCACTCTGACAGTAACTGCAAGTAAGTGCAGGGGCATCACTGCACAGTTACTGTAAGAGTCATTGTGCAGTTATACCAGAGTTTTCAGTGGACCTTCTTTTCCATTAAGTATACGAATTACACTATATATTTCTGAATAGAGACATTGTAATTCTGCGACAACGCGAGTTCTAAAAAAATTCATGCAACACGAAGATAAAATTTGACTTTTGACTCGTAGATTGGATTTACAGTTAAAATGAATGACCATGACATCATGACTATAAAAAAAACAGCGCCAGAGAAGTTGAGCGATCTATATGAAACTTAGTACTAAAACTCGTCGCAGTTTGTCGTGAAATCGATTGGAGTTTCCAGGGGATAAGATATTTCATAGAGAAAATTCGCCAAGCACTTGTAACGTAAAAGGAAGCTGAAGGTGGGGGGGTCTCACTAATGGCTGAAAATACTCTGAATGGATTTGATGATGACATGTTGAACAGAAACGCCTAATGATGAGGAGAAAAATCAAGGAGGCTTCACATTCTTAGAATGAGGCGATACAGAGAAAACTTACCGAACGCTCGAGGAAAAGTGGAAGAGAGGGGCTCATATTACTGATCCTAAAGTCAGTTTTAATTTCTTCTTCCGTTTAGCTATTTCCACTTCCCTTTAGCCATGTGTGTTCTTCCTGAGTATTTAACTACGAAGCCATTCCGTGGTGACGTCTTCGATGGCAATTTCGCCGACTTATGTGAACGGTTGATTGAGACTTCTTATTTGGGAACCATGCGTCACACATGCATGTTAGGATGGATTCATCACATGCGTTTTTCTTCTCTTTCGGACATTGTACCTATAGGCCCATGAGGTGGAGGAAGATGGAGTGGGAGGGTCATTGCTGTTGCAAGTATTTTTGGGTCTAGGGTGGACTCTAGGCTCCTGGGTATTTGGCATCCTCATCCTTCAAAACTCCACCGATTGCCGCATCGCCAGACTCTACCTATGCCAGGTAGGCTTACATTAACGTCTTTTTCTTAAACTTGGTGGCTTTGGGGAAGACAATGTGTAGAGACTCATCGTCTCGTTGAGCAAGAAAAATAAATCCTATCTGCCTACGGTAGAGATTTCGTTAGCTAGGGAATCTCAATGTCCTTTGAATAAATAATGATGCAATTTTGCTTTCCGAATAGTGTAAAACATGAGAGTGTTCGTTACCATTTGAGTTATGCATGTATAAAACCGATTGATGTTGGCTAGGCGTCGTTGCTGGTGTGTGGGCTATCCCAGCTATCTCTGGTGTCGATCGAGGGTTATCACGGACACGTCCTCTTCGTCTGGATCTACGGGGTCTTCTGCGGGGGATATCATTATTCTCTGAAGATGTACACCTTCGAAAGGGTTCGAGCGAGAAATTTTCCAAGGGCTTGGGCCATTCTTCACTCCTCCCACGCCATCCCCATTGCCATCGCCATCCCCGTCTCCGGTATTGCTAGCCTATACATGCTCTGCGCTTCTATCGAACACGGTTTCCGATTGTAAATAAAAATTTTGTTTTCATAATTTTCTTCATGGGATGGGGAAGAAAGTGAGAAAACATGAAAGAGAGGGAAAGAAAGAACGTTCTGAGGAAAACCGTTTTCGGTGGTAGAGTGGAACTCGGGAGGTGGGGGATCGAGTCTGGTCGGTTCCTCTCCGCCAGTAGAGAACTCTCCTGTTTTCTGGGGAATATATGCCAATCATCTGAAATTTGTAGGTACTCCCCCCATGTGTGAATACACATGCCACTCTTTGTGCCACGTCCAGGAGATACGGGTGCAAAATACCTTTAAAGTCAATCGTGCCGGTTGCCGTGGTAACCACCTACCCATGAACTGGGTAGGTGGGTACCTATCATGCCCCTAGGTCTGCTAAAGGAGGGTTTCCTTGCCTGGGTGACCGATATCGGTTGCCGTGCAAGTGCCAAACGAGTACACCCTTACTCTCAGGGCACCGTAACTGAAAAAGTCCGTTATATTACTGTCCTGTCGTGCAATTGCGATTTTTACATGATTTTTTTACTATTCAAGGATATACCTCCTTTTTTTTTACATTCCTGAACATTTGGGCGATGACACCCGAGTTACAGTAAAACAAACAAAGCAGGGAGTAATGACGCAATTATTTAACTGGTAAGGATAGCTACGTTGATATCAGCATTAAGACGGTCTTTCCGGAAGCCAGAAGCTCCAGCAGCTGGTCACTTGAGGTTGAGGCCTCTATGCCAACCGTTAGCATTAATTTTTTATTAGCCGTAAATTAATTTGTTCATTCAATTTTACTCACAGTCACAACTCCCAACGGATTATCGTTTAACTTCTATTAGTTAAATGGCACGCTTTTAGCACCAAGGTAAAAATTAAGGTTGAGTCACCCTAATATTAGGTCATGTTTAGGCCTATCAAGATTTAGGTCTGATCTAACAATTGGCACTTATGGACAGAACCACAAACCCAGAAAATATCGTCAGTTCAAACACGGCGTATTACCCTTTTTTTGGAACAAGCACAAGTTTCTAAGATGCGAAGGAAAATCGCTATAACTAATATAAGCTTAAGATAACGTAACACAATTTCCAATTTGCCGAATAACATCATAAAATATATCAAAATAACGTCATAAAAGCTTCAGCAAAGAATAACGTAACGTAACAAAAATAATTTTATTACTCGGTCCTGTCTTTTAATCCATACCTCGATTGTACATTGTATTACACAAATACAACGGGATGCAGAAAAATCAATTTGCCGAATCACGAAATGGTGCTCGGCTCGTGTAATCCTTTGTTGCCAAAAATTTATGACGACGAGCAACCTTAGAGTTCGATAATGCCACTGCAACATGGATTCATACGGTGATGGTCGTGGTGTTTGTGGATGCACTACAGGGTACATGAACGAGGTGTTGGGGCGGAAGACGGGGTATTACCTGGGTGCAGGCAGCATCCTCGCATCCAGCCTTGCTCTCTTCCTCATTCCTCTGAGAGAGAAACGACGACGAGTGAGGAAAGAAAAATCGAGTGGAGGGGGAGATCACTCATGCGTCACAGAATCCACGACTCGGACCGATTCTTTCATCTTCCATCAGCAACAGGGACGGGATTCCTCGGACGCAGGAGGGGACTTTCTGATGGACGAAGCCCCAAACAGCAATCCCCTCGTCATCCTTCAGCAATTGCAGCAGTTTAAGCAAGTGAACCCTGAGCAGCTGTCAGCTTTGATTCAGGAGATGAGCGACGTGGATCCCCTCCACGCGGATAAGGGGGAATTGACGTGCATCTCGGAAGAGGGGATCGCAGATATGGATTTTCCTGATCATCTACTGGATTTGGATGATCCCGAGCTCGCCTGCATCACATCGTGCAATCAGATGGAGCACTACCTCCTCATGTCGGAATTCGAGACCAATCTGTATAAAGGGACGTTTGACGCGGATGCGGATTTGGACTCTGATGAGGCAGATGAGCCCCACGTTGCCCCGCGGCCTCAGAAGCGTCGAGTCCGAGCTCCAGTCCGGTTCCAGCGAGCGGCACCGCGGAACCTCCGTGCGACCCCCCAGTTCTCCGTCGAAATGAACCCTGTGTTGGAGGAAACCTCTTAATTGAGAGAAGTAGCAATCTTCTTTTTATGCATGGTCTCAGTTTCATCATGGATCTCATTCTTAGAGTCGTCTTCCTTCCGAGTTTACATTTTTATGGAATTATGATAATATAGGCAATTTCTATTACGGCGAATAGAATATTTTCATTTTCTTTCGACTGGCGAACACTTCGCCAGTAGTAAGAAAACCTTACCCACCTTTTCCCCCAATCGTCAGGAAGCAACAGACTCTCTTTATCCCCATTGATAAATATCCCTGTCATATTCCTTACCAGATATTATCTGCATGTGTTATTTATAAGTCATACATTTTTAAAACCTATTACTGAGGAAATGATCAGCTGCTTCAGTTTGATATCACTGTTTTCCCTTGGTAAACATGTGTGCATGATTTAATCCTTGAAAAGTGTGATGCCCTCGATGATCATGCAACACACCTTGCATCTACAACAAAAGAAGTTTATCGTCCCACTATCATTCTTTCAAGTTTCTTTAAAGATATGGGCTTGGGAAGAACGTCCCATTTGAAATATCCTTGAATACCATATGATTTTTTTTTTACGGACTGAAGTAACGTCATTGTTAAGTATCTTTTTTTATGTACCCCCTCCTGCCCTCTTGGACGAGTGACGAATAGGGTGGGATGGAAAAGAATGAGCTGCTTCCCCAGCGTCATTGGGGCGGGAGCAAGGGGTCAGAGTGGTAATGGTGGTTCAGGATATTGCCCGGCAAGTCTACGTTCTGTCGGCGACGCCAAAGAAGACTCGCCGACAGCTCTTACCTCCTTTTTTTTTTCTTTTTATCATCTTTTTACACGATGTGGAGTCCAGCCCATTTGTGGGGAATCGCGCTTAATTTAGAGTCGAACAGTGTCTTTTGTACCCCTGATAATGAGAATTCTGTCTCGTTCAGTCCGGATTCATTGACCATCCCTCCAACTCCTTGAAGCGAGTCAGCCTGTACTCTGCGGTCTACCTCTCGGCCTAATTACGCCACTTCCTCCCGACTTTTTCCAACTTTCTACGATGCATGATTGCAGCAATGAATCATAACATGCTTGTTCGGTTTTTTTTTGAGGCAATGTCCCCGCTTTCCCATGTTGAATGGATTCATTGCATCCGAAGGACTTATTTCCGATGCTATTTACGTACCTCCATGCCTTCAATACCACGAATCCGAGAATCAGTAACATGTTGAAAATGAATGAACCTATTCAAGGTAACTTGCTATTTTTCAATTTTTTAGTCTCAAACCCTTCTTGAAACTGAGCTACAAAGGATCCCACCATCATACCAGCGATAGGATAGTGAAGGGAAAAGTTAGAACATGTCCTCGGATCCCATGGACCGAACTGTACCGGTCGCGAGCTAAGACATTCTGGACGATCCGACGGGGTCTGCATATTCCAAATTCTCACGGTGGTTTCGATATATCTAGTTAGAGCTTGACAAGGACAACGCCCTCCTGACAAAGAGGCAGGAATCGGGAGTGAAAGGTATTGATTGTTCTTCAATCGATTATTATTTAATTTTATCATTAAAACAGGTTATTATTGCTGGCCATTTGGAAGAGAAAGATGAGGGACAAATGACATGGATACCGAGAGGCCAATACGCGGGAGGAGAGGACGAAGTGCGAGGTTGCCAGATGTGCCACCTCATTAATTAGGCCCTGGGCTCGGTGCTATGTGCAGTTTCGTTCTTCTTATGCCCAAAATGGATCCATCAGCTCCGAAAGCTGGAAGGGAACCGACGGCTCAGGTCGGACAACTTCCGAACGTAGAAAGTCTACCTCAGAAACTAATTTAGCCAAAAACGACCTCAGAATTGTCCATGTGTGCAGGCTTAGCAATATTCCCGTGATCAAAGCGATGCATTTTTAGTTATCGTCGAGGAACGAAAGTGGGAAGACAGACTCACAAACAGGACAGGAGATAAGAGGTCCCATTTCTGCTGCTGTCAGCCTCCGAGTGGTGTTTTATGATCTTGAACATTGGTTAATCGACCACATGTAACCGAACGCAAAACTTCGTCGGTCATATCCATTATTTTTATTATCCCTTTCTGGTGCTCGCATTCTCCAGGGGCGGGGATAAAAGGTTTCTTTTGCATTCGGTACCCGAATTGCCTACTAACCGGGTTAATTTGATTATGCTAATAGAACCCAAAAGAACAGAAGATTAGACCAGACCGGGGAAGAGGACACATTTTCATTCCAGAGCTGATTTCCGTAGAGTCCGTCTATAGCGTTACCCTGCCTTTTCCCCGCCTTGTGGCCCAAAGATAAGAGTTTCATGCTCCAGGAATACACTCCAGCAAAGAACCTCATATATCGAAAGACTGGTGTGGCATCAAATTACAGCGTTTATGATTACTTTCATTCAATTACTCTTATTTTATCGCATGATTTACTTGATCCAATTTGCATTTTCTGGCGTTGGGGCATTTTATGGAAAAAAAATTGCCATTGAAATTTTGCATGGGCTAAAGATATAACTGCAGAACAGTATCGATTACCTGATGATATGAACCTTTCAGATAGGTTCGAATGGGTTGGATTGTAAGGATTCTCGACTTTGATGGTGAAAAGTGCATGCCCTCTCTCAATCGATACCAAGCATGGACGATTCCAATTTTCGAGAAGGGTTCTTTGGATGAAACGTGATCTCGCATCAAATAAAAAGTACAGAATGGGGCAAAATGAAGTAGGCTTCTCATTGATATGTAAGATATTTCATCATAAATCCCTCCAAAATTGTATTACGTTATCATGATTCATTCTTCAAGCTAATGTAGACCAGGAGCAGCGGAAATGGTGCCATTTCCACTGTCACTGTTTCCACTGTTTCAATAGATGAATAAATTCCTGATAAACCCAGGAATTAAAATGCATGATGATCAAGCCCTTTATAAGGTCAGTCTACTTAAATTTGCCCCACCTTGTATAGAAATGCTTTTCCCGGCGGTGAATGAGTATTCGTGCTTGACAATTAAGTCGCGGAGGGAGACATCCGGGGTAAGTGGGTGCAATAAAGGTCGGGACTTTCCTCTCAAATTCCGTTTCGAAGGCGCATCGATCGGCATCAGTAGATGCTACCTCCCTTCTTAACAGCTCCACTTTACAACGCATTGTCGATTCCACCCGAAGATCCTACAGGTAACACCGGACAAAGACGGTAGAAAGCGTTTAGAAGAAACGGCACGGTGCTTTGTTCTCCCCTGCATCCTTATAAAGGAGACAATACACCATTACCCTCTCAGAGCGTTTAAGCGCTATTTAATTGCAGACGTAAAGGCGAAAGAATGGAACTTGTGCTTTAAAGGCCCGTCAGCATCCCAATAACTTTTACACAAACCGCCGCGACGTAGAGATGGGAGTGGAATTAGGTATGATGTGACGATGCCCCAGCAGTAGGAGTCGATACCGTCTCGGTATGAGAGGACGACGCTGCCTCCAGAGCCGATCGTCTTCACCTCCAGTTGAAAAGCCAGAAATCATTTTGCACCAGATAAAAGGAGACTTCGGTCGTCATGAAAGACAGAGAACCTTGTGATGAAGTGATCCCCGCTCGGATGAACTGCTGCCAACAGGAACACGCAAAAAATGAAAAATGACGCTCTAGACCGAGTCGATCGATGATGGTCAAGCATTGCCAGAACTCTGTAGGTCTGCACTACATTAAGGAGATTAAAACTGGTCTCTGGGATAGCATCTTCCTAGCGCGTGGGCCACGGAATCGCTGCAATTTCTCTAGTGGACCAACACGGAAGGAAGAATGAAACGATATCAAACGAAATGAATACGGATCCTTCTGATGACTGACGAGACGAAGAAATTTAAACCAAGAATCCCAAAATGATCGATGATCGCATTTAGGTTTTTAAGGAGTTCCAGCTCTTCCATATTAATGAGTGAAAATTCAGGTTTCTTCCTGAATGTGCGAAGTCCGTACGCCTCCATGGGGATGTGCTTCCGATCCAAGGCAGCCTATTCCCTCATAGTGGAAACCGTCGTCATGATAGCCATCGGACGCCTGACGGCTGATCCCAACAAAAACTAGTTACATGTCAGCACTTTATAAAATTCAAACAAACACCATCTAGTCTCTATTTCTCTTGAAATGTGTGACAAAAGAAATGGGAGCATATTTACCGTCTCTGGATTTTAATATCCATTGCAGACCGACATTCAAATTCTTAGCAACGTGAAATCATTTGGCACCTTTGAGAATGGAGGATTACGAGAACTAGAGACCCAACACAAACAAACGAACACTACAAGCAAATAAACGCGAGGAAGAAGAGCAGTGAACGGGCCAAGGGCCAATAAGGGGTCTTAAGAGCCCGAGACGAGCCTATTCCACGGCTAGAACGTTGGCTTGAGTTCAGGTCCTATCGTGGAGGCTGCATACGCAATTGACGTAGTTCGTAGACGATTCGCCACAGAAACATCTCTCTCTTAAAGGAAGAGGTAGATCTTGAACCTCTGCAATGGGGGTAGGGGAGGGAGGACGGAGGTGGGAAGAAGGGGGAATGAAGGGAAAATGGAGGGGAAATGGAGAGGGGTAGGAAGGGGAATGAAGTAACGTCCTGGTTTCCAGGCACTCGGTCCGGTGTTCTCAAGTATCATAACTGGCCTGGGACAATGAAATAGACACGTAGCACTCAATGAGGCAAGAAAAAGAAACAGGTGGATTTATAAACTATGGCCATCCACGAACGGATGTTCGTGTGGGCTATGGTTTCTGATTTTCAAAAATCAATCGACGTATACGAAGACGTATTTTGTGGTCTGCCTGGGAATGGGAAGCGTTATGGCACCACGGCTGAACGGGCGATAAACGTCGAAAAGAAACAGCTGCACCTTTGCAGGGATCAACGCGTTGTAGGATTCGATAGTTGCTGTTGGAAGAGGAAATTCCTCGTAGGAGAAAGGAGTCGCTCCCGAGGGCAGGGCGCTTCTTGTGAAAGCAATTGTGATTGCATTTGTCACAGTGAAATCGTCCTTGAACCAGAAAAGTGGGAAGTTGCTGCTCTCCCTCTCGTTTGTCCTCCGAGAATCTCTGTCGATTGCGAGACGAATCCGAGCGACTTTAAAAAGCGATCAATCCTAAGTATACCTTCAGAAGGCATGCAACGACCGGTGATTCTATCAGGAGCATAAAACAATCCCTCTCGCTGGATGAAATTTGACAGCATGAATCGTGGTCCAACACGAGAACAGCGAAGAGGGGAAGGAAGAAAAGAAAGAGTCGGCAAGGAAGAAAAGGAAGGGGAGTCGGCAAGGAAGAAAAGAAAGGGGAGTCGGCAAGGGAGTCCCAGCTGGAGAGAGATCTCATATGACAAAGTGATTTCTCCAATTTCAATTTTTCCTTGTGCTCTCGAGCCGCCACAGACCACCAATTCTATTCAAGTAATTCCAGTTCTCGGCGAATTTTCTCAAAAATGGGAATTCACAGACGAGAATCAATTAGATACAGAATGGCCTACTTAATGCCACGTATGCAGTACTTATGTTTATTTTTCAATATTAACATGCTATATTCAAATCTAAGCAAATACTTAGTGGAAACTTAGTATACCTTTAGCTACCCGTTTTTCGATACTTGACAAATAATTTTTGGCAAATTTCTCATTTTTCATATGGAAAGCGAATACAGGCGCTGCACATAGAGAAATCCGCGATATAGACATACCAGCAAGTTTTTTTGCCCTTCGGGCAAACAAACTCGTTGTGGTTGTGCCTCTGGCGCTCCATAGCGTAGGATATTCATCAAATCATTCATTCATTTTCGTAGTTGCAGAAACTTACCGAGATTTATAGCGAAATCATTGCTCCGATGATTTCTTGTGTGCCTAACGTCAAATATATTTATGTGCCCCTTTTTGTTTGAGCAAAAAATGAATCTTGAAATACTTCCCTTCTATAATCCGCCAAGAAGGGACATATTTAAAAAATATAATGTTTTATTTACTCAGCTATGCATCAGGTACTTCTGCACTAAGTTTCAACTCTCTATCGCTCCCCGCTTCGTTGAATCAAAAAAGAATCCGGAAAATGCGCCTCTTGCAAAAAAAAGGTGCCCTGAGGTGTTTTACCTAAAATGTACAATATATATATATATTTTTTACTGAAATCAGTACTCGGAGAGCTACATGCCCGCCAATTTTCAACCTTATACGTTTGCCCTTTTCGCTGGTGCAAAAATAACTTTGGAAAATCCGAATCACCCAAAACTATGCCCTGAGGGGATTCACCACAGAAGATGACTTTTTCCTGAACTCAACATCACGTCAGTTATGCGCGTGCCACGTTTCACGTATCTATTTCTCCCCAATTTGCTAGGACAAAAATAAATTCTTTGAAAACGTTATCCCCAACATATATGCCCCTTGGGATGCATCTGAAACTTAACATTTTTCCTGAACTCCGTGTCTCAGTAGGCACATTCGTGCGAAGTTTCAGCTTTCCATGTCTCTCCGTTTGACTAAGGCAAAAATATGTATTTGAAAACATCTCATCCCCTCAAAATGTGTGTCCCCAGGGCATGTATAGGGCAAAATTCTGATTTTTTTTCTGAACTCTGCATCCCAATAGTTACTTGTGTACCAAGTTTCAGATTTCTAAATTCTCTAGAACGTGGTTAGAATTAGCGTCAGTCAGTCAGTCACTCACTCATTCGATCGTCTATTCAGGGGTCGGGAACCTTTTTGGCCATGTGAGCCATACAAAGATTGAGGTAAGTGCTTGTGAGCGAAAGATTTTCAGAACAACTGAGTTTTCCTGAAGTCTGCTACAGACATATGCATTCTTTGATACATGAGACAAATGAGTAACAACCATGATTTTTAGTTTTGACTCAATGAGCCAAACTATTTGGGTCATGAGCCATAGGTTCCCGACCCCTGGGGCCCGTTCCTCGCCTCTGCTAAACTTACATCTAATTCTAAATCTAAATCTTAGGCTAAATCTTAGTCTAAAGGATCAGGGTGAAGAATAGACTTGTTGATTTTAGACTGCTTTTATATTTATATTTAGATTTAGATTTAAGTTTAGCACAGGCGAGGAACAGGCTCCAGGACTCTATATACAGGGTGGAGCAGAAATACCTGATGGTTTTTTAATTGTAATAACAAATGACTGATAGCAGATACATTTTATAGTGATATATTTTTCAATTCTGCATACATTGGAGAATACAGTTTTCCATGCCTCCAATTATTTTTGAAGATGATGTCCTGCAGTTGGACTCCTTCGCGGTCAATACATTCTCCTGCGCTTATGATAGGCGAGTAGAGTGTTTTCGCAACGCCTTATTTCTCTGTTTGGGGACCTGAACTGGCCTCCCCCATCACCAGACCAGGTAGCGCCTGATTTTTTTATTTATTGTGGGGCTATTTAAAGAGCAAGGTGTATGTATCACGTCCTGCCAGTATCGATGATTTCAAGGAAAGTATTCACCAGGAGATCCGAAACATCCCCAATGACTTACTGAGCCGAGTCATGGCCTCCGTGTCTACACGCGCAGGATAATGTATTGATCGCGGAGGAGCCCATCTGCAGGACATAATCTTCAAAAAATTTTTGAGGTATGGAAAACTGTTTTCTCCAACGTATGCAGAATTTAAAAATATATATCACTATAAAATGTATCTGCTATCAGTCATTTGTTATTAAAATTAAAAAACCGTCAGGTATTTCTGCCCCACCCTGTATATTAGATTTTCGATGTGCAGATGATGTTCAGCAGGCTTTGCGCATGGAAGGATCATTTTCGGCACATTGTACCTGGATTTCAGTCGTTCTCTTTGTTTTTCATTGAGAATGCAGAAAATGGATAGCCGGTGATTGAAATTCATACAGGAAATTTGGCTTCGGTGCAAAGGACAGGATTCGGCACTCGGGCGCACTTTTTAGCCTGATCCCGCAGCAAAAATGTGACAGGTATGAAATCGCTAGCATTTTATGACGTTTCAACACATGAGAGATGCTATCACACGGGGTGGTTGATAACTGGTTAAAATTGCGAGCGACAGCCTAAAAAAATTAGGTCGATATTTTTTCCCGGTTGAGTGGAGGGAGTGGAATTTTAGACCTTTCCAGTCTTCCAGATTTCCAGTCGCCGTATTTCACATTCGGTTCGGTTTCATAGGAAACCCCGAAATGATATCTCGTTGCCGAAATCGAACTTCTCCGGTGGTAATCCAGTCCACATGGACGAAAAAAAATCCCGATTTGCCGAAGCTGCGATCAGTTTTCATCCATTCTTTCGTCGCTATCGGATTGCAAAAGGTATAATTGTCAGTATCCTGAAACTCCCGACTCGATGAGCTCGACCGAGTCCTCCGACACACGGCAGATCCAGTCGTACGGTTTCCTTTCTCGGAGAACCGGGATGGATGGGGCGTGTGAGTTGCATTTCTTCTGTACCTCGAGCACGCCAAGTTTCAGTATGGTAAACGTCAAGATCCTTAAAACCCCGAAGTGCGTAAAAAGTGCGAAAGATACCTCGCAAAACTACGAACGGAATCGCGGATCCAGGAATGCATTTAGGACCTTCCTCCGGGCTTGTCTTACATCTCGGTATTTATTTCCTCGACCCGTCGACGAGCGTACAGACCGTCTCCGAGATCCCAATAACGTGTTTCGTATTGTCGACGAGATGACCTATCATCATCATGGCAGAATCGAAGAATGGAAAGATTGTCACTGCTCTAATTTGCCCAAGCCGAGACCACACCGAGATGTTCTGAAGATTGTAAATAAGAGCATTTGCATATCCTTCCCTTTTACTTATAGATGTGTAAAATACAATCGACCACTCTCGGGCTCACCTCAGAACTGGAAGCCATTGAAACAGGCAGTTGAAGAATCTGCCTCACCAAAAAGATGACTGCTCCGCTTTTCAGTACGCCTTCGATCGATGGAAATCTACAGGGTGTCCCAAAAGTCACTGTGCAATTAGTGCATTTTGTAGGGTAAGAACTTTAGAGCTGTACGGAATCTTCCGTACAGCTCTGTGCGTAAAGGTAAGTCACATACCGGCTTGTTGCGACAAGCGATTTCCTTGAGCTTCTTTGCCAAAGGTCTTCGATTTCCCGCAACGTAGCATCTGTCGCAACCTTTGGTCGGTCGCTTCGAGGCTTGTTTACAGCGCTCTTGCAGTTTCCCTAAACTTTTCAATCAGTACTCTTACAGCATTTCGACAAGGCAATCGTCCTCGTCAAATCTCTCCCGGAATGAATTCTGCACGTCGGTAGTGTAGTTCCCACAGCAGCAAAAAAGACATGCTCCACCAGAAAGACTTTCTTCCAACGTTAAGACTACAGGAAAACCTCGTTAATTCGATATCGGATGGTTTCAAGTATCGGATACTTCGAAGTAATTTACGTTCCCCGTCCGAGAAGATAGCGATTTGTATGCTTTATAGTACTGATAATTCGAAATACGAATACTATGAAATTCGAAGGCATTTTCTGGTCTCGTGAGCTATAAACTCAGAAACGTGTTTGTTTACTTCGAAGGGCACTTTTCCCTACGACCTACAGATGACCTGTCTAAAACCTCGCACTCTAAATGGCTGCAAAGCCAGCTAATTGCCTTGGAAACTTCATTTTTCTATTCAGAAGAATTCTAAATATAGACTAATGCCCCCTTTCACTAAATTTCCCCCTGTCCTTACCTATCTCATGCACACCTTGTACGACCTTCAGTCAAAAAACTTTTCATTGCGGCAGCACAGTCTCTCACTCTCTCTCTCTCTCTCTCTCTGTGTTGTGAGTGGAACGGGGGTGAACGTGCCATGGCGAACAAGAGGAAGTACAACGATTTAAGTATTTCACAGAAGTTGGAAGTTATTTATGAAGTGGACGAGAAAGTAAAATCGAAGACCGATATCGCAAAAGAATTCGGTATACCGCTTTCAACTCTATCCACATTCCTTTAAAATCGTGGTACCATTGAAAAGATAGCAGAAGGTGGTCGAGGTGGAAACCAACAAAAGGTAGAGAATACACGGCGCAAAACATGTGGATTTAGGACAGTATTACAAAATGACAATGGTCAAACTGGATAATTCAAACCCGCTTATTTCGAAGTCGGTATTTTTTGGTTTCCTGGATTACGAATTAACGAAGTTTTCCTATATTATTTACGGTTTACCTGAAAATTAAAAAATAGTCAATCATCATTGTGTATTGCCGGCATAGCTATGTCGTTTGAGTGCACAGTAACTTTTGAAACGCTCTCTTTAAGTACCATATACAACATATCCCATGCTAAATGTACTTTGTAGCTCTTCTCTAAAATTTTATAAATTTGGCTTCAGAGCAGAAACTGCCTTGTCCAAAAGTCAGAAACCATAGAGATTTCACGTTTTTACAGTAAATGCTCGTACTATTCACCATTAACCTGGAAATACTTTTCGATTCGTTTTGCACAGGATGCTCGAACATTTCTTAATACCTTAACAGTGATCTTGGTACACTCGGATATTATTCTCTCATCGAATTCCTCTGTTTCTGGGACGTTCAGCGTAGACGACCACTTGCTCCAATCCACTTGTTTGGAGATTACTCATTTACAATTAATACAGTACAACTGTGAAATCCCTATGGTTCATGACTTTTGGGCCACCCTGTATACCTCAGCTCAACCTCCCCCAACCCCCCCCCCCCCCTCACTTGCCTTATCCTGGGGAAGGGGTCTGAGAGGACGTGCGAACCTCTGCCCCTCCAAATCGAATCCTAGGTGCACTTTTCTGCAGTGTGTCGATGTTCCAAGCGCACGACGGAGTGGTTACGCTCTGCTGATTCAATTGTGCATAAATACGATTGTCGGATGCGGATCACGTTAGGGGAAGCTTGAAGGCATTCGGGTGCATTGCAGTTAACGAAGGAGCTGCCGTAGCGATGCATGTGAGCCGAATGAGAAAGCAGGCGAAAAAGCAAGAAATGCAGAGGGAAAGTCAAAGGGAAAAGCACCGAGGAAAGGAGGAATTGATGAAAGCACATTTCAAGAGTATTTTAGACAGAAAGGAAGATATACTCGGCTCATCCTCGAAACGCGACCTACGTATGAAGGAGGTTATAATTGCTTGCATTGGGACATAATACTCGTCTCTCGTAGGTTAGAGAGTTGAAAGTTACATGGTTGGATTCTGGAGGATCCCAGCCGCAGTTGAGATAAGAAAGGATGAACCTACTCACAGTGAAGCTAATAAATACAACAAATATACTTTTTATGGATGAAAGATTCATTTTATTAGCCTCATGGCCCCTCTCTTCACTAAGCCCCCCTTCCAAACCATACCTTATATTCAATAATTCATAGCTGCAGCTTTCATCGAGTTTCATTTGTCGATAGCTTCCCGAACGAAATGATAGGAAGACATGGAAATGTTCGCCAATATGTCGAATATATTGAGCGAATTCGGTAAATTAGTTCACGGAATTCATACTGAAGATTGGAGACAAAAGTTTCTGCCCTTTCTCCCTGGGAAATAAAGGCTGGGTGAAAACCGCCTATGGGATCATCTTCCCTGGGTGAAAACCCCCCACCTCCCTCCCTCATCAGTTTTTGTCAAGGCTAACAGTCAATCCTTTCATTGTCCTGTCCTATTATTGTTTTTAAATATAAACGATTGGCGCAGTTCGTGTGCTCTATTTCCCTTCTCCAGCGACGGCAGGAGTAAAAATTCTTCTTAAAATTTTCTTAAAAATAAGAAATATTACGATATGCATATTATCGCCGATAAGGCATATATAGAACGATATCGCGATAATCGACACGGCCCAACATGTAACCAGAAAAATATCCTTGAGAATGTCACACCTAAAATGCAGGTTGAAGAGTGTCCTTTTTTGGGCCACCCTGTATTCAGTAAGAGCTGACGTTTGTCTGTCCACCGGAGCCCTGCACGGGTCGCTTTTCCGAACCCGACACGATCGGCCCGATTCGAATCGCGGTCCACCCGACCCAACACTCGATCCCCGGACTGAGCTTTACCTAACCCTTTTTAACCCGCGGGTCGTGTTGGGTCGATGAAATTTGGTATGTAAGGAAATTGGGGAATTTGGGGGAGGGGGGTGAATGACGGGACGCATCCAATATTTATTGAACTAGAAGTCAATTAACCTCAAATAAGAAGACGTGAATGTTTCACGGTTAGCAGCTAGTATCTATGATAATATATATAGACGATCCTGACTGACTGCGCTAATTCTAACCATGTTCTAGAAAGGTTAGAAATCTGAAACTTAGTACACAAGTAACTATTGGGATGCAGGGTTCAGAGAAAAATCTGACTTTGGAGGTACATGCCCTGGAGCCACCCATTTTGGGGGGAGATGTTTTCAATGATATATATTTGCTTCGGTCAAACGGAGAGACATGGAAAGCTGAAACTTGGCATGGACGTGATTACTGAGACACAAATATCAGGAAAAATGTCAAGTTTCAGATGCATGCCCTGGGGGCATACTTTTGGGGGGGTGACGTTTTCAAATAATTTTTTTTTTGTCCTAGAGAATTGACCAGAGATAGAAAGGTGAAACTTGAGACATAAGTACCTTTTGAGAATCTGAATTCAGAAAAATTCAGGCTTTGGAGATAAATGCCCTGGGGGCACAAATTTCAGGGGAGATATTTTCAAATATATTTTTTCCTTCAGTCAAACGGACGAACATGGAAAGCTGAAACGTGACTTGGATGTTCCTACTGAGACTGAGTTCAGGTAAAATGTCAAGTTTTAGATACATGGCCTGGGGGCATGTTTTCTTTTAAGTTCTTTTTCCGGAAACTTTTCTGATTTAATGAAGGAGAGAACTAAAGAAAGTTGAAACTTTGAGCAGAAGTACCTGTTCCATTGCTGAGCACATGTCCTACTTTTCAAATATGTCCCCTCAGGGCAGATTCTGAAGAAATTTGAATTTAGGCACAAAAGAAACAATGGGAGTTATTATTCCGAGGAAAATATCGGCTTGTTCTCCATCGATACACATTCCAAAGGGCACATTCTTTTACTACGTTTTTGCCACTTTGAAAATAAATTATTGAATGAATCACTATCCTGGTAATGGAGCGGCGAAGGCGCGACAATATCGAGTTTGTTTGCCCTTCGGGCAAACAAACTCGCTAGTACTTGATATTGCCATCTTCATGCTTCCTCAATGTGACCTCCTTCAACACAATTCTAGTCTAATCTTCTGGATCCACGAGTATGTTACACGCGTTTCAGTCGTGACATTTAGATTTAAACGAGTTCGGCTCTTAGTTGGATACGAATACGATTCGGTAATGGTGTTATGGGAATTTCATCAGCCCTAAATATGCTTTCTCAAGTGCTTTTAAACTTCGTGAATTCGCGAGCTTGCAAGCTGACACCTCCAGTACTACGAAAATCCGTCAATACGTGTCGGGTAACTCGTGGCATACAACCGCGTCGCCGTGACTCCAGGCTCACACCAATCGCAAAATACAGTGTAAAGGCGGCACGACACAGCACAAGCTCTTGTGCACTATGTTGACTCTCGTCCAACTCTTTGCAAAGAACATTTGCATCCGCACCTACATATATTTAATTGACAGTCCATTTGCCCGTTTTCTTCGTGAATCCAAGAAATTTCAGTTATCCCACAATTTGGTGACCTTCCCCACCATCAGATCCTGACTGTCCGTCACCTATTCTCTAGCTCAAATTCGGCTATACATTTATTGCAGGTCTACAGCCAGCTGAACCTCTAAAGCCTGCTCATCGATCTACGTTATCCGAATGACCGGGAGATGTTTTAATTCATCGCCAATAGCATCCTGGAAGACTTGAGTACATTTTTTCTATTTCGCACTTTTCCGATCGCATAATCCAACCAACATCAAAGGGTGCCATTCAGAAAAAAAAGTTTAATTGGAAAGTGATTACATTTCCATAACTTTTATTGAGAATTTGGGTGAAAGCAGACCTACAAAGCGACAGAAGGCCGCCTAGTCACAAGGTGTAGCAGTCTATCGATGCAGCAAGTGGTCCATCAGGGTTGGTTCTTCCGATCTACGAATCATAGCACATGGTCACTGTCTTTGCTCGAATCCGATCTCTTTATTAGGTAGCGCGAACTCGTGTACTCGGTAGCACGGAAACAAGTTTGAAAATAAAACGGGACAGAAAAATATGTTTTCTGAACATTAAAGATTTTTTATTCAGAACACCAAGCTTAAGGAGAAGTAAAAATGAAAGTAACACATTTCGTTTTGTCGTTTTAACGACTTTTGAGAGGACATTAATCTTTTAGCAAAAATCTTTTTACAGTATAGCATTCTTGCGGGGGAATGCCTACTCCCTCATCTTCATAAAAAGCATGGAGCAATGATTTCCAGCGAAATCTTACGGAATGGCTCTCTTTGAGGCTGGACGATGACTATTTCTCAACAAGAAAAGTGCTGAAAGGGGAAAAGGCCTTTTTTTTATTGTAGACGTATTGATGGCTAGGATAAGTTGGGCTACATTGTTGCATGATCATAGAAACAGTGAAACACTCAAAGAATGATCATCAGTCATGTAGTCGTACAGTTCTCCTTTCAGTCCTGCTCTTTTTCTGCTGATGGTGCATTAATGGTGTAGAATCTTATTACATTTATTTTCCACTTTAACGACACGACCTTTGAGCTTAAATGTAAAATTAAAATTGAGTTAACCTCTATCCATCCATGCCTCAGTCCACGTATACTTTTTTTTTAAGACAGAACATGTGAACGTTTTACATTACGCACAAAGAGGTGCCTGCATGGCACAAACACTACAACCGAAATCAGTCCCTTAGACAGGTGCAATCCTCCACTATCCCATAAGAGGTTTATGGGTTGCCAATGCCCGAGTGGTTTTAAGTGATACGGGTGAACGACACTACTTAATGTAAAACGCCTGTACCAAGGCTAGGCAGATGCCACTCTCCTCCATCAAAAGGCGACCAGTCGGTAAAGAGTCGGGCACCTCCAATGTTTCAATTGGAAGCCGGAACCTTTTGACCACCGAAATCGGTGACAATACTGTCCTCGTTACCCACAGAACACCCTAAGTTAACTAGCGTTAAGTTAACGCTAACAGTCCCGCCATATGCATGTCATATGTCTGAACCCGAAGGTATGTAGTATACCTGTACAAGGAGTCTGATAAGTCACTGATCCATTTCAAATTGCTATAACTTTTGTAGCACTCATGTGACTACGTTTCAATTTTTGCACCATATTACCCAATCATTGGAGTTTCTTACGTATAGTTTTTGTTTTGTTTTATTTCAGAATTGAGTAATGATTGACTTCAAATTGACGGTTAGTGACAGAGCACGTATTGTTGCCCGTTACGAGGTGTGGGCTCGATTGTGAAGGTGCAGCGTTTGTGGCTAAGTGTTAAAGGGGTGCACGCCATGCTTAACAAAAACACAACAAAGAATTGCCACAAAAAGCTTCTGACTAAAGGGTCAGTGTGTGATAAAGGGTCATGGCCTCCACTGTGGTAATGTTTGCCGTTCTTGAGGTGGAATGTCGACCACTTCTGGGTAACATACACATTGCTTTAAAACACACACAGAAAAAATCCACATCGGTGTCCCACAAAGACTGCAGGATACCATACCATACTAGTAAAATTTGTACTACCTCTAGCTCTAATGAGCTTCAGGCCAGCATAAAGCGCTACGGCTTGTAGCAAAAAGATATGAATAGGGCATTAGGGACACAAATTGTTAAGCAGGATTAGGATTCAGGATCTGGGTGGGGTTATCAACAACTTGAAATAAGCACAATCCTGACTTGTGCATGAAGAGTAGTGCTCTTTAGGAAGCACCCACACAACCATTTCAATGTAATTGTGAACAGGATTGGCACATTCCATGGTTATCCTTGTTTATTCAAAAGTGATGGTTGCTCATCTCATAAAGTGATGAAAATAGATTTTCATACGTTATTTTCATGGAGGTGGCACAGTAACTTTTTTCAAGCAGCTTCATTGGCTACTATATTTCCATCTGTCTGTTGATGATTAGGCATTTAACAAAATGCAACTTGACCCAAAACAAGCAATCAAGAGAAAAGCACAAAAAGGCATCAGTTTATTTCATGATGCCAATACAGACACATTCATACTATTACAGATACTTCAAGACAAGAATGTAATGAATAATGAAGCTTCATGAACAAGAGAATCTTAAAAAAATATTATCCATGGCAAACCTACAATATTCATAAGGTATAATACAAATGAATCACATTCAAAGTCACAGCAATTAGGAATCTTGTCCTGTCTGAAGCAAATGCAGTGCTTTCTGTAGGTTTTCAACAGCAGTGGGAACATCTTCATAGTTCAGGGCACTCTGAGCAAACTTGCAGTACTTCTGTGCCTTTGCTACAGCATCACAAGATAGCTCTACGCCACCTGGAAAGGAATCAGTAATGTTGAGAACACTGCATCATGTTTATATGCAAAAATTGGATAATATTTCTAACATTTTGTATCTAGACACATGATACGTGACTGTCAACTTCCTGAAACTTTGCAATATTCATATTTTCACTAACCAAGCCTTTAGTTGGCAAAGAATCTTAAAAATTGGCTGTTTCTAGAGAGGTTTATGTCTGACCACTCCACCACAAAATTTATTTTCCTTCTTGGATGCAGAGAGGAGATAATGGTAATAAAAATGGTGAATTTTGGGGGGAAATTCCAACATCCAGGGGGCACGAAGTTCCTGTAAAATACCAATGAACAAGTTATTCTCTATAAAACATGATTTTTTTGGAGTCTACTACGAAACTAGTCGCATTAAAATTAGATAATAACTTCAGAATGTATAACAGCTATATCCCATGAATTATTATTTCTCAAAAATGTAAAAATTCATATTTTGAAAACTATTCCATGTAAGAAACAGACATTTTGACTGTATAGCTATTTTCATTAATACCTCTGGGGATGAAAATCGTCAAGAAAATCCAAGATGGTATTGCCACTCCTTTTTTGCTCTGAGTGATGTGATGCAAAATCGCATGGCTAAAACAATGAAATGTCAAGTAAGGTGCAAGATTATATTTGGTTATGGTCTTTGTGGGCAATATTCACAACTCAATTTGAGGAATATTTAATCCTATGTTGAATGATGAAATGCTTCAGGGCAGAGATGGAAAAAGTTCTGTAACATAGTAACCAGATTACCGGGCAGGGTAGCGGCCGATTGGGAAAGCAAGGCAGGAAGAAAATAAATAAATAAATAACAGATAGAAAGGCGAGTGGGAAAGAAGGAAATGTTGCGAGAAGAAAGAGCGGGAAGACAAAAGACGGTCGGAGTGTTCGGGATGCAATATGATAATGGATTGAAGAAAGGTAAATGACGACTGACTGTGAAAAGATGAAGCCCCCAAGAGGCATCGAGAAGTTGATATCGGCGACACGGGAAGATTAAGCACCTGTGCGAAAACGGGAAGATATTCCCATGTGACTGATATTGGAAGTTCAGGGACGAGGAGATCGATCTTTTCCTCCCGTGCCGAGCGCGTTGACAGGAAGATCTCGGTATTGCGTATTTCCTCAATTCTAGGGTTGTAGGATCTCGCCCTAATGAGGATAAAAGGTGACGAGTGGGGACATCAATCAAATTCGCCTTACTGTAAAATAGAGGCAGCCTTGTCATCGGTATGAAGACGGGATTATAATTTTGAATGCATATTTCATGATGTGAGAGAAACTGATCACCGAATTAGACAGCGTCTTGCGCCTCGGAAACCCCTTCCTTTTCACTTTAACCAATCGGTCGACAGTTAGCCTCGCGTCACCTGACTTTCCGCTGATAGATTAATAATAATAATATTGATACCCTTCGCGCCATTTTCAAGCGACCTTATTTGGCCTCACCGTCGAAAAAATACATTGATCTCCATTCCCGCATCGGAGCACCCTCCAATTTCATCCCGCTCTCTCGATTCCGCACCTCACGCACGTGGCTCTATGCCAGACCTCCTGGTACATAGCAATTCGTATGTACTGTCAATTCGTACGCATCCTGTCGCTGAGAGAATATCTGTTGGTGTCTAGCGACGGAGTGCCCTAATTGAACCCTTAAACCCTTCGGCAAGCCAAAGAGCTCATAAATCCAGCTCTTGATCTCCATTTTGGAGGAAGAAGTAGCTTGCATTTTTTTGCGAAGAATGCAGCAAGCATACAAGTTGAAGTTACTTGGTGTTTCAGAGGTCGTTGACCGACTGAATAGACAGAGGGGAGGCTTGGAGTATGAATTCAATAAAATCAAGATTCCAGTTGAGAAATGAAAATATTGATGGAAGTGTTTCTCTGCAGAAAAACCTTTAGAGACCCTTTCAAATGACATCTTCAATTTTATTAAATGCCAAGGGCTTCTGAATGGCTGCACCTCTGTGCACTCCCCATTAGATCCTGCTAGGGGCCTACACATAGGCGTTTTCATCGAATCAGAAGTGGTGGCTTAAAATTGATTTCTTGCCAAACACCCCCCCCCCCCCCATTCGTCTATGCTCAGCCCCCAAACACAGGGTCACTTCAAGCAGAAGGGAAGCAGAACGTTTTCTACTTCTGCTTCAAGGTAATCCTTATTAAATTGAGCATGAGACAATAATAAAACAGAAGGGCTAGTGAAGTTCTTGGGAAAAAGGTGCATGTGAATGTGTTTACAACTAGCAGAGTTGCAGAAAGCAGAATGTGGGGAGAATTCTGTAAATGAGTTTGGACAGGAGATATAGCAGCATTGGGGGTGGGGTTTCCAGATATATCAGATTAAGCTTCTCCAACCAAAATGAAGCAATTAACAATTCATTGAGACAGTTCCCACTTTTTCATGGTGGATCTCAATCCATATTTTTTGTACATTTTTCAAGCAGATTTCATAAGCCATTGGAGAAGAGAATTGACTTAAGTTGACACTTTCAATAAAGAGACAGAACATCAACTGTTGATTTGTTAAAGTTCAGCAGAATGAAGTGATGCCTCTGACCTCCAGTCATTCTGCATTGCTTTGCAAATTAAAGAAGTGAAAACTTGAGAGGAACTTTCATTAAGTTCTGTTAGCAAGATGAATATATTTCTCCATTATCAACAACTTCAAACCTTAGGTGAGATTCTTTTATGAGCCAAGAGGAAGAGTTTTCTCATACTCTGAAATAAAAAATTGTTTTTTAAACTCTCCTAAAATTGCTCAAAATTCTGGGCAATCCAATGCAATGTTCAAAAAAATTATTATAAGAAAGGGGAACAAAAGCCTAATATCCCACATGTTCAACTTAGTTCTATCCATAAATAAAGCTATTACACTCACTGGCAGCCAAAGGTCCAGGTTTGTCAGATGTGGGTTCTGTGGCACCTGAGTTCCACATCTGGGGATGCTGTTCACCTAAGCTGCTGGGGTTTCCAGGACGACTTGGACTAGGAGATGGGTGAGGTGGAATTGTGCCAGAACCAACTGGTGGTTGAGGAAGGAAACCTCCAAAGTTGGAAGGATAGGGCGGCTGAGAACCTCCAAACCCTAGGTCTTGTGGTCTCTGAAAATTCTCATTTGTCCTTCCTGATCAAACATGAAAAAATGGGAAAATTTAGCATGAATATCCATATAAAACATGGGCTGGTATGCAAGAATGCATTAAACTGATGAAATAGCTATTTTGAAAATATCTACTTAGTCTTGCCATAAATACTGTTACAAGGTTTTTTGGGGATAACTGTAAATATAAAACATACGCTGTATTCGCTAACACTTATTTCCCAACATAATTACAAACAGATTACAGAAACATTATTCAAAATGTCCACCCCTGGCCTTCACACACTTGAGACTTTCAATATTTGGATAACTTATGTGGCAGGCCATCAGCTCCAACTCTGCCCACAGTTTGTAGTTCAGTGGGTTCAAGTCAGGGCTCCCAGATGGCCTTGATGAACTCGGGGGACATTGCTGGTTAGCCACTCCTGTGTTGTCTTAGCCTTGTGAGCAGGTGCAGAGTCTTGCTGGAAGATCCAGTTGCCCTCATTGAACCTTGTTTGGCTGAGAGGCTTCAATGACTTCTCTAAGACACCTTCCTGGTCTTCCTGGTACACCTTGGCAGATGTCTTCACTGCTTGCTCGCAAAAATGCAGCTTGGTGACACCCTCATAGCTCACCCCCCACCAAACCATGACGGAAGCAGGATGGTGACCTCTCTCCATCATATGGATGACTTCTGTAGCTTCCCAAGAGTCGTGGGCATACACTTGGTCATTTTGCCGGTTGAATTTTTCTTCAATTGTGAAAATTTTCTCATCAGTAAAGGGGACTTTATGGTGTCTGTTTTGCACGTACCTCTGCAGCAACACTTTTGATCGCAACCTCCTGATTTCTTTCAGAGATGCGTCAGCATGTGTCCTGTGCTTCTTTGGTAAGCACCCATTATTAGGTCTGATTTAATCAACTGAGACATGCTTCTAGTCGAGATGGCCATTTCCCTGGCCATCACTTTCTGCTTGCGGAGAGGATTTCGCTGAATCCTGTTACTAACTGCTTTGATGACTCGTGGTGTTCTGGCAGTGCATGGACGTCCAGATCTAGAGCGGTCTTGTACTCCCTGAGTATCATTGAAACGTTAGATAGCTTGGTAAACAAACTGCCGAAGGATTCCAAGTGGCTGCAAAGTCTTGAAAATGGTTGCAGGTTTCTGATACACTATGTGCAGGGCAATCACTGCTATGCAATTCTCTTTGTCACCCTACTCCATGCAACACAAAACCAAAATGTTACCAAACAATATGGTGGATAGTACACTGCAGAGTTACTAGGTACAATATTCTAGCTTCTTTTGCTAGAATGCTAGGAACATGTAAATCTTGTAACAGTATTTATGGCAGAACTAGGTATCATATGAACATTTGATAGGTTCAATAGGTTGACCATATACAGAACCATTTTATACCTATCATGATACACTGGTGGACAAAATTAAGGTAATACGTTTTTTTTTAAGAAATATTTTAATTACAATAGTAAATTAGAGGATGAAAATAAGTTGCTATATGTAATTTTTCATGCACATTCTGAATGCCCAATTGAAATTGATCTATGTGCTTTGCAACATGCAAATTAGTGAAGCCTATAAAAAGGCAGCAGCTATTGACTTCTTCTAAGCATGTCTGTTCCATGCTGGAACATGTAATTTTTCATTTCATTATATGATTATCATAACTTTGTTATTACTGGTCCAAATCTTATCCTTTTTTATACACTTATTGGCAATGAGAAATTGTATCTTTGTACAAAGTTTCATTTATATACCTCACACAATAAAAACATCATTCTGGTTTTTGTGATTGTTACCTTAATTTTGTCCACCAGTGTAGGTATAAGAATCGCTTCAATCTATTATGATCCAGAGCTTGTTTATTATACTTATAATGAGCTACCAGGGTGGATTGCAGTGCACTTTACTAACCCAATAATTATGTGAACAATCACAAGTAGTGTTGCAACAGCTGCTCTGGGATGGATTAAATCCTTTAGAGTATTTTGTATCAAGCCACGGCAATAGGAATTCAAGCTTCAGTTTCGTAAATGGAGACAGATTAATACCATTATACTATCACACAACACTCTGATCAGTCATAATGCAAGCAAAAACACAAGGCATTGTTGCTGGGTGCAAGACAATGGATAGGAGGTTGTCATCAGGAAGATTCACAATCACTTATCATGATACGTATTTTTTTCCGATTGTAATAGGTATGAAGATACTTTTCAAAATAGACCTCATGATGGATACCTATTAATTGTTCTTGCATACAGAATCAAGCAAATTATAGACCTATCACCTGATACCTATCATGATAGCAACCATGTAATATGCTATCAAGTGATAGGTTCTTGCATACAGGCCAAGGTTGTGATCACATAGGGCAATTGTGTTCTGAATTAAAAATATGAATAGAAATAATGAAAATTTTGGTTGGCTATAGCTTACCTTCACCAATACCAGTACCAAACTCATTCTCTGCAGTTTCATCTTCTTCCCCTGCTGGACCAGGGACAGGAGTTTCTCCATTTTTGAGACAGTTATGAATATATGCAGCCTTCCATTTGGCATACTTTCTATGATGGGCATTCTCCTCTGTCAGTTCTCCAAATTCTGTCAAGACGTCGAATAACAACCCTGCAGTGTAAAATGCCTTGACAACATTCCTAAAAGAAAGGAAAAAAAAACATGGAAAGCTCATGCCAGTGTTGTAGTCCTAGTATTTAAAAAATTCCATCACTATACATACTTGTTGAAACGTGCCATGCGATCTTCAGAGTCAGCATACAGAAAGAGCTTGATGGCATAATTTTCAATATGTGCCTGAGCCACTACATCATTTGTGACAGCTTCATTCTCCTTATGAGCCTGCTTGAACTTCTCTAGCCATTCCATGATGGCAGTAAGAAGGGTGAGGCTCTCCTTGGACTTGCGGTCTATCTTCAGACCTGTTTGGAGGGCATGCAGTCGACCTGCCATGAAAAAGTGAAAATAAATAAGGGAATTCTTCTTTGTGCATAACAGGACTCATTAAGAGAACTTACACCAGTAACCTATGACTGGGTCTCGCTGGTCATGTTCTGTGGCAGTCTTCAGGTGATGCTGGAGGGGCTTGAGGACTGGGGGTATAGCAGGTAAAGTTGGAGTTCCTGCCATTCTCTACAAGGTTTTGAGAAGTTGTACCTAAAATACTTAGATTATGATTTCATTACCTTTGCATACATATAAATATAAAACAGTATTTCAACCCCTACACAATCAAATTTTGCTACACAACATATAGAGATCCCTGATGAAAATCCTTAAAAGTGAGGAAGCTAGCACTACATGTAGGCAAAAAGAGTACTGGGTAGGGGTAGCAACACATATGTGGATATGAGCCTATATCACATGATCCTCCTCTTGCAATATAATGTAACAAGAAGAAAGGGCAGTGGGTGTAGAAAGGGATTCAAAACAAGTCTGGGCTCAGGCTAGGGTAAAGCCAGATAATACCTGCTATAACACGAATAGTCCTGATCACTGAGGGGAAATGGACAAGTAGGACAACAATTATTCAGTCCAACATGCTTGCAAACAATGTGGTGAAACATGCAGTATATTAAATGTTTGAATATTTCCCAATGTCATTGAAAATTACACAAAAACATTCCATAACAGAATCTTCAAACTGTGCATTGATTTTGACTCAAGTCAAGAATGAGTTTAGCAAGACCCAAGGCAGTCGGCCAAGGATTAGTAAAAATAAGTTAGAAACAGAATCAGGTTCATCATTAGGGCTCACTTGATCTCTGATCAACATAGGCCTAAGCCTATGAAGCCCTCAGTCATGACTGTCATGAGATCATGACACACTACCCTGAATGCTTCATAAAAACATGCTGGCATAGGTTTGCAAATTATGCACAGCAGTATAATTCAAGAACAATATACATAAACATGCATATCACAATCAATCAGAATCTTCTTCAGCATGGCACTGAAGTCGAGCCATGAGTTCTTTAGCAGGATTGAAGACACCAGTAGTCTGAGTCCCACACACATAACACCTTGTAGACTTTTTGTACTGCTGCAATGCACACTTCTCACAAAAATAATGCTTGCACTTAGTTACAACAGGATCTTTGAAGGAATCACGGCAAATGAAACACTTGAAAGGAAGTTCATCTTCATCTGACTCAACTGCATATCGGTCAACATCATCATCATCCTTACCATAAGAGCCTTCCTGCAGTTCTCTTTCAATCTGCCAACCATGCTTGTAATCTGATCGGTCATGCAAGAACTTGCAGCTATCCCCAAAGCCACAAAATCCAGTCTCCTTGTAGTCCTTGCAGATGTCTGGCTGATAATCCCAGCGAACAGTTGCTCTCAGATGTTCAGGTGCACGTATGGGACCTTTCTGAGCAAGTACAGCTTGTTTGTCCAGGCTGGATTCCTTGGCTTTGGTATACTTGGCATAGTTATTTAACCCACGATAGATCTTATCATCTTCTTTCCCTTTGAGCTCTTTCTGGATATCCTTTGCTCTCTCCTGAATGGCCTCTGGATCACGATCCCTTTCTGTGTCAATCTCACTTATGGCTGTTGCTCCCATGTCTTTTGGCCCTTCAGGTTCAGCAGTTCGTTTGGATTTGTATGAAAGATCTGGACTCAAATCTGAAGGATCACTGTCACTGTCATTACTGGGTTGTCTCTGTTTCTTGGAAGTCCTACTCTTGCTGGTTGACTGGACCATAACATTGTCTATGGCCTGTTTCTTTTCCTTTCTGATGACTTGAGTATCATCCTCACTGCTCCCACCTTCATTACTTCCCTTTCTCTTCCGCGCAGCTTTCAAATTAACTTTGCGCTTGAGGAAAAATGTGCACACTGGCTTTTCTTCTGAGGCATGATTGTCCTCTTTCAATAAGTCAAGGCTTCTGTCTTTCTCTGTCATTATACCAGTTAAGAAAAACTCCTGAAACAAAGAGAGCCAGGTCATCAATAGTTAGGGACATAAACACTAGGCCTAAAATGTTTTGTTCCCAATATCCTAACTTCCTGCCTGCCTTACTCAGGTAAGGCCTCACTCACTCTATTTATTAATGTCCCTACCTTCTGCTCATGAAGCAGAAGGTAATGACACTAATCACTACATCAAGTGAAAAACACTGTACAACTGCAGCACATCTGTCCCATATCTAATAACAGAGCACTCAGATTTTACACTTAGTCTTATTCTAATGAGTGAAGTTGCAGAGAAATTAAATGTTATAACAACTTGAGTAAAACAAGGAAATTATAGTAAGATGGTTGTATTCACTAGTAAACAAGTCAAGCAGCAGGCATTTCTGTTAACCAACATGTTCAAGTTGGGTTAAACATGCCAGAAGCATCTTAGTAAATCATTTAAAAAGTACACCGATGAAATAGGCTATTTATAAAATAGGATAGTCTGCCAGGGCACTCTCAGAATATATGCTACATCTCTAGCACATCAAGACAACCTTCAAGTTCTTTGGGAGCTCAAAACCAAGAGACTCATAAAATCTATTCTTTGTGCTGTCCTTCATTCCATCACTTCCCAGAACAAATTTGCTTTCTAATTTAATTATTTTCTTATTCCTTCCTCTTTTCTTTTTTTCCCACGGGACTGAAGATGGATTGATTCATAGCAAAATTTTTGGAAATTGGACTTTCATCACTGATGCTATACACATACTTCATACCATGCACCTAGGTCTAAGTTTAAAATCTTTGGTCCTCCGAGCTAGACCTAAGCCTAAGATGGGAGACTGATGAGGATCTGATGACTATACCACTTAGCTCAGTGGACTATACGTAGACAGGGTGGCCGTGAACGCGATCACCGTCATCCGGGTGACAACGCACGCATGGTTAACCGAATGCGTTCGATTCACTGTTGGCGAAACAGGCTAACCTAGTCTGACGTCATGGCTAAAATTCAGTGATTCTACCCTGTGTTGAAGCAAAGTTAATATATTGAGTACATCTAGATGGGCCCACGATAGGCCTAAGAACGTGCAGTCAGGAAGTGGCCATTATGACGCAATAAACAAGTGGAGTACCGAGTACGGATCCTTCCTGTCATGTCGTCCTCCAAGGCCGCATGTGAACTGATGGGAAAATTATTTAAGTTCGTACTAAGCCTATACACCCTGCTCGGGTGACCACCGTTTCATTTTTTCTCCAGACTTGTCTTCATACCTCCTCCCATCTAAAATCCGTATTAAATATCAAGTTTTCGTATTTTAATAGATTTGCGTTGGTACTGCATCCAGAATGCCTGACAATTAATGCCGGAGTTTTCACTATACAAGCCAAGTCTTCCAAAATGCGATCGTAGAGGTGAGGTGGATGAGCTGGTGCTGATTGGCCAGCTTATTGCCAGAGTTTCTGCGGCAAAGAGGTTAACAGAAGGAACTGAAGAGAATGAAATGAGAAAGAAAAGGCAGCTCTGCCAGTTGACTGTTGGACAGTGCTGACCTGAACTTGCTAATGCTAATGTTTTTTTAAGGAAAGCATTGCCTGGCACCTAAGTTGATGAATATGACTAAATTTCCTACAAGCTGCCTCTCAGCTAGGCAAGATTAATCATTAGGGAAACACCTAAAGATCTAGGAAATGAACCATAGGGAAATAAAGTTCATGTGCTCTTGTTCATGCTTTTTTTTGGTCATAGTTTACCTCTTATTTTCCTGATTCATGAGCTAAAGATTGAGAGAGTTAACCGGTTTTGTGGGATTCCTTGGGCCAGTTAGGTTTAAAATTCATTTTAACTCTGATACATTTTTTCACTCCTAAATGATCCCATGTCTTCCTAAAATAGGTTGCTCCTCTCTTTCTATGCCACATAACAAAAGATGGCTGTGGGGTTACAAAGTTAAAAAAAAATAAATGCATTGAAAGCAAAAGGCATTCTTATTAGACAAAGCTATAGTTACTGCTTTCTCAAAATGATGCATTGCTCTTCTGAGAGAAAATATCCATTTGATATTTAGCCTTTTCATTCCTGTTGACATTTAGTGGACAAACTAGGAATAGCCATAAAAGTGTTTTGTAACCTCTTCCAGCCATACAGCAGTTGGATCTATAATGTGTTGCCAGAACTCCTCTTCATGGAGCTAAAATTCCTTGGAAGTGTAATTCTCATAGGTGTCCTTGCTTCATTAACATGGTGGCTGTTCATTCAAGATGAATCTTCCCATCCGCCTGTCATTTTCATTGGCATCATCTCATCTCGCTACAACTTTCAGCGCAGGAAGATTATTCGAAAGGTGTGGATGACAGAAATGCACAAGCAGCCCTTATTGCAGGCCAGGTTTATCATTGGTCAGTTGCCACTATCTTTTTTTTTTTTTTACTACCAATAACGAAAACTGTGCAGTAGTTTGAAAGCATAGCAATAGCCAGAGGCCTAAAACCTGACTGTTACACAATGGAGTTACAGCCCCTGCATCTAAGAGGTTAAGCATTTTTTAAGCTTTTAAGCATTTTTAAAACTGCATTTCTCTTAATTCTCTTAATTGTTCCAGGTTTAATGGTATATAGTGCTATCAATACTCATTCATGGGAAGTTCTGAGCTTGAATGGTTTTTAGTCTATATGTCCACTGACAAGATACAGTTCCTAGATATCAAGTTTCAACCTCAAAGAACTGAAACATACCTTGTTCTGGTTAGTAATGCACAATTCTATAATAATTTGCTACACTAACTTTTCATGCTTGCATTATAGCCCAGTGATTGATGTCAGCTTATAACTTCAGCATAACTTCTGTAAGGCATGATATACTGCTGGACTTGTGAGTCCTGCAGTATATCACCTCACTTGTCAAGAGCTGACAGGCATTCAGTGGTATCTCTGGCATCTTAGATATTTTTGGAGTTTTAATGTTATCTGCCAAATCTTCCTCATCCAGCATTTAATAAGTGATCTGACGTGTTGTGGTGTATTGAATATAGATCAATTTTTTATATCTTATAGAAGTCCCAATTGTTATAACCAAAACAAGAAGTGACTAGCATATTTTGCAAAGTATGAAAGAAAACCATTAGTTTTTCTAGTGACTTTTAAAGTTAGTCTTTCATCTTTATATAGTGTAATTACCACTTATAGTTTACAAATTTATGCCATAATCAAATAATTCTGCTTTGATGAAGTATTAAGTGTTCATTTATCACTGTTATCAAACATTTTTTGCAAAAACTTATGAAATACACTACTTTCATAAAATACTAAGTTGGGTTAAATTATCTTCATCACAATATTGTCCATTCACCTTTTCCTAGCCATTTCAAAACAGAAGGAATTAGCTGGCAATTGACCAGGTTTAGTGTTTCTTCAAATCTCATTCATTCAATGTTGATAGAATACCACTGGCATACTTTATTTCAGGTTCAGCTGACTGTATGATCCCTGAAAGCCTCAGAAAATCGCCACACAAATGCGAGGAATGGAAAGTGTCTCCAGAGGACATCTCACATCTCAAATCCACTTTTACATCTCACTCTCTTGATGAGCCTGTCAATAAGACACTGGAAATTTCTCTAGGATTTTCCTTCAGAGTCCTTTCCCCTATTGTTATAACTGAGGTTGGAATTTTTCAAGAACTGGATGGTGCAAAGGGGACTATGAAAAACTTGATCAATCAAGAGATTGTTTTGCCAGTATTTCAACATAAGAAAAACAACTCTTACTCTTCAGAAAGTCAAGGATATCACTTTCAGAAACTTCCTAAAAAGTATTTCCTACCTGCCAATGCAGAAATAGCTCTATCCATTTCATCTGAACTCCCTAAAGACCTTACTTTGTTAGGTATAAAGAGAAAAGTTACCTGGAAGAATGCTAGTGCCATTCAATTTACAAGTCTTATTCACTTTCGCAATATGCAGTATCATAGATTTGATGAGGCCTTCTCCCAGAATGCAATTCCTCTCATGGCAATCAAATTTTACATTCACTCACCGGAAGACATCTTGAAACAGGTTGGTTCCTCAGCTGATGTAAAAGATGCATTTCATTTGGAACTGAAAAGAAATGCCACTATGCTGAAGAATGAAATTCAAGAAAATTCTGATGTAATTATTATCAATAACCTTAGAGACTCATATGACAAAGTTACCTTAAAGGTACTTGCATTATTTGAAGAAGCTTTGAGTCTCAACCCTGATCTGGAATACATCATAAAATGTGATGATGATGTCTTTCTTGATGCTTCACATCTGATTCAATACCTTGGGCACATTCCTGTTGGTATAGATAAACGTGTTGTGGGACATTTTCGGCGCAATTGGGCTGTTCATGTGCATGGAAAGTGGGCTGACTATGATTATGATTCTGTGACGTATCCACCTTTCCCTTGTGGGAGCTGTTATGCTGTAAATAAAATTATGGCAGAGTGGATTGTCCAGAATAAGGAAAATCTTCAGTTTTATCATGGTGAAGATGTCTCGATGGGAATCTGGTTAGCAGCAGTGCATGCCATCCTCCATGATGATCCTGAAAGATGGTGCTGTGATCGAGGCTGCTCATCCAGATTGGCATTCAATCGTGTTGAATTGTCTCCTATGGAGATATTGAACACTTGGAAATGCTTCAAGGAACACAACAATTCCCTGATATTGTGTTAAGTTCCTTCTATGTTGAGACTTTGACGATTTATAACATTTTGCTTGCCTTGATGAAGTTTTTATTTCCTGTCATCATTCTAGTTTTATTTTTCAATTGTTGTTGGATGCATTCCTAGAACTTACATCAGGTGATGAGCTCCTTTTTTTATTTTCAAATAATAGTGTAGTTATGTATTCATTTGTGTTTCCTGTCTTATGAATATCTTTATTCCAATGGATTCTGTATGTAACTATGGTAACAATATTGTTTTGCTACCAGCTATAAGTAACATAAGAAGGCTTCCTGTCTTGTGTCACTTTGAATCCCTTCCTATTGACTCAGAGGCATTGTGATTACAATTCTGTTTCCTTTGTATGTGTTTTTTGGTGGACCTCCTTCCCTGAAAGGAAAGAGACCACTCATGCTCCTATCCTGTCCATCCGTGTGTCCATATGTCACACTTTGGTTGTCCTATGATAAGCAAAAAATATTAGCCTGATCAATGTGAAAATTGGCAAATGGGTAGATATGAACAAGGTACAGGCTGAGTTCGTTTTGTGGCGAATTTGCACCAAAATTGGCATTTTTATTGCAAATTTTGGATTTGAAATTTGGCCCCAGAGGGGAAGGCATGAGTACCCATGAGCCCTTCGGGTTCTGGACCACAATGCGCATACATGTACGACCCAGGCTTTGGGCTTGGCGCCATGTCAGTAACAAGAGCTGTCAGTTCCATACTAACCTTCATGGCAGATGGATCCAACCACCCACAGCCCTCCATCCTCCCATCATAGTTTCATGGGCACTGTTTGTCTATGTTTACCAAATATAAATGAGAAATGAGGTTTTTGATGGTTGAAGACCGGAAAGAGATGGCATTTTGCATAATTAGGTGACAAAGTGAGGGTTTTCTTAGCTGAAAGGAGGCCTACTACTTGATTGGGTTTGCCCAACTTGTTCTATCTGCATCACCTATTCCAACTTCCTTTCTACTTGAAATTACTATTCATGACCATTATTCATACTCTAAATACATATTGACATAAGTTGTATGGGGATGGATGAAGAAGAGTGCATAGGTAATGCAAATGTTACTTATATATGGAATTCATTGAATATATAAAATGGTAAAGATGACATCAGTCAAACAAGACATGCTAATTTAGCTATATGATATCCTCTGATGCCAAATGTATTGATTTTCATGTGAACCCTCACTTTTTCTTGCTCAGGTGGTTCAACAACATATGAAAGGTTTTATGTGAAGTTATAGTTTTCTATGGATTTACCAGGATCCTGTTGCACAACTGATCAAGTGATGGGCAATGACCCCAGCTTTGGACTGACCCTCATTGCTGGAGTTCTCATATCAGTATTACTCTTCATGTTGGGAGAATTCACCTCACAACTGTTTAGAATGAGGACAAGCACAAACAAGGAAGATTCCAAAACCAAGTGTGCATCTCCTGATTGCTTCCGTTGTGTCTTCTCAACTGCTCATGTGAAAAAGGTTAACTCTGAAGTTGATGAAATTTTGAAATTTGGCAAAATTCCTTTGAATGGGGATAGTCAGGTACTCAGAGTTGAGGATAAGACCTTCCTAAATGCCTTGAAAGAAGGCCTATTGCATGGCCAAGGAAGCATTGAGCCCCCTGTGCTATCATTGGTGAGGTTGAAGTCTCAACCAGTGTGGGATGCATGTGACTGCAATGAGGACTTAATACTCCTTGAAAAAAACTTTAATAGAATTAAAGATGATTTCTTGAGTGCCTATGTTGTGGCTGAATTGTGGTGTGAAAACTCAACCATGACTGGTTCTTGGTCCCTGTTCTACTTCATGAACCAAGGAAATGTGAACAAGAATGCCATTGCACTCTGTCCCTCTACATGGGAGATACTCCAAAGTCTGAATCACCGAGTCACAGACTGTTGCTTTGGCAATGTATTTTTCTCCATTCTTGCTCCTGAATCAGAGGTCGAACCACATTGTGGACCAACCAACTGTCGACTACGTTGTCACCTAGGCATTCAAATACCTGATAAAAGTGAACTTGTGGTAAAAGATCATCTCCTCAAGTGGGAAGAAGAGAAATGCCTGCTTTTCGATGATTCATTCGTTCACACTGTGCGGAATGGTGGAGTAGCTGATTTACCCAGGGTGGTCTTCATTGTGGACTTGTGGCATCCAGATCTCAGTCCCAGAGAAAGGAAGATCCTACAATATCTCTTCCCACCCATTTTGGCCTGAACAATTTCAGTGTTTGAGAGTCAATCATAGTCATAAAATGGTGATGATGGTTTGAGCATGTTAATTCACAGTCTTTAAAAAAAAATATTTTGGTGAGGGTGAATGATGTCTAAGTGAAAGAGAAGCTATGTGTCAAACACCACTGCTGGGTATTACTTCATTTGATAGGAGAAGAGCGGCCACAGCCATTCTCTTGTATTGTCTGTGGGCTGAACTCTCTTTTTATTGTGAGGATTTTGTGAAATATTTTGGGCAGTCTGACGAGAGTATTGGCTTTTTCCATTTTCAGTAGTTTTATGAACTTTCATCGTTGCTTTTGAATGCGTGAGGAATTTACAATTTAATAACCGCTCTAGATGCTGCACACAGAATTCTGCAAAAGCGGTAAAGTATGTAAGAGGCGAAAGAGGAAGTGCTTCCGAGGATTTGGTGTTCACCGTAATGGGGACGCAGAATCCCAAGAAATGAAAGGAAGAACTCACAAGGAAACAGTTAATTATGTATTTCCTCCCTGTCCCTGACAATGGGATATCCTAACAATGTTAAAATTAGTGGCTTTCCCAAAATGGACTGATTCCATGACAACCCACCTATCAGTAACAAACAATTCAATCATTTTCCACAGATGGGGAATTATCATTATCAGCGTGGTTGGGAAGGATGCGGGAGGATTAGTCCACTATCAAGGGCCGGTATAAGGATGCCCTGTATTGTCTGTGGTATCCTTGGGTATTACGTAATAAAGCTGGAGCACTTGGCAAGCCCCTAATATACAGGGTTATCACGGTATATGAGGAATGATTTTAAACGCTTATATCTCGAAGATGGCTTAACCTAGAGAAGTGAATGTGGCACCATTTTAAAGCCTTTTTCCCTATCTTTTTAACTAACCAACTTACAAATCTGTCATTAATATGACAGTCACCGAAGAGATGAAAAGAGCAGCGGTACTCTCGGCCCTTAGCGCCGGGAGGACCCTCAAGGAAATTGCGGAGTTCCACAAGGTCGCTTTGTCCTTCGTCTACAAGATCAAAGGCAAGGTTGACAATGCTGAGGGCCCGGACGACATCTCCACAAAGCGTAAGAAGCATGATCGTCGCTCCGACACCATCAGGACCCCCGAGTTTATTGCCAGAGTGCAGGAGATGGTGGACAACGACCCCAGCAAGTCGATGAACTCCTTGTGCAAGGAGTTGAGCGTTTCATATGGTATCATCCACCGAGTTATCCATGAGAATCTACGCTACAACTCCTACGTCCTCAAGAGAGGCCAGTTCATGGACTCAGCCATGCAGGAGAGGCGCTTGACCAAGGCAAAGAAGCTGCTTAACAAGGTCAAGCACCTCGAGAAAGATAACCTGTTGAAGTTCTTCTCAGATGAGAAGAACTTTGACCAGGACCAAAAGGTCAAAAGGAGGAACGACAGGTGGCTGTGCAAGGACCCTGATGACGTGCCCAGGGTAATGCACACGACGAGAAAGATAACCTGTTGAAGTTCTTCTCAGATGAGAAGAACTTTGACCAGGACCAAAAGGTCAACAGGAGGAACGACAGGTGGCTGTGCAAGGACCCTGATGACGTGCCCAGGGTAATGCACACGAAGTTCCCCGCCACTGTCATGGTCCTCGGGGTAATGAGAAGAACTTTGACCAGGACCAAAAGGTCAAAAGGAGGAACGACAGGTGGCTGTGCAAGGACCCTGATGACGTGCCCAGGGTAATGCACACGAAGTTCCCGCCACTGTCATGGTCCTCGGGGTCGTCTCCAGCGAAGGGGACGTCATGCTCCCCCACCTCTTTCAGAAGGGCCTGAGGGTCAACGCGGCTGAGTACTTCAAGGTACTGAGGGACGTAGTGAAGCCCTGGATGGACACCATCGCCGATGGGAGGCCTTATGTCTTCCAGCAGGACTCTGCTCCTTCCCACAAGGCCAAGGTGACGCAGGAGTGGCACGAGGAGAACGTGCCCTACCACTGGTTCCCGGACGTTTGGCCTCCGTCGAGGGGGTTGTATTTAGGGAACCTGATGATGCACAACCCGCAACAACTCTCCCTCTGATTATTCGTAGGGGTGTTGTGGGAGCTGAGACAGGCAGTCAGGTAGTGGCTGCAGTACTGGTTGTACGAGAGGGCCCAAGTTGCCAAGGCCTGTGGCCAATTCCGCTCAAGGATTGAGGCCGTCATCGCTGCCAATGGCGGGTTTATTGAATAATTGCAAACTGTATATCAGGAACTGCTAGTGTGGAAAATTTCATTTTAATACATGCATTTTTTCCCATGTAAATTCATTGTTTCCCTTCATTAGTAAAAATTCCTCATATACCGTGATAACCCTGTATATTAAATTGTGTATCAATACACGGTAATAATGGATAATCTTGTTACCTTATTTATTGAACACGCCTCGTAGCTGCGTTCTTATTGCGATGCTCTTGACTATCTGGTGTAAACAAGTATCATTGAAAGGAAAAGCCTCAGCGTTTAAGGGGAGTTTTAAAAGAGGGGTTGGAAGGGGAAAACATTCCAAAGAACTGAGTCCATGATTTCATAGGAGGCACTCAATATTCTCTTCCTTCTCTAGCCTTAATACTCTAAACACACCATATAATTCAGGTCTTACCTTCTCACCTGAGGCCTAAAGAATGCTACACAATCAAGAATACTATGGCCCAATAATGCGCAAAAAAGTCGGCCTTGATGGCGTCAAAAGAGAGAAATATTTTGAGCGTCAAAGTGCAGTCATTTGATTTGAAGAAATCTTATGACTGCCGCTTTTTTAATCCATATGATCAGATGGATGAAAAGAGCGGCACCCTTGAAATGTTCACATTTTCAGGAAACAAATTTCTGCTTCCAATGTGATATAATAACATATTACGAACCTAGACTTTCCACTCAGTTTCATAACGCGTGAAGCAAGATGTTACTTTGCGCTACCTAATAAGTACAAGCAACGGATGCCGATCCCCAGGGCCATTGCGATTTAACTACATATTCTGACAGCTGACATTTCGCTTCGCTTTCCTTCGTTATACAGACAATGGTTTCAAGAATCATGCACCCATTGACGTAAAATGGTGGTTTTCTCTGACGTAGAAATGTGTGTAAAATCAGGAGTGCGTTCATTATTGAACTGCTCCGCAAAGGAAGCCCATAATGACTTGAAAGTGATGGATGAGAGTGATTTCTCATTGTAGTCCTACCGGGTGTTGCACATTCAGAATCAAATGAAATGATGCCCCTCCCCCAACGCAACCTAAACTATGTAAACTATAAATAATAATAATAATAATACTGATGCGCCATGAGGAAAAAAGTTCATTTTTGAATCTAGTCATCTACATTTAGCAGTTCGTGTGCCAGGATCTCAAACAGCTTCAAGACGAACGGTATATACCGATGAGATGAGAGTTCCTTGTCGTCTTCTATGTTTCTCAGAGGAACTCTGGCAATGTTTTTTCTTCTTCCAAGATATACCAGTAGAATCAATGTTGCATGTGTGCGAGAATACCTCAACTTTCTCCTTCAGGATAGCTTCGATGCTCTGTCATATTTCAATTGGGGAGCTTCCAGGTCATTCCGCATTTCAAATGTAATCGTCTCATCTTTCTCATAACCCATGTGTGGAAAAACAATTAAAATCCTGTACCACGACGAACTTCTAGAACAGCAGTAGCACAATGCGATCAATGTTCATATAATTTCTCTTTTGGCATAGCGTCAAAAAAAAAGAAAAAAATGGGGTTGGCTGGAATCGAAATTGCATGAGGACTCCAAATATGTTATTGTTGTGTTCTGGCTCTAATATCGTAGGCTGTGGAGTGGGGAACACCGACCTAGAGGCATGTCTCGTCCAATTTTATTAATGCACGTCTGCCAAGGAAAAGGGGGGGGGGGGGGGGGGGGGGGGGGGGAAGCAGGTCTTTCTCGTGGTACAATTCATTCGTGATACTTTCTCAATTAGCTTCTGCGAACGAGAAAAACTTTCCCGAGATGGGTTCCCCCTGTCCTCACTGCGCATAATATGGCACAGGAAAAGTTGAAATAAGCAGGGGAAAATGAAAATAATCCCTTGTTATAAAATACTTTTTTCTAATCTCGTTTCAGTGGGGATCTAGAAGTAAGGTGAACAAGGCTTGCAACGGCCACATCAAGCGAAAGTTTCGAACACCGACTGACGCGACGAAAGAAGGCGGAAATTACCCATTCCCCTTTCTTTCCAACGCCACAAAAATAATGAATTTGAATCCATGAATCCTTGTTTGAATCCATGAACTATCTCCAGGATGCGCGAAGTCAACTTGATCGCCAAAAGACGACCTCATGTGGGCGGATATATCAAGAAGAAGTCGCAAAAGAGAAGGCTGAATCCTACTCGCTTATATCGCCTACTCTTTGCAAGAAAATAAATAAATAAATAGAATCCTCTCAGTCTAATTTTTCCTTTGCTGGAAAGTAGAAATAACCGCTTGATCTAATAATTAATTTCTTGTCAGTGAAGTCCCAAGCAGTAATTGCATTACCAGGTTGTGTTTAATATTGCCGTCGTGGCTGTGAGAGAGCGAGAGTCCCCTCAAAGACTCAGGGGCTTGAGTCTTCGAGTCAGGATCACGAGACTTCGAGTCACGCTCTGTCCTGAGTCAGGGCAGATCGTGGCCTCAAGAAGGTTGACGTGCACCCACGCAGGTGGATGAGAGCGTGCAACGTCCACCGGTGTTCGCGAAGCTTGCAAGGCAATTTATTGCCGTCCCTCTGACGTATTCGTCGTTCTGCGTAAGTTGCACTCTATTATGCTCCACGAAGTGTGGGTGAAGTGAAAGGATTGCGTAAAATTGCTTCAGATCAAATCAGACCTTCCTGGCCCATCATTGCCTCCCGACGACATCTATCCCTAGACTCGGAAAATACCTATTTGTACTCACTCCCGGAGATGTCTGTGGCGAATAGGCAAGCGGTGAAACTGGCTCCATATCATCGACGAAGTAATTAAGAGGAAAACGGGAAGGTACATAGTGAGTGTTGGTCGTCGTCTGGCAAATAGACGCCTCGAGTCTCATTCGGCAGTCTCTACATTGCGAGCCATGTGTCTTTTGCCATTCCACGACGGAAATCTCATCATTTTCATCAAATAATTGAGTGTTCCATCATGATGATGGCCATTGGCCTTCGTCCTTGGAATGCGTATGTCCCTCGGTCATAAATGCTTCTCGCTCTCGTCTTTGGCATGCAGTGTGAAGGTCTTAGGCAGGGGTGTCAAACATACGGCCCGCGGGCCGGATCCAGCCCGCGGAGGTGGTTCATCCGGCCTGCCGTCTGTTCTTGAAATTTCCGCTTGGATTGACTGTTAGCACAAATTTTGTGAAAAATTATGGGTGCGGCCCGCAGGCATCTGCAGGGTAAGGAATGCAGCCTGCCGACCGATTTGAGTTTGACACCCCTGGTCTAAGGGGTGCGAGCCCTGAAATTGGATCGCCTTCCCTCCGTAAGCATGTACAGTATTCTTCATGTCTTTAACTAAAAATATACCAACGTCTTTCCTGGTACATGCAGAAGTTCCCGAAACCTGCTGCTCGTTCGACTGAAAACCCACATCAGGAGAGTTAGTGATATCAAGAGGCGATTTCGCCCATTTCGATATCAAACTCCCTCGAGCGCCAACAGATCGCCCTTATTTGTAGGCCTCCAAAATTGGATGCAATATTCCAGCTGGGGTCTTATCACATCCACTATTAACGATGAGTCTGAATTGTGCCTCGGCTAATAATATCGCATTCTATTTGGATCGATGAGGAAACTCGAAAAACCTGCAGACGAGCGGGCACGTTGTCGATTTTCGCAAAGCGTACGCGATCGTGCATCGAAGGTTCATTCATAGAAGTGTCTCAAAATCCAAAGGTTCAAGTCGCCCGCAATCTTACGCGGTTTACGAGTCAACGGATTTATTTTCTCCTTCATTCTCATTAATTTATCATTTTGATTGCTGCCCATCCCAACCCAACAGCGGTGCAGCGCTCCTCCATTCTCTTGCTCAATTTTTCCTTGGCCACAATCTCCTCTCTCTCGGATGTCTTCTACATTTCTTCTAATTTATCGCGGTCAAGAAAATGAATCAGTTTCTAATCTACCACCAAAATCTCACCCTCGACGCCTGTTTTTCATTTCCAAATCGACAGCACGGCACAGAGTCTTCTGAAAGACCCCAATCGCGAACGTTCTGCGAACGGGAGACGATACGATATCTTGCCGTAAGCAGTCGTTCTTGCAAAACGACGCAAAATCGTGTGGTCTTCTTTTGGTGACCCACACGACGGTGTCACGGTGTCGGAGTACTGCAAAAAAAGAGCGAGGGCCTCGCGAGGAGATGGATAAGAATGCAATTATGCCGTTTCGAATTAATCGCGAGCAGTTGCTGCAGTCCTGCACGGCAGCAATACGTGCATGGAATTCGGTGGGCTTCCATTTCTAATCGGAAATTTTCGGCATCGAACACGATGTGAACGAGCGTAGGAGAAAAGTCCTTACCGTTTGGTTTCCACTCGCATTCAGAAGGCGTGCAGAATGTAAAAATGCACAGAAAAGCAGGAAGATGGATCTGGGTTCTATTCCTCCCCAGGTACTGGACTTTTCCTCCTCCTCCTGGATCCAAATACTCTTTTCCTCCATTCCATCTTTCCATCTCGTCTGTAAGCTCGAACTCGAAACGGCTGGACGTGCCACAGTCGAATGCTCTAGTGGGATTAATGACTCCAGACCGAACGGACCATCCTCTCCCGTACGAAACCCTCCATGGCCACGTGAAAATCTTTAACCGAACCCAAAAAAAAACAGTTCCAGCCCTTCCCGATCCCGTCCACTTCGTATTACGTGAGCCCATCGAAAACAAAGAAATCTAATTCTGGGAGAGGAAAAGCTCCGGTTCGATCCTCATTGGTGTAAATCCACTCCGAACGTGATTCTGTTTATACGTACTATTAGACGAGGAAACCGAGGGGGAAATGTGGTATGAAAACAGGACGGAACGCCATGTTTTAGGTGAAAGGAAATCAACATGCAAGATAGTGTCAGTAATACCAAATGCAGTTACGAGATTTGACGAGTGATCGGGATGAGTCTTTGAGGATCAGGATGAGATAAAGGGAAATTAAGTGAGAACGTGGCAGAAAGGTGATAATGAAATTGCTACTAGACCACGATGATGGCGGGTAGTCCTCGTCTTTTCGTCCCTCTTTTACGTCCGAAGCTCTGAGAATGCCGAAGGAATGCCAACCGCTTCTTCAAGGTATTTTTTAATTATGGATTTCGATCGTGCGACATAAAGCAGACTTCGCTGTAAAGTTTATCCTGCGCCGTAAAGTGATTTCGGCTTTTCAATTCGATATTCGGAGAATAAAGCATCTGATTAATCGACGTTTCAAGTATTCGATGATGATGTTTCCGGTTTTTGGTTTACAATATGAATAGAAAGAGCTTTCTCTTCGCCTTCTAAGAGTCGTGAGACACTCATTCTCGCTCTTTGTTTCGGAGAAAATGTGAGATGCTATTAACTAATAGTCTGAAAGCAGGCAAAAGCATTGAGCTTAATTAAACATATAAGCACGTCAATGATCTATATTCATATAAGCATATTTAGATGTATTGCTTATTGTTCCAACGGATAGTTTTCCATCATTTTGAAGTAATATCTGAAGAAGGAAAATGATACATTTGGTATCTTTTCTTCCATAAATGTACATTAATATTGACAATCGGCAGCTCAACTGCCCACTTCCTTTGTGAATGAGGGTTAGCGCATGAAATTGGAGGAGGATTTTAACAGTTTCATATTCATTCCTAGGGTGTTTTCTCATCCCAGATAATTTCGGGGTGTGGACATGTTCCACGGCTTTCCTGACAACATGACAGGATCTGGTTTCAGCATCACCATCGATCCCACGATCCAAGATTCTGAGATGAAGAGGGAGTGCTCGTGCGACCCAGCGAGGCTCCTCCTCCTCGTCCTCGACACGAGTCCCAAGATGTGGGGGTGGTGACGTCATCCCCAGACTTTCCCTGCTCTTCTATTTTTACTTCTTTATGGCCTCGCCTATTACAGCAAGATGAGGATGATCCCTGCAATATCGTGCATCCTCATCCTGATATTGGATACGATCGGGCGCAACCACAACGTGTGACCTCGATCTGCCGCAAAGTTAAGACCATTTGAGTTTGGTAGGACGATACCAAGAGAGCTGAATTTGGTCCAGAGGACGTCCAGGCGAGGTCATCGCATTAAGGGTTCACGTCTGGTCGTCCAAGTTTCAGAAAACAAGCTTTTTGGGAAGCTGAACCAAATGTTATTGGCATGTTTTGATTGCTGGTGTGAAAAGAAAGATTCAGAGCACTATTTATCAACTTCCAACATTACAGATATTGGGGATGCTTGGCTGGCTCTGCAAACTCTTGATGCCATGCAATTTCGCCACTTGTTTGATGCCAAACGTTAGCTTAAATTTAATTAAAACATTCACATGTAAAATCAGACAATACGTTTTAACCCATTGACTTAGACATAAATTCATAAATTCGTGTACACGAGAGTGTGCTTTCGGACAGCGTCCATAAATTATTCAATGAATTTCGAAGAACCATGAATTGCACTGGTACTTACATCTACCGAGACTATATGTACTATTTGAGATATTAAGCACTAAAGATCGACTACAGAACAGTTCCGTATGCCTAAATTAGTTGCAGTGAGCCGAGTACGGAAGAGTTCCGTAGATCCAAGCCAACGGGTTGACATGGCATGGCATACAACAAAGCTGTGAGAATTATGGAAAACCTGCTGTAGATTCATAGCAGTTTACCCTCATGCGTGAATACAGGGACTCAAAGAGTCAAGTGCGTTTCTTCAACCTGTGAAGATACAAATGAAATATTGTAGGACCACCATTTGGAACCCAAACTAAATGTGCCAGTAAAATATGATCAAAATATGAGCACTCTTGACTTAACCTTTCGACAAGACAATGGGGGAAGGGAAGGGGGGGGGGGGGGGGAAGAGAGGGGCTTTAATAACTTTGAACCTTGGCGAGCAGCAAAAATACTAAATTCCTAAATGCCGAAAATTAATTACAACCCATCCAAAGGCGGATTATAATTACCTCGACATATTATGTGCGACAGATTGAAAAACAGGAAATATGAGAAAATGCATAGCAAAATTCTCTAACCGTAACCATTGCTTATCTCAATATTTCCTTCTTACGTGGCATCGCATCTAAATGATGAGTTGCCGCGGCATCTTCACGATTAATGCACCTACTCGGAGGTATCGATCCATTCCAACTCTTCTCTTCTTTTTACTCATCGTCTCAATCAGGAGTGAAAAAATGCGAATACCATGAATGCACGTGGTTAGTAGTTCTTTGAACGGTAGGAAATTAAAAATAAAAGTTTTTGCAGTGTTTCTCGCCGACTGGGTGACGGGGCAATTCATGGAAAAGCTCTTCCACGCCTCGCATGGGATCAGAGGATATGTAGCATAATCTTCTTGTCATTTCTGGCGTGTGTCCAAGTATTGCCAGTGAATCCAGAACTGTGATTTCTTTAGCTCCTGTGAAAAATATCAAGCGAAAATTTAGAGCAAAGAAATGGCGTGTACAGAACTGATCGAAGAACACAATGTATGCTGTGCCTGCCGTTTAAACACAGGGTCGACGAACGTCAATCCAGTGTAATGTCTTCCTGGAGAAAAAAAAAACTCACACCACGCATCGAATGAAAGTCCATTTCAAGTTATTTTCATTTATTAAATCCGTTCCGTAAACATGATAATGATCTGATGAAAATAGATGATGAACGAAAACATATTGACAGCGATCTCCTTCCCAACTCGACAAGGCTTGAGTGGTGTGAGCCGTCCCTTCCTTTTACCATCGTCCATTTTCATGTCGAATTAATTTCCCAACTTGTCTTCACCCTAGAAAATATTACCATACGAGATTTTGGATTGGGACCATCTTGCTTGTCGAACGCTGCAGACGGGACGCTGGAATTTCGTAATGGTTTTTCTCAGAGAACTATACTGGGTATCCTAGGCTTGTTAGCCGTACATGCACATTCTGAGACGAACATGCTCATTCTCCTGGTTTTTCAGATGCTCATCGGCAATCGCCATGTTTTCAGGAATCGGAGATGATGTTGGCCTCCTGCTCCCTGGTTTCATTGGGCCCGTGCCCTTGTATTTCTCGATTGCACGATGGACGGTGGTAACGGCTCTGATTTTATGAGATTCATATTTGACACGCTCATGGCTGGAATGTGGTTCTCTTGCAAGCACACGAACACATTAGGTGACAGAGGAGCACATGAGAGGCATTTTTGCTTTTATAGGTCAACGACAAAATCTCTTTTACTGTTTGTCTTTCGATCAAATTGCCAAATTTGTTGAGTGATTACATTGTTTGCTCTACCTACTTTTCCAAAAATGTTGTTGGGGGAATGCATAAAATCACATCATGAGGGAATTGTTCCTTGTCCATGTCTTTCAAATTTCTAATGAGATCCGAACAATAGAAAATTTGACTGGATTCAGCGAGGAATAAATTGGACCTAGCGTCACTTCCTTCCTGCTGAGATGGAGTTTGCACAGAGTAATGAATTTTCCAGAATCCCATCTCTTGCGATTTCTGGCATGCCGACGTAGTTCCATTTTGGAGCAGCATTAATCATATTTAGAAGAGGGAGTACCTACTGCAGCAGCTTTGTGGCACCTTCGTCGTCTCACGGTCAGCCAGAGGCGACTAGCAACCAATTCATCGACCTACACCCATCATAACTTTGAGATGGTCTTAATTTCAAATAACAAAATCCACTAATGGAAGATCATGAAATATGCTTTTATATGATTTAATTCTCTTTTTCGCTGCTGCTTAGTCGTTTCGAGTAGTGCGTTCTAGGTGTGACTCGTACCTCGACGAGGAAGAGAAGGCAACCACCCTGAACTCGATAGACTTGACACTTCTTTCCCACCTGACGTCTTCGTAATATTGGACTCGATGTGGACTGGGTTATCACTGGATCATACCAGCGCAAATATCCGCAAAACAAAACAAAAAAATTCCAAGATCTCCTTTCTCCGGAGCGAGACGCAAAGAAGAGGCCAATATCCTCCCAAGTGCCGATTCTCGTGAAGGAAAAAAGTGGAATGTATTTGACTCATTCGTAAGAACCTAAACTCATTGTTCGTTTGCTCGTCACGGACGCGAAAACGCTGACCGTCACTGGCGCGCACGGTGATCTGTTTCGAGGGAAAGACTCCACTGCATCCCGCGTCTATCGGGTATTTCCAAACAGGCTCGCTCAAAAAGGCGAAGATGGAAGGGGGAAAGGGGGGCAGAAAAAAAGGGAGAAGGTAATGGAAAAAAAGAGTTCCAAGACTCACTTTCACTCGCATGGTTGATTCTTCGTTTCTCCTTCACGGAACAAAGAAGACGAGCCTACAAAATGAAATTTTTATTCCGCTGCACGGCACTCATCAAAGTTTCATATTGAAACTTTGCATCTCAAAGAACTTTCATATATCCCTTTGCGAGATCGACCAGGATAATGGACTGCATCCGTGCACAAATCCATCGAGAATTTCGCCCCATCGTTTCCCTCCCCTTGCATTTTTCGTCCCGGTGTATCTCGACAAATAACTCCACGTCATGACGCGAATCCTGAAATGAACCTGGGGAAAGAATGAGACGCAACTTCGTGGCGTTCTTTAGTTATTATCGATACGGAAATGACTTACCAACGTGCATTTCTTAAAACTTTTATGGACTTTCGTCATGCCTCATACTACTCTGACGAGCATCATCAGAAATAGACAAGAATGAGGCTCCACCAAGTCTCTTCCGAACAGAGTGCTAGATTTCCAAAGTTTGCCCTGGCAATATTTGCCAGTTGAAGGTTCTAAATCAAGTATGAATTTCCGGGAGAGACATTAATGGTTCTCGTAATCGTGCTTGCCGATGATGTGAAATATATGGCAGAAGTGAAATAGAAAAGCTCGGAGTTCTAGGCGATGCGAATGGAATGAATCTCACTTCGGCGGTTTCTTTACCGCCACAGCCTGCCCAAAAGAATGTTTTCTTTTTCGTCCATTTCGATTGCGTCAAGACCGTTCTGGGAAAAAAAATCAAAGATGAACCCATGGTGATCCACATCTTTAAAGCAGTGACTCCTCTGCTGAAGTACGAGAGGAAAGGAGAGAAGATCCTCTGCCTCCCGACTGGAGGCTCTTTCAGTCTACAAACCAGGACGCTGCTCGAGTCCACCGAAAGTAAAGACATGTGAACAGGACGGGCCGAAAAATGTTCACTCTCTTTCGTCGCTCGGACATGCGTGCGTGGGACGTTCCTCATGCATGAGTGTCGAAGTCTAGTGAAGAAGTGTGACTCAAGTGAAAAATACTGTAACAGCAGCTAAGTGGATGGGGTTCTATCGATACTCCTATGAAAGATCTGCAGAGAGAGAGACTCCTAAGAGATTAGAAAATTCATCACAGCATTCATCTCAATTACTGTAATATCCCTTCAGCAGACCCTTTGGTAGTACATTGAAAAATTAATAGATGCTATCTTTAATCGACAAATAAGTTGAAATTTTACCAGTCACTATCGAAGACATCAATATTCGCATGAGAAGAGTAAGAATGATGCATTGCAACTGGAAGTGCTTCAGGCTTAAACCTTTTTGAATCTCCCACGTATTTATGGCGACTTTTAATCTTAGATCTCTGTGCCAAAACGGTTCTACTTAGAGAACTGTTAATTGATACGAATAGATACTTGGATGACGGATATTTAGTTACTTTTGGAATACCATCCGCAGGCCGGTCGGTCTCCGAGGTCTTATAGAGACAATGATGCAAGGTGAAAATAACAAGAGAGAACGTTTCATCGAGGCTCTTTAAGGACGGCCAAGATTCCAATTTTATAAACTTATAAGCTTTGTACAGTGCGGAAATGGAGAGACGTATCTCACTTGGACCCTCGTAATGGTCCTGGTGATATATAATTTTGACAAATCAAAGACGTTTAAGCTGACTTCCTCCAGAATCTCCTCCGGAAAAGATTCAGGCATGATGAAACGCACCAGCCTAAACAGGGCTGGCTTTAACTTTTTCGGCGCTCTGTGCAAAGAGACTCCAAACGCGCCCCCAACCCCCCCAGAAGAGGGAAGGGTCAATCCCTATCGTCCAAAAAAGACGCCGAAATGGAAGGCATTTACACTTTCTGAAGTAAAATTGAGGGTGACTTTCATTATTTTTTCATTCATTCATTCAGGCATTTTTTGGCACCCCTGTGAATTTGCACCCTGTGCGGGGGCACATGTGGCACATGCCTAAGATCGGCCCTGAGCGCAAACACCTCCGTAAAAGAAATCGAGCAGGAATGGCCATGTCTAGCAGTCGACCTTCTCTCAACATGAATTTCAAGCAGGAGGAGGATGGGGAACACCATAACGACGGAATGTTACCCAAGCAGTATACCACGTCAGATCCACGTTTGCAGTGAATGGGGGAATGTAGGCCCACATCGCAGTGGGCTGCCCTTGTAGGATCTGCCATTTGTCCTATCTGTAGGCGAGCCGTCTATCTCAGTTATTCGTACAATAGGGTTCCCACAAGTGAAACGAGATGACGCCAAAATAGCCACGATTTCGTTGATACCAGGTAGTGACTCACTACACTTTTCCAGTATTTTTCATGCGCTACCTGATCTTTTCACACTGTCAAGGTAGGGGAAAACACTCTGATTCCTCAAAGCATTTGTTTGCAAAATTTAAGCAGACTCCTGGCGATTGTGAGGGAGGGGGGGGGGGGGAATGGTTCAATAGAGTCTGAATCGATGAGGCAATTGCACGGAGACTACGTCTGGTGCTCCGTTAGAGGTTCTTGGTCCGAAAGTGATAATATCGCTCAAAGGAACTTAGTTGACCGGCACTACAGAGCGGGAAGAAACTCCGTTGATAGGCGGATGAAGTCACAATGAGGTTCTAGACTCGTGTGGAGAGTTCATGTATCAAATGGCGACGATCGAGAGAGAGTAGTCCTCGCTAGAGGTCCTCTCAGCCGGACCGAGAAAGACCTTACGACAAGGTTCCCGGAAGGGGATCGGTCGTGTACAAAGAAAGAAGCTTTCTCCAGGCCTCTACTGAATTCCAGAAAGTCACGCGGCACTTCAGCATTTAGTGTTGACCCAATGTGGGTTTCCAACCTTAGCCTAACGTGGGGTAGCGAGACAGGCCCACGAAAGACTGATGTGGGGCCCACGTCGCATATTTGAAATTCCAATATAGGCCTAACGTTGGCTTGACGCGGGTGTGATGACTGGGAAATGTTATGAGACGAAAGGATAGGACAACCTGCAAGGTTGTCAAATAGGAAGTTTAATTTTGCGAGCAACTCCGTAACTGCTGCCCCGTCGTTACCGCTGTAAATGGATCCGTCGGCAACGAAGGCTGGAAGGAAGCTGGCCGGAATAACGCCATGTTCACCCACAGCGAATTTTATTCACTGTACTTTTTCGCACACACAGTGCACTCTACCTTCCCGAGTCGTTTCGATCGCTGCGCAATAGGCAGACTCAGGCTTTACTTTCATTCCAATGCGACATCATTGCATTCACTCTCATCACCCTAACTCGGAGAACATTGGATTAGGACGAAGAATTGACATGACTTCAATACGTGGCTTAATCCATCCAGTAGGATGAGGATGAAAGCAATGGAGGGGGATGTAACAGAGCTACCAGGATAATTAGACAGGTCCGGGACTCCTACGAAGATTACTTTCTTTTCACCTGGATTCTCCAGAGAGCTCTTCGAGAAGTGTTTCCCATCGGAGAGTCATCTTTCACTATCGGGGGCTTTCCACGGAATTGCATGTACCGAGGGCAAGGATGAAACAGACAAAGATATTTTACTCATTAAGTTGTTGGACGAGATCGGCGGATCGTCAGGTGACATTATAAGAATTGTGATCGCCGGTAGTCGTAGGAATGAGCTGGGAAGCATTTCCACATAAGGGGCGTGAAGGTTACGAATACGAGTGCCGAGAACTCGTAAGCTTTAGCTTGTGCATCTTCAAAAATGGGGCAAAAGCAAGAAATTAAAAATTAAAAACAGATGGAAAGAATATTCTCCAACTCTTTTTGGAAGCTAAGACCTCGAGTACTTACTTCCGACCATTAGCGACTCCAAGAATTGAGGAGTGAGGGGGAAAAAGGAGAAAAGAGGATACGTTCCGTCTCCCCCTCGACAAGTTTTTGTTATATCATTGTAACCTCGACGAATCCAAGCTCTTCCCCCTTCTTCCCCTTTCCCTCTCCCCCCCTCCTCTTCCTCATTCATCATGAGCATTAGCTAGTTCCACTAATCCCCCCTTGCGGCGAGTTGGTTCTTCTCGACCTTCTCCCTCGGCGCGAGCTCGTTCATAATATAAGAGCCATGGAAACGCCAGATAAATATTAGCCATTTTTGACGTCACTCTTGATGGCGGCTCTCTCAATACGCTTCTTCGTCCTCGCCGGTAGATGAGGGTTTCAAAATCTGAGTCGTCTGTAGGCCAAATGAATGCGGAAGAAAAGGGAATTTTCTTGATTCCCGTGAGGAACCACCTGAAGGAAATGCGCAGCGTTTCGTGCATCGATTGAAGAGACGGATGGAGTCGAAGAAGGAAATTTGTGGCTCTCTCCGATCGGCAGCTCTTTCGGCCAGTCGATGCCCTGCGTCACGTGCAAGTTTCTGAGTCCGAGCAGGCGACGGAAGCTTATCACAACAGGTTTTGGGCTTCGTTCCGCGTTCTGCTGGCAAGAGCTCTCGTGTTATTCTTCTGCCATGCAAAAAAATCGGCAAAAAAGAATCGGGCTTGTCGATCAAAAATGTATTGCCGGTTGGTAGGACCGATTGATAGGAACATCATAGGATTATGAGCAACATATGAATCACGCGGTATGGATCACGAGAGCCTCTTGCGTTCGAAAAATCGATAAATGAAACGGCTGCACCCTGCCTAATGCACGAACCATTGCCCCGCACCCTTCATTGCAGCGCTGCCCTTAATCACATTCGCCACTCTTCCCCGGCTGTCTTGCTGAGGGTAGCGGATGCACATCGCGTGGTCATCGCGTTCAGTTCCGGGCAAACCTGTGGTTATCAGTGAGATTTCTGCAGTCCGAAAATTATACAATTAAAATAAAGTTATATAGCAATAATATAATAAAGTAATAATTAAAATGAAGTTTGTTTTAAAAAGTTTGCTTTCGCCGTGAATGTCTCCAAAAATGAACTCGACCTGTATCCTTGTTTAAGTGTCCGCGTAGCAATTTTCACAACTTTTTTGATCGGGTCCTTCGAACGACGGAAGTGGAAACACAAACACAAGGATGGACACGTCGTGTATCTATGTTTAAGGGGCTTTTCCTCTCAAGAAAAATAACTTCCCATTAAAGAGAAAGCTGTTCTCCACGAAAGGACTTTGGAAGTCGCACGGAATGAACCTGACAGATACGAGCCTGCAGAATGATTCGTTGCGTGATGGGGAGGAGAAGGAGGAAGAAGAACACGGTTCATATATGAGGGATTGTGGTCATTCAAGAAGGGAAAGTCCGGGGTATTTACCGAGCTCTCGTCATGGGACACCCGGGTCCAAGGAAAGAGAAAGCAAATAATCGGGCATCGACCGTCTCTCCAAGACAAACAACGGTCCCGAGAAAAACCCGTCAGACCTGGAATCACCCCAAGATGGGAAAATGGGGGTCGTGGGATTTCCGAAGGGAAACGGATCCCTCATCCACTTCATCGCCCGATCGACATGCTCCGAATGATGCAAGGCGGAAGGATCCCGAACGAACGGAATGCCGAACTCAAGTATCGCATTCCATTCTCATCGTCCGATTTCTCATCACCTGCAGCACCGACTCGGAAAGATTTTCATTCCCCACGATAGTTATCGATACTCTTACCTTCATCGAACTACGTGCAAGAAACGTGCAGTAGTTTAGAACCCATCTCCGTGGGTTCTTCTCGTCGGCGCATTTCTTGGAACGCTTGTCGTTCGAGAGACCCACAGTTCTCATTCTTCTTTCTTTCTTCTTCCTTCTAGCCCCTCTTAATGGGATTTCATTGTTCCAAGCTGAAAAACTGGAGCAGATAGATTGGGTTGGGAGTATTCAGCCGTAAATCGCTTCTCCCGACGAGAGACATGTTCGCAGGAGGAACTTTCCTTAGAAAGGGAACCGTTTGGCCGAATAAAAACAAGTACCCAGCCAATTTTGACTTCGCAGTGCGCAGGATATTAGGAAAGAGAGATGTTCAGTAGTCATAGTAGTAGTAGGCAGTCAAATCAAGAGCGCGGGAGGGGTGAGGAGGGAGGAGGGGGGGAGGAGAGGGAGGAGGGGGGAGGGGAGGGAGGAGGGGGGAGGGGAGGGAGGAAGGGGGGAGGGGAGGGAGGAAAGGGGGGGCTCGAGCCCAACCCCCTGCGTATGCCACTGCTTTTGAAGAATGAAAGGATCGCACTCCGAAGTTATTAGCCTTTATTAAGCAAAAACAATCTTCATATGTGATGTGAATAACCCGAGCAACCAATGTCCGTCTCACGATATCTCCTTTGTCGGGAGCACGATCGTGAAGTCGAGACGGCCGTTTTACGATGTCCATTACATCCGTTCACGGAGCACTCTCCATCGATGCCGCGCCAATTTGCCCTTCCGTTCTATCCCTTCTTCTTGTCATAATAATGATATAATAATAATACATTTAGTGGGAATTACGCAGCCTTACCTCCTTTAACTTATAATTTACCGATGTGAGGTCTCGCGGTCGTCATATCTGACGAGAAACCGGCTCGGTCAGTGCTAACAGGTCCCGTCTGGCAAGTGACACACGAAACGAGACCCTTAGCGAAAACAGGTTATTCGATGTACTGAGTTATCTGTCAAAACGGATCTGTCGGTAAACTGATTTCTTCAGAACGTCCCTATCCAAATAGATGCAAACGAAAATTAATGAGAGTTGTTCGTACATATCGACTTAAAGTTGGCATTGTGTAGAGAAGAGTAGTCTTCAATGCATGCAAAGACTTCCATCGGGTGTTTAAATATTCACACATTCACGATGTTTGACGGGAAAAAAAAACGTCGCGAAACAATCCAAGGGTGTTGTATTATTTACTTTTGCACTTTGCTGCAATGCGGTATGAACGATATCATGAGCACGATCCGGTTCACGGTTGACGTAAAGTAAGAGTGACGTCAAAGGAAAAGGATATCGGGTCGATGGTGTAGGGAATGCCGAGCAATGAGGGCGAAAGGGACAAAAGAAGCTGTTGATCTAGACGGGTGACTGAGTCAACATCTGTTGAAAATGTGACCCTGTAATTAACCCCCTTCCCTCTTCATGGCTCTGCAGGTTCCCTCGCTCACCCCACGAAGACGAGCGAGGAGGAGGCGGCACCTTCGACGGATCGAGAATCCGAATCCGACCGGCTTCACGATGAGAATCCGCGGAGACAACACATTCACCTTCGAGCGAAAGGGAAAGGAGAAGAGAATATGAAGAAAGGGAGGGATGCCGCTGTATGGAGCCTATGGAATCTAATTACGGGAGGCGGGTTGGGAGATGCTCTATTATGCGGGAAGTCATTTCCCTTCTCGACAGAAGCCTTCATTAGATGAACCGGAGAGAAGTTGAGTCTCGAATGACCCCGAATGGCCATTCCTCCTCCTTCCCTTCAACAGCGTCGTTAACTGAAACTCTACGGTCTCTCTCATCGTACTGCACACATCTCAGGATGTTTACAGGAGTCTACTTTCAGCTCAACTGGGCTCTGTGGCATTCCAAACTAGCTGACATCTCGCCGAATCTTGACCAAATACAACAATTGGTTGAGTTGAGAGAGTGATTTTTCCACTGCCCTTCACAAGTCCTGCATCTCCGTAATTGGGTATTCTGCGTGAGACATAGGCACTTTCAGGATAATAAAAAAAGTAAACTGGATGGTTATTCTGACCTCTTAACATTACGAGACGGAATTCTTCTGGGAAAACATTAATTTCTTTGGATGAGGTTCAGAATGCGATTTCAAGTTGCCATGTGAAGACGGCAACATGAAATCAGGCACGCACCAGACTGTTTCACAGGGTTAAAAATGAGACATCTAGGAATTACCTACTTTCAATAAGAATTACTTAAGGAAAATTTTGTGATTTTGCGATTGATTCTTGACGGAAAAAATCCGAGAAATATGCTCTCCCAAGGAAAACCTCGTTGGTCCGAACAATAATATTTTTTATTCCTACATGTGACCCTTGTATTGACCATGAAAGCAAGCTAATTATGCAAGTGATTCCGTGTGGGCTTCTCCAGTGTACCTACTCCATGGCAACATTGGTAGCGATGTCACGTAACGGCGTAGAACAAACGTCTGCAACTTTTATTCCTATTCCGTTTTCAGAGGCCGTCATGAATAATAGTCATCATTCCGCGATTCCTTCCTCCAATGGCATTAAATAATGAAAGTAATCCGTTGTAGAAAAGCAAACGTTTTAGTGATGTCATTCATGTCTCATGTCTGAGGAGAAAGGAGAGAGGAGAGCATGCTTATACATTCCATAGCGTGTGTAGACGCAAAGGGTACTTTCAACCTAGTGTCAGAAACCTCCAAGTACTAAGCTTGTCCCTGCACTTCTCCGTAAGTACGGGTAATGCCTCAGTGCAAAGTTGCTGCTGGCAAGCATATTTTATTTGAGGTGCTTTCCTTCATTTGGGGACGGAAAAATGATACCGGGAAGTAGTCAATGTGAAGGTTGTGGAACTTTGGTACACTTCATGCCGTACAAGACTTAGGATGCTTCAAGAACGCTTCTTTCAGTTAATAAATAGAATATATTATCACCGGTAACTGGTCTAGCATTTTAATTAATGGGAGCCTTCGAAAATCGTTTGATAGACCAAGGCTATGCGAGGTACTGCGTATTGCTAGCCACAATGCTCATCATACACCGTGATACGAAAAACTCATTATTACCGTGAACGAGATGAACGAGTTTGCGATGGAACGAGAATGTCTCAGCCTCGTGATTTCAGCGGCATATTTTGCCATTGCATTCATGTTATTTGAGTTATAAGGTGGAAGGAATGCCCGGGAAAAGTGCACTGTCGAGGATATAGCATCCATTAGTACTTGGATATCCCGAATCCCTCTTTCCCGATCTTGGGTTGCTTCCAGATCCAGAAATTTTTTCTCGGGACGATCGTTCGTCTCTGCGAGAAGATCCAGACGGCGGCGTTCCTCGAATCACTTCATCGCTCTTCGTACTTCGTAATTTCATTAAGACTTGTGTCTGAATGAAATTAAGTTACCTTGCTTTGCATATGAGTCATGTACATATGCCTACTGGTGTCGTCTGAAAAACCGATTCCTCATCGTTATAGGTTTAAAGCCACGGAAATAATAGAGCACTGTTGGCCTGACAGCCTACGTTACTATCTGAATGATCTTGCCTAGAAAAAAAGACTCTCCTTGAATCAATCGAAGAAACTCCTCCGAACCCATTTCACTCCGGTTTCTTCGAATTAGTTGCACCTCGTGCTCCCTGCTCACAAAGTCACAGCTCGCTCACAAGATCTCGAACTGTGTTTCGGCAGGAGAGCCCGCAGAAAGTTGGACGGTAGAGTCGTAACTCTTTCCTTGGACTTTTAGGGAAAGATACTATAGCTTTGGGAGTGATAAATAGCTGGAGTGAAAATAAATAAGAAGGAACGGGCGGAAAGGGGAAATTGTCTGACGCTGCCGAACCCCGGTGAAATAAAGTGAATCGAATCACTTCGCTTCATGAATGCCTTCTTCCCCCAAGATGTGAATCTGGATGGGTGCATATATTCTCAAAGACGGTAAATCCATGAATTCTGGGAGGAGTATCCGCGAGCCCCTTCATCGTCAATATATTTTCTTCATCAAAAGGCATACATCAAAATATTTTCTCGGCTTCAGAATCGAGGAGTTTTCAAGATAAATATTGTAGCATGTTTCTTTGCCCTCATTTCTCATCATTAGTACGCGATGAAAATAATTACCGCGCTTCCAGTCCCCGAATCCTCTCACTTGTCTCTCAGTCCATCCCCCTTTTATAGCTTGACCTTGCATGTCGTCATTTACGCTCGAGGCCATAGCAGATTCGGCTTGAGGAGACGGAGACTAAAACCATCGTGTAACCCCGTACTGTGTGGGACAAAATCACAAACACACACATGCACCCACACGCACGCTCTCAGCCTAAATGTTGTAGAACTTCGATCTTCTCTTTCGTGACATGTTTGCACTATGGTTGATTTCTCGAACGGGCACCGAGAGAGGTTGGAAATATGAAGTTGATGGGACATGGTACAGTCCTTCTCCCAGGACTCCCAACATTCTCATGGATCTTTCTAGATCATCTAAGTGCATTATTCACTCGAATCGCATTCTTCTGGAGGACGGGCATAATAAGACGAACGAGTCTGTCTTGTTTATGACGTTATTCTTTCTTGATTAGTTTACATTTGAAGACCCGAAAAAAATAAAGGTGTATAAGTAATAAGCTTTTCCTTTTCTAAAGACAAATTGCTGAGAAGGGAGAAGGCACCAAGTATAACTCCATAACTCCAATAATTATGAACTTGGGGCAAGTAGGGCGATTTCCTTTGATACTTAGGCTTCGTGAAGAACCCATTTCATCCGTTAACATTTAAATCCCAGAGAAATACCGATCCGTCGTTCTCGTCGATCAAAACGATTTTCTGTAGAGGTTTCGTTCCTTTTCAAGATCTCTCGGAGATGGCATTCTATCCAGCGAATCGAGCAGACGAGATGGAAGATAGACGAGTGGAAGACGTTAAGAGAAGAAGGAACTTCCCCGCTCTGGAGTTCATAATCACACATAATCCCAGCCATATTTCGAAACATTACAGGGGATTTTCCGAGGCTTTTATGCGGAGGGAGAGTGAGAGCCGAGAGCGGGAGATGAGAGCATGCTTGTTGATGACTTCGACGCGCATCCAGAGGATCTAATTCAAATGAATGACTGGGGGAACAGCCTTCTCTTTAATCCCTCGGCATCCTCCAGTCTCCATTCCTTAACTGACAGGAAGGGAAAACGGACTCGCGCCAAACTTCTCCCTGCCGATTGTTTTTCCAACGTACTCATGGGCTCGTTTTACAGGAAAGCACCCATGCACCGCTTATGAATAACTCTTCTCGAGATTTGCGATCAGTGTTGCCTGGAATCTACGAGTCTCTAAGGCCGAGGACACACTCCAAGTTGAAACGATTCACTTTATCGATTAAGATAGAATTTCACCCTTCTGTTGGCAAGTACATACAGCAGTTCTTGAACGTGAAATTACCCAAGTGGAATCATTAAGGTGTAATATTGTTTTGCGATTTTCTTTCCCAGGTCAATTTGAAAATTAGTATGGCTCCTGTGCATGACAATACCGAGAAGGCTCTCGTGCGTTCATCGAGACGCCTTCACATCCTCAGAAAGTTGATGTTTGGGTAGACATGTCAAGTGCACGCATTTTCCCCTGTTTTTCGAAGAAACAGAAACATCTGCCGAGTATCGCAGCTTCATTGACAAATTCCTTGAAACCGTAATTGAGCATGAAATTGAGAAGGCCCGGTTTCAGCAAGAAAATGTTACATCCCACACGGCAAATGCCTGAATGAAGAGCCTGCAAACGTTTTTTGGAGAACGGATAATCGTCGGAAAGTCGAGGCCTTTGGCCTCTGCGATCACCGGACCTGCCTGCACTTGATTTTTTTTTGTGGAGGGGGGGGAGGGGGTGGGTCATCTCAAAGAACATGTGCTCTCATAAAAAGTGTCCAAGACTGCAGGGCACCGTGCTCATTTATGCAAAGAGGTGAACGGTGGACACTACCAGCATCTCCTGTAAACATCATGTTCGCATAAATTGCCTGAACAGGACAATAAACATTAAAATGATTGCTTGAAATGTGGACTTGTGTCCACTTGCGTTACTTTACGAACTCCCTGTGTGGTAAGACATGGCAAGTGTCAAGATCAAGATGGCGCAGCTTTCAACGTCTTCTGATGGACAGTGGGCCTAATTCATTCCATGAGATTTTCATTTACAGATCTTGCACTTGCCTGATTATTGCAAGATCTGTTGTGATGTATAAAGGTAAATGTGAATGAGGTCGATGACTGCTTCCGAAAGTACTTCCCAGTGAAATTAAAAAAACTTAGGACTACACAGAATAAGTTCTCTTTAACGTGAAATAAATTAAAATAATTATTGAAGCTCGTAAGTTTCTGCACTTGGTGAATCTACGCAAGTCGATAGTCTTGATGCATCGGCTCAGTATTGACTTGACTTGACGCATTGAGGGCCATGCCCGTGTGCTGTACGGGCGAGGCCATTTGCCGGAACTACACTCGAAAAACGAACAAAAAGTGATTCATGACAGATCTTGTCAAAAGTTATACCTTATTCCTATATTATATGTCCTTATGTTATTACTATGTTATATGTCCTTATTATTTTCCAAGGTTAATCTTATAGATCAGGGGTCGGGAACCTTTTTGGCCATGAGAGCCACATAAAGATTGAGCTAAGTGCTTGTGAGCGAAAGACTTTCGGAACAGACATTTTCATGAAGTTGGCAACGGACATGCATTCTTTGATACATGAGAAAAATGAGGAACAACCATGATATGCAGCCATGACTCAATGAGCCTAACTTTTCTGCTCGTGAGCCAAATATGACTCATGAGTCATAGGTTCCCGACCCCTAATATATAGATGTAATGTGGCAGGTTTAGGACTTGTAGTTTTATATTTAGATTGGTTACATTTAATTTACATCCGGCGCTACTATTCTCGGAAAAATTTACGGGTCCGGGCTTTCACAAGCCATTCATACCGTACCTTTAGGAGTTGAAGAATTTTCGTCTATCACGCCAGTGTACCTCTTCATGTATATAATTTGCATATTATGTACTCACCTCTTGAGTGAGAAGTTTTTCCTGCAAGCTGACTGGGACAGTGGCTTTGACCACTTTCTCAGTTGGTGTGGCTTACATGAAAACTTGAGAATTAAAACTCGAGTCTAAATATTCTGGACGGCTTAGGGCAGCGGTTCCCAAAGAAAAGGCACACACTGGGGTAAAGGTTTTGCTATTTAATCATGCTGGAGTTTATTTTGGTATGTGCTATAAACGTATACCTAAATTTGTTAAATATTACGGTTGGTATTACAAACTGACTTGATTACCGAGACGTGGGCTTGAGCGTCCCGACACAACCTCTGGAAGTTTGGTGGAGCTGTTGAAATGGCACATGAGTATAGGCTTCACTTTAGGTTGCATCTGAATTCCAATGTCAAGTATCCAGCGATGAAGCAGTTTTTAGGTAGGTCTAGTTCCCACCCGTTCGAAAAATAGGATGTCCGAGGTGCTCTTATATTCCTTTCGTGAGCCACAGAAGCCAGAAATAAGTCTGAATTTTCCAGCAGCAGCTGGCTGGCCGTTCGAAATGTTGTCACGGCCGCATCCGGCCCGAGGGCCGTAGTTTGTCCACCCCTGCTCTAGATGGCGCGCGAGTAGAGGGTGGCAACAAAGGAGGCTATGCGGGAGAGAAGCAGACAGAAGCACGTGTACGAAGTGTCTCCAGCCAGAATCCGTAGGGGCGCCTTGCCCTTGTCGTTCGGGCCTTCATGCGCATGCGTCTTTCAACCTGCCTGCGACGTGGACGATTCAAAGAAACATCCAGGAGTCAGAGTCTCTCTTTCAAGCCTCTCTTCTTCGATGAGAAAATTTCTAAACCAAAACGACGTTCGTATTTGCTGCTTCTCCGCTTGCAGTAGTTTTGTTAATGGGTTTTTATACAATACCTTATTTGATTTAATGTACGTAATGTCATTACAAGGTGAAAGTGGAACTCGTCTAGTTGGAAATGTAGAAGTTAATGAAAAAGAAAAGACTGCCGGCCAGTTTCTTCCTGTCTCCATTCGCACGACTATCGCTGTGGTAGGCCCAGGGATATTGCTGAATTGAAATGCGTAAGACTGCGTTGTATGTAGTCACACTCATTCAAGTAGCTCACTCCATAAAAAGACTATGCAGGTATCTGAAGCGTCTGAAGCGAGCAAAGGATTTGATAAGTCCGTAAGCCTGAGTTCATCGTGTCACGGAATTGATGGTGTCATCAAAACACGTTGTAAGTCATATTTCGTATCGATGATATTGGGTGCATCTTATCATCCCGCCCCACCCCCCTCCCTCCAGATGTCTCTGCGCGCTAATTTTCTGAGAGTTCTGTCCAATAGTATTCAAATGAGACCAACCGTACGAATTTTGAAGACTCAGATATCAGAGAACTCCAATTCCCTTCAATAATTTCTGCCTCATAGCATTCCTAAGAGCCACAACGTTCACATTTTTCGGTCGAATGCTGGCGAAAGCTCAGAAACCTCGAGTTCTGAAGCTTAGAGGCATAAGAGGGCTGAGAATCGGCCCGATCGGCCTGATACGACTAGCGGGTCAAGCCTGAAGTGCTCGGTCGGCCATTGAGTTTCGGGTCGATTCCGCATTAATTCGAATCGTGTCGATCGGGTCTGGTTTGAAAAATCGGCCCGTCCTGGCCTCCGGTTAGGGAAACGTCAGCTATTATAACTGCAATACATAATTATAGTATACAAGAGCTACGCTAGTCTCGCATTTCGCAAGAATCACCTGACCCCAAGTATGTTGATGTTGATGGATGTTGATGAAAGGTTTTCGAAATGTTGTTTATGTTGCTTTACGTTGCAAGTTGATCTACAACATTGCTTCAACGTTTTCACTTTTAATGTTGCTGCGACACTTCTACGATTGTCATTGCAACATTTGCTATTTACATTGAGAGAATGTTGAAACTCTTGACATTGACAACGTAGCGACAGCATTCTGATACAACATGGGCTTTTAAGGAATATAAGTTTTAGGGAATTGTACAGTTGTCCTCCTTACCACGAGATAGAGAGGTAGGTCTCGCTTTTCGAACAGTATAAAAAAGTTCCCTTCTCCCTTTCCCTGGAATCGTCCCGCACAGGAATGTTTAGTACCTTGCCATATATCTCACATTGTCTCATTATAGAATCAATGAAGATGGACACTATCACTTGTTATCCTCATATTCGAGGCAGATTCATGGAGCCAAGATCAAAAGCCAGCTCATATTCCCATAAGAACCCTTTCTAAGAACTCGTTGATTACATCCTACAAGACATTAAAAATGGTGGTAGAGAATCGATGATCTCAATCCATAATTTCCTCATTCTGGGAACTAGATAAGGAAAAGAAGGACTGAATTCGTGGAAGCTCCATAGAACATTGCAGGTGGATCTTTTCGTGAAATGTGTCATTAGCACAACCAGGGGAAGATTGCCTTCAAAAATGTATTATGTCTCCTATCTATACATGATACAGATACTGTATTATGCATGAGTAGAAGTTATTTCAGTACAGGCTTCGTCCTGTTATTTGTTGTAGAGAGATAAAGAATATGGTACGAAATGGTGAAATAAATAATTCAATAATGGCAGAATATCGATCCAGTTCAGGGCCTGTGGAGCCTATGCTTTTCCGGGTAGTAATGCCAATATAGGTCCAGATTAGTTGCCTGTGAAGCAACGTTTTCCATCAAGATTGCAGCAACATAAGTCCTGAAACGTTTCTGCAACGTATACATAACGAATAAGTAATGATTTGCAATGTCATTGCAATCGCAACATTTGAGCAACGTTGACGTATTTACACATAAATGCAACATTGTTCATCAACATTTCCTAAAAATATCTGGAATATCTTGTGTTTCTTGGGCTAGCGTAGCCTTGGGGAGGAGCTGCTTCGCATGCCTAGCAGGAGAATTTTATTTGAACGAAGTATTTTACTTCAATCTATGAACAAGTATTTGAATGATAAATCCATACTACCAGAGCGAGTTGAAGAAGGGGTGGTTATGCCCAGATCCCATTTCCTCCCACAACTTAGCACTGCAGTTCTCAAACTTTTTACGCTGCGCCCCCCCCCCCCCCCCTAGCGACCCTAGCTCGGCGTCGTGCCCCCTTTCCCTCTGAGAGGAGTACCTAGAAATTGAGATAATCCAAAAGATACTTTTTCATACGATAATTGGAAAAATATAAAACGGATTGCAACGGTTCAGGGAACAGGTCGCAGCTAGGAATCGGATGATCATTCATCTAATTTAATGAGAACAACGTTCACATGCTTCTGGGTTCACAAATGATCGATTCTAGATTGGATGTTAGCAACAACGGCGCAAGTCTCTTTTTCAACATCAAAACGCACAGTTTTCGCATTTTCGCACTGTTAAATCAGGCATATGGGAGGAGAATTTTCATGGACCTGACAGAAAAATGTATTTGGAAGCATTCATCGAGTATTAAAGTTGCAACCCAAAGAGACGCATGATCCATTTGCCACCTTCATTCGAATCGTTGGAAATCGCCAATGGAAATGAACACCCGTCGGAAAAAAAAAATCGAATTTAAAGTCAGCTCTATGGAATAGCTTTCATTTAGTCTTATAATCCTGGAGAAAGAGCAAGAAAGATCTAAAAGAATGTGATCTTTTCTCTGTAAGTAAAAAATAATATAAATTATTATTCCATATGAGACGTAGTTTTCGAAATTCCACATTCTAATAGATTTTTTTTAATCCCATGACCTGTTGCGCCCCCCAGTTTGAGAACCCCTGACTTAGCAAATAGACGAGCAAGAAGTGGCCAAGCCTCGATATAGTTCACTAGAGAAGTAACGTGGTGCAAAACCTCAGTCATTTCTGCATTCAGAAAAAAATTCAGGAAAGATTTTTTCGAACGATTTTTTCCCAAGGAAAAAATCTTTCTGTACTTTGAGTGACTGTTCAAAGGCCATGGAGAAGACACATTTCTCATTAAAACGCTCAAAGAGAAATATGCGAAGGCGGTTAGGTGATTAAGATTGAGAGAAGGCGCGGAAGCAACTATTAATTCAAGGCGATAGGCTTCGAATACTCTGTCAAACGAACCTATTGTGGGAATATGATATGCTTTTAAGCGTGGGAGCTTAGTCTACCGGCGATATTTTGCACCATCAATTCACGAAACAAACTACAAACACCATATGGAACTGGACTCGAAAAATGGAGGAAGTGATTATATGACCCTTCCAAACGCACGAGCTACTTCCACGGGCTGGAGGGAAGGTGATAGGGCGAAGAGGCCATGCGCTCTCACGAGTTCAAGTGTGAATCCTTCAACAGTGAATGCATTGCCCAGAGGGTTTATGAAGGGGGCCTTCCACACGATGAAGTGGAAGACGGTGGTTCACATGCATTTAGACGATGCGTAGCCACTCTAACCACCCCTCACGCTTTGGCTATGGATGCATTTCGGTTTTGCAGACGCCTTTCAGGCGACCCGGCACGATTTGGAAAAGACTGATATGAATCGAAATTCCAGTTGATGCTTTTTTCCTCTTGAAAAAAAATCGAAATGAGATAATTGACCGAAGTGTATCATTTCGATTTAGCGATTTCTCCGAGTGTGCCATCTCGTGTCTGGGAAGAGGGAGGCAGAACAGTATTTCCTCGAGAATATCTCCTTCCCAGATGTAGCCTACGTAGACCAATAAATGTGCATCATGGCCCTCGGTGCAGACGTCCGTTTCGAGTGCAAATGTCTCGATTTTTGCAAACGATCTGCAAGTGCATTTTCCTGATCTGCGGTAAATGCCGCAATCCTTCGCCTCACTGTCATTGGAAAGCGGAAAGTCTTAAAGTTTCTCCGCACATCATCTCGCAATCGCAGTTTCTTCCGTTGTGGGAGCTTTTTTATTGTGCGATAATGCATCTCTCCTCGGATGTGACATTTGTGCTTGCTCAGAAACAGACAGCTCTCTCGAATTATAATTTCTGGCGCGACAGTTCCTCCTTGCGACGCTGGTAAAATGCCTTTCCGCTTCCCCTCATGCTCCTTGTGCTGTGTTTCCAAGGTGCCACTTAATATTTAATCTGCTTCGTTCTTTCCTCTGATAACACTGCACTGCACAGAATGCGTGGTGGCCTTTCCTCGTTGTTCTCTACGACACCGGTGAAATCAGATTCAAGAAAGACTTCGTAATATTTACGAATACTTTTCTTGCATCTTCCTTTATCGTTCTCAGCCACATCAACGACTTCACTTCTAGTGCTCGAAGACGATACTTTTCGTAAGAATAATGATGGAATTGTCATTGCTTCCCTCTCGCAACTACGAACGCTAAAAAGACGGTATTTACAGGTAAGTACGACCAATAAGAATGGAACCTCAGCACGTGGGAAGGACAAAGCCACGCCTGCCCTCACACGCATCGTTTGACTTCAGCAGCCGTCCAGCTCGCCGGCACTGGCCAGCTGTGGCCGGCGTCCTTCACGGTAAAAGGCAGGTACTCCGTGCAACGTGATGTGTTCCAACAGATGTGTCACGTTTCCACTCCTACTTTTCTTTCTACAGAACTGGTGCACGAAAACGAGGATACAACCAGTCGAGATCCCGACGGTATCCGTTAAATCCGCGACCCCTAGATTGGGAACCCCTGGTCGAGGGTGTTCCATTCTCTCGCAACTACGATAGGCATCGCGACTTTGAAACTTCTGTCAAAACGGAAAACTTTTTTGTTTAGTTTACACCGATTGCTGAAGCTTTCTTTTCGTCAAAATGTTAGATTGATGACACAGGAAGATGCAAATAGTGCACGATGACACAATAAAGGGAGAAAAAGGATATCTGCATGAAAAAGGGAAAGAGAATCGCAGCGAAAGTACAGAAAGAGAGAGCACGCGTGACAATAACAGCATTAGAAGAAGCATAAGAACATAGTTCTAGTAATGCTTAGCCCACTTCCAAGCGTGATATTACCGAATGAGGCAAAAAACCGCGCTGTACCTTGAGTTTTTTTGGAGTTCGTGAGATGGCACGGCTAAGTTTGTTTGCCACGACACCTACGAATCCCTTAAACGTACGAAAATTCTCGTTCGTTTTTCTTTTTTTTCAGCCGTTTTTCCACACGAGCGATAACGCGAAGATAAATAGAATTTTTTTTGCGCAATCGCAATCGGCGGAAGAGCGGTTGCTTCGCATTGAGCCAGAGCCTCGGGCCAGGGCTCCTTCGCATCACCATGAAAATCCTGCTCTTTGCGGTAGGATGAGGTGGTGCAACAATTTTCTGGTAAGAGGTAAAAGAAAATTAAGCATATTGTTCAGAGACCGATTCACAAATTGCGAGAAACTGGTTCATCGCAGAGAAAGAGGGGAGTTAGACGTAAGGGCGAGTCAGAGATATTTTCAGCGAATTCTTAAGTGCAGAGGCAAGAGAGAAAAAAAAAAACCTTGAAAAGAATTGAGTTTGCACGTTATTGGAGCAGGTCTTCCCGTTGGCGTCCAGGTGCGAGCGCAAAAAAGTATATTTGGTTTCGTAAAATCACTCGTGTGGTAATACGGGTAGAGATGAACGGGAAAAATTTGTAGGATGGTCAAAGAATGCATAGGCGTATGCGTGAAATAAAATTTGCTGCGTTGGCTGCTGTTTCGAAGGTGCCTCAGAATTTCCAAGAGCGGCGCGTTATTTTTGCCTCATTCGGTATTTTCTCTCTCGACATCACTTAAACTTAAAAAAGAAGAAAGATTAAGAAATTAGTACTCGGATCACTCCTTCGTCTTCTCCCAAGGCCTGACTTCAAAAGGAAATGGATGCTGTCGATCTCCCTCATTCAAATTCCATGCCCAGGGAAGAGCAACGCAGAAGCCGACTTCATTAGTAATTGATGCTATACCCTCCCATAGAAGAAAGTGCTCCCCATCCTTCGTTACGAGGATGCTCTCGTGCATCCTTCTGCTCGCCGACCTTATTTCTCTCCTCACCGACATCGGTCCTTCAGGAAATGAGACCACGACGAGAAGGAAGAATGGCATATTTCTGCGACCCGCCGTATCTACAAGGTATGCATAACCTTCAAAGGATTCCATACGAAATGGAACGGTGGGCATTTCGTCTTTATGGGCGGAAACGAGATAAGCAAAACTTATCACGTGCGATATGGAATATGACATCGAACCCTAGATCGCGCGTGCAGACAAGAATGCGTCTCGTGGATCGACGAAAACGGAAAAGGACTCCCTAGTACGAGTAGACGATATGGTGTGCTTGCACATGTAAAAGGTGACTAGCTGCAATGCTTGAAAAACTTCTAGCAAGAACGAGGACATTTCCTGGATCGACGCGCTCATCGAAGGACGCGTAGGAAGGATCACGGAGGTAATTGATGAGTAATGGAACTGAATATATCGGTAGGACGACGTTGAAGAGAAGAAAAAGAGAAGTTATTGATATACGTAGAGCCCTTTAGCATGGGTGCAGGAGGTCCCCCGCCCTGCGCCTGACGACTAGGTCCCTCCGCCTCCCCCACAATAAGGGCAGCTGCCGGAGCCCGACTAGGCCGCATTCCCTGGAGTGGCCTCTTGCAGGGCTTCGCCTTTCATTCATCCTCTTATGTGACATGCGACCGTGATCCGATAGGCTATGCTCTGCACATTATGCCACTTCCTCTTCCTCTTTTTTCTCGTCGTTCCTTCCCCCGTACTGACCAGACTCATCTCCGATATCGATGGTAAGTCTCACCTCTACGTACTGATGGCAATTGATTATTTTTCCCCGAAGCGCCTCGTTTTAATGTCTTACTGGATTCGAAATCGTTTTCCACGTCCGTTTTTCTTTTGCGATCGGATGAAATAGATATCAGAATGCGAGAGGAAAGTGAAGCTCACCTCGACGGTGGTCGCGTAATTTACGAGCCCAGAGATTCGGTGAGGAAGGTTCTTATACGTCGAGTTTAATGGAGGGTGAACCGTTCCGTCATCCTGTGTGTGCGTTGGTACGTGCAAGGCATGAGTTATGAGCATTTCCGAGCTCATCATGGCTGATGCCCTCATAATCTTCTCATTCCTCAGCCGAAGCATTTATACTCCTCGACTTTCATTCCCTTCATGAACTCCGCACACTTCTCTTCAGACAGTGTCAGTAGCTCTTTGTGCCATCGATTTTGACAGGAAAATGAAGTGATCGATGTAAACGACTCCTTTCATGCGAGGGATTTTTTCATCTCTCGCCTTGCGCCAATCGACTCGTAAATATATTTAAGGGCCCTATCTTGTCCAAATCAATTGTGACCTGGAAATTGCCACCCAACGGAAGACTCGAAGCGGAAAAGAGAAACAAATTACGCTGTTACGAACTTCATTCATTTATCCTTTTAGGTCGTGTAGGCCAAGAAACCATGACGTTTATACCTATAGTTTTTGTGCTTCATTCTTCGAAACCACCCGACTACCTGTTCATACTTAACTTCTCAAAATCAAAATTTCTCCAAACTGTTTCTCATGCAATACTTCATCAATGAGTATGAAGGAGACTCGGGACGGGAACCATGAATCTCAAGTTTCATCATTATTTATTTCTTTATTCCCTCCCCCCCTCCCCCGCTGTACTACGGCCCAGGAGAATTGAGACCGGACGGGGAATATGGGGTCATTGCGCTATCGCTCTCCACTAGGCTGCATTAACTGCTGCGATGAATTTGACGGTGAACTGTCGGAATTAACTTGTTGGCGAATCTGATAGATGTGGAGTTGGCAGAGTAATCATGATTAATTTTTCAGACGAAGAAACGTAAACAGGAACGTCCGTCGACGGAGAAGGAACTTGTGATGTTGGCCAATGTTTACTTCGAGAAAGAAAACGATCGTTAGAAACATAGAATAACGTAACAGGAGGTGCGCAGTTGTGCGACCCGTTATCGAAAATCTGCAGAGATAGCAGTATCGTCTCGTGTGGTCGAGTGAAACAGGAACAAAGAAGTTGGTTTTCATTCATACACCAGGGGAAACAGGGAGGCTATATGCAGGCGTCTGTCCCTTACTTAGTCGATCGGTTGCGGGAGCGACTGGACGTTGGCATGAACACCAGGATCCTGTGGAGGGGCTGTGCATGAGGGCGTGTTTACACACACGAGTCTCCTAGCACGGAAGTTTCTCGTAGAAGTGTGCAGGACAAAACTTTTGCACACTCGCATGAAGATATAAAATTAAGATTCAACTCAACTACCATGGAAGTACTCTTTCAGGCGTAAGTTTTCTGTGAATATGAACTCTTAACGAGAGTAACTCTCATGGGACTTCACTCGCAATTGCATGTGCATTGAGGTACGCAGGGCGAAGTGCCCCTGCCCTGTTGGAATTAACACTCGAGCTTTAAAGAGCCCTTTTCCCCCTATTTTCTTTTAAATAGCTACTCTCAATTGCAAAGTTTGGATCTGGACTCTACCCGACTGCGCCTTGTATCTCTGCCTTGTCAGGTGCCTGTCATTTCTTATGTAATTCGTGAAAGTCAAAGTAGATAAGATATCAGGCGAAAAGTGATTTCCGATTCCGATTCTCCCAGACTAAAGTTATCAACATTCATTATTAAAATGAGTCTCTTTAAAATACATTCCACAACCGGCATGTTACAGATGAAAGCGACAGGAAGCTTTCTATGCAGCCATGCCCAGGAAATCCGGGAATAAAAAGAAAGGTCGAGGATTAATTAGAGAATAGAGGGATGGTCGTTATAATCGTCGCATCGTGTAGGTGGATGTTGTTGACCGATGGCGTGACAGCGACGAGGACAAAGTGTACCAATATCGATCGAGATCTCTCTTCTCTCTCGCATCACGCATACCTCCGCTCTTTTTCCTCTTTTCAAACTTCACTTTTACTCAAACCGCAGTTGTGCGACGAGGGGGAAAGGAGTTTGCTGTGACGTGGGCCATTTCGAGGAATGCAAAAGGAATACTTGGCACGTCCTGACCTGCCAAGATATCTGTCTCACGGAATTTAAGTCCAACGTAAAGTCCAGAAAATATACTTTGCAGATGATATCGCTGACGCTGGTGCAGAGGTAGGGCGACGAAGAAGAGAGGAGAAATAAGGGGGAGGGCAAGGAAAGTGGTTAATGGAGATCGATTAGCCAGGCCGTCATCTCTTCACCTGAGTCGTCATCATCCGGATACTAATAAAAGTTTTCCCTATTTTCTCATTTTCCTTCGGTTTCTCGAAGTGAAAGAGGCAGGAGTTTCTAGAATTCCGTTCGATTGACGACCGAGGGAGAGTGAGAGTGAGAGTGAGTGGAGTTGATTTCACAGCCCGGTGGCTTCATTGCGATCTCACGAGATAGATAGCATACATCCCTCTTCCGTCCTCGTCTCGAGCGAACGAGCACTTTTCCCAGCATTCCCGCAATGATAAGTCACGTCGATGAAGAGAGCTGGAGAATATTCAAATGTATGCAGAGGGGGTCGAGGGACGGAAGATAAGGCGCCCCTTTTTGTTTTCCATTTCCTTCTGTCACGAAAATGATGATTGCTTGGATGAGGATGGAGACTGTCTTAATCGCGTCTGAAGTTCGTCGTGGTAGCGACAGAGAGAAAAGAAGTCTCTGTGAGCATACAGCATGTCTGTGTCAGTCTGGCCGTGTTCCAGACTCAATCTTTTGTTTCTGGCGCCTTGCTCCTCATCTGAAATTTAGAAGAGTCTCACCATTATACGTAAGAAGGACCCCGTCGACTGGAATCAGCTTCTTTCCTCTTCCTTCCATGTGGAAAACGAAATATTCCGTCTCCAAGCCTGTCGGGGCCATGACTCATGCGACGGCATGCAGTGACTGGAAACATCGTGGGAACAATGCGGCGGGGCCCATCTACCTGGGCTCGGCAGCCTCATTATGAACCATTGCGGAGAAGATAGAGATAGAGAAAAGAAGAAATAATCGTACTTGCGGCCCCCACCCCTCCCCCCCGCTGGCATCTGTTCCTGATGCCATAATTTCCCACGCTGGTATTATGCGAAGTAAAAAAAAAAAGAAGAAAAGAAACAAAAGACTTCTCTTTGCCGAGCTCACCTCTAGATTGATGACCACTCGGACGCCGACTACGACAGAGAAAAAAGGAAAGAGAACGGAAAAGCAGTAGCTCTCATTTGAAATCGATCCCTCGAAGAATGCCATCAAGTGAGTGGCTCCTTTCCCCCCCGAGCCTCCGATGCTTCCTGTAGCCCGGTTTCGATGGGGTGTCGACGAAGACCATCACTGTATATGGGTGACCTCCTTGCTTCCTTCCCATCGCATTATCTTCACATTCTCATCCTTCTTGGAAGAAGATAAGGAGGAAAAAAAGGAAAGGGTGCTCTACATGTCTATCTGCGTGGCACGAGAAGATCCAATCTCGTAATTTACTGCCCTGATCAGCAGAGACGGGAGGAAATCCCAGAAGCACGAACAACCTGACAAACGGAAAGAAGTCTGCCGATCCAGGGGGAACGGGGAGCGAAGAAAGAGAAATAATAAAAATGAGAAAAGATAGACGACAATTACCGGTCCCGAGTTCCATCCTCCCTTAACCCCATCGTAACTGTCTCAGGGTCAGGCAATGGGCGTTCCATAATTTCTTCTTGCATGAGCAGGAGGGTAGAATCCCCAGACACATTTCTCGTACCATTAATCTTCGATAATTATTGTTTAGTAGCTGTAATTATTGCGAACAATTAGTTCTGCTCTCACAAATAAAAGGGTATAGGTTTCCATACACAATCCAAGTGGTCATGGACATTAACGTTAACCCTGAGAGAACATCTCAACTGCATGAGATCGATACCCTGAAAAATTATTCATCCGAGGCGATTCCTGCAAAACTCAGGTGACACATTTTTTATACTCCACAGCAGAGATACTACTAGACGTGGTTGCATTTAGAAAGGTTCTGAGACGATCGATACTCCATCATAGAAAGTATGTCCTTACAAAACATCGACCTGCCAGGTGGATTTTGAACCAGGTGGATGCCTCCTTAAGCGTATTTCCACCTGTTGGAGCGATGTCTACCTGGTAAAAAAAAATCCACCAGGGGCGAACATCCACTTGGCATGAGAAAAACGAGTGCAAATGGCCAGGTGGATTTACCCAGGGTGGGACATCCATCTGGTTCCAAATCCACCTCTTCACCTGGTCGTTCAGCCAGGTGGATGCAGGGGGACGCTTTGCTAGGGCGTGAAGACGCAGGAAATTTTTATTGGATTGCCGTTGTTACGAATGAATGTTCTGAAGCTAAATCGGTCGGATGAGTTCTACCCATATGAAAATATGATTCCCCACTGCATTATATGCAGTGAGGAATCCTACATTTCGCCCGAAATCACCCCTTAAAAAATGAACAGCTTCTCGTCAACTCAGGATAGGTTTTTTCCCCCCGCAGGATTCTCAGTATCTGCAGGGGCATGCGTTTAGATAGCATCAGCTATATTCCTGTCAATTACTCCATGGTGGATAAATAGCAACGCTTTCAGAAAAGATGTCCTACTGCAATAACGATTTGGTCAAAATAACTATTGATTGAAGCCTAGAGATGGATTAAGCAATCGCAGCTGAAGGTTCATTAAGTCCAGTACCGGAAAGTTTCCAACAGTTTTAATAACTAAGTTCCAATGTTCTACTGTAAGCCGATACGAACTCTTCGCCTCCTTTCAATGTGATTACCTGGTGGAAGCATACGTCGTTTCTAAGAAACTACTTCAGCTAAGTGCGAAGCAATGCCTGACGTTCTACAAGCATATGTATGATATATCGTGATGAGGACCGTTGGCGGATGACGAAAACCACTCATGGTAAGAAACTGGTGTTTCTCACGGAGTTCTCACAGAGTTCTCACGGAGACAGTCTAACGATTAGCGTGATATTCAGGAGACCGTATCTCAACTGCTGACCAATGAATTAGATTGGTTGAACTACCCTCGATCTTAGAAAATAATCGATGAAGTAATAATTTTTACAAGGCGTCTTCAGTTTCTACTGGCCACAAAATATAGCATACTTGCTGGGAGCAGCCTCTCATGAAAACGTTGAGGCGTATGACAGATGCCTCGATTGCATGCCTCGGCCATGACATTGATTGCCTTTTCCTCGACAACCCCTTCGTGCGACATGATATCATGGACGTGTTGCTTTCTTTAAATTTCAGCGGTGACGATTCCAGTGAAGGTATTGCGAGGGAGCTCGGCGAAGCTCCCGTGTGACCTGACTCCAAGTGACCCTCTGGATCCGGTTTACATCGTCCTGTGGTTCCGCGAAGAATCTAATATTCCCATCTACACGTGAGTCCCTCGTGAGATATTATCATCCTAAGTCTCGGACATTTCCCGCTCGAGCTGGAAGAGGAATTGGAACCCGATCCAAGTTGGACTGAAGGCGCCCTTGCGAAGGATTTAAATCATGAACACGGTCGCTCTATATTAACCTGGATCGGGTCCCTCTGGACAAGAGAGGAGGATTTCTTTTTAGAATGATGGAAAATTGGATTGCCTCGGTAAACCAGCGGGAATTCACCCACTACGACCCCCTCGTTCCACCGACATGAATGAATGACGAGTTTGTAGCCATAGCTACCTCGCCCAAGATCTATGGGAGATCTTCGAGGATGACTCGTCTTCTTCTCCTCTTCTTCTCTCATTCATGCTCCTTTATCGTATCCTATCTGAGGAAATTTTCCTATCGATTGACTTGCAATCTCCATCACTGCTTTCTGGGAATAGATAATATAGAGAAGCTTCTGATAGAGAAGCACGCAAGGATGCTCTCGATTTTTCATGTTTTAAGTACAACTTTGCTAGGCAGAGATAACTGGGATTCTGTACTCCTTCGAGAAGATAAGAATGGGCTTATAAGACGTCATTACGATGCACCCCCAAAGTCGTACCTCATATGGTACTGTATACCCTTTAAACGCGATGAGACGTCACGGCAAACATCTAATAAGAATGCTTAAGTGCAAGAATAGTATTAAATTAACACATGCGGACTCTTTTGTTCACTGAGCTGAATCGATGCGATCAATAAAAGCCAGCCAGAGGCGATGGAGAATCCGCTAGAGCAATGTTTCTCATCTTGTGAGCCGCGGCTGACTGGTGCGGCTCAGCTCAGCTCAATGAAGCTCAGATGTGTCGAGAGATTTGAGCCTAGGGAGAGGGAAAAAACGAGAATAAATACTTTTTTTCCCAGAGTAAGCCAAGGAGTTAAGACAGTGGCAAGTAAAGCATTCAAAGTGTGCCACCAGTGAAGGTCGGGAATCACTGCGCTTTCGAGTCGAGTATTCCGCCTGCTCATGCCGATCCACCACAGTGAAGGTATTGCGAGGGAGCTCGGCGAAGCTCCCGTGTGACCTGACTCCAAGTGACCCTCTGGATCCGGTTTACATCGTCCTGTGGTTCCGCGAAGAATCTAATATTCCCATCTACACGTGAGTTCCTCGTGCCTCGTGAGATATTATCATCCTAAGTCTCGGACATTTCCCGCTCGAGCTCGAAGAGGAATTGGAACCCGATCCAAGTTGGACTGAAGGCGCCCTTGCGAAGGATTTAAATCATGAACACGGTCGCCCTATATTAACCTGGATCGGGTCCCTCTGGACAAGAGAGGAGGATTTCTTCTTAGAATGATGGAAAATTGGATTGCCTCGGTAATCCAGCGGGAATTCACCCACTACGACCCCCTCCATGTTCCACCGACATGAATGAATGACGAGTTTGTAGCCATAGCTACCTCGCCCAAGATCTATGGGAGATCTTCGAGGATGACTCGTCTTCTTCTCCTCTTCTTCTCCTCTTCTTCTCTCATTCATGCTCCTTTATCGTATCCTATCTGAGGAAATTTTCCTATCGATTGACTTGTAATCTCCATCGCTACTTTCTGGGAATAGATAATTTAGAGAAGCTTCTGATAGAGAAGCACGCAAGGATGCTCTCTATTTTTCATGGTACAACTTTGCTAGGCAGAGATAACTGAGATTCTGTACTCCTTCGAGAAGATAAGTATGGGCTTATAAGACGTCATTACGATGCACCCCCAAAGTCGCACCGCATATGGTACTGTATACCCTTTAAACGCGATGAGACGTCACGGCAAGCATCTAATAAGAATGCTTAAGTGCAAGAATAGTAATAAATTAACACATGCGGACTCTTTTGTTCACTGAGCTGAATCGATGCGATCAATAATGTGAAAGCCAGCCAGAGGCGATGGAGAATCCGCTAGAGCAATGTTTCTCATCTTGTGAGCCGCGGCTGACTGGTGCGGCTCAGCTCAGCTCAATGAAGCTCAGATGTGTCGAGAGATTTGAGCCTAGCGAGAGGGAAAAAACGAGAATAATACTTTTTTCCCAGAGTAAGCCAAGGAGTTAAGACAGTGGCAAGTAAAGCATTCAAAGTGTGCCACCAGTGAAGGTCGGGAATCACTGCGCTTTCGAGTCGAGTATTCCGCCTGCTCATGCCGATCCACCCGCTGCGATGAAGATCATACGGGCTGATGGAAGTGCAGGCTGCGCATTTCCCCCGTTCCTCTTGCCCTGTGTGTGCACTCACTCGTAGTCCTCCCGCAATAACTCAATTCGTCATTCCTTAAAGGGGAAAAAAGAAACACAAAAATCACATGTCCGCCCATATGCTTGCAATGAACTACCTGCTCTTGTTTTGTGAACCCGTTGACTCGTTGTCGATACCGCTAATCCCATCCACGAATCGGTGCCTGAGATACGGATCTCATTCAAAATGGTGACGGGAAAATTGGGGTCCTTCGAGCATAAAATTGTTTTAAAAATCGTTGTTAAAAAGAATTTGCGGACGAAGGAATGAAAGAAAAGGGGAGCGGGGGAGGGAAGGTCTGGAATGAGTTCCACACAACACTGCTTGAAAGAGGGGGGAGAGAAAGAAGGAAGACAAGAGATTGGGAGTAATGCAATTTCCTGCGTACACGACCTGGAGCATTTTAGAAATGAAGTCATCGACCTCCTGGGACCGATGGATAGGTTATTATTTCTCCATACCTCTCCTCGTCGCATTTCTCGTAGGAATGGGTCCCAACAACAGTAGAACTTTGACTCAATGTAAACATTCATTACTGAAGGATCTTAGAGAAATGGATTGCTCTCTCCGTGCACACGTTTCCCTGGCATGCTTTCGTTCCTCTTCCAACTCTCTCGTAAGAATCGATAATCCCTCTCATCTCCGACGTTCCCAAATATCCTTGGGACTATGCAAATATTCTTCGTCAACACCCTCGAAGCTATTTCATTACAAAGGATGGGCAACGAAAGAAGGGGAAGTCGAATGCCATTGCATATTATGGATCTACTAATTGATGATCGCCTGGAAATTCTCCTCAAGGCCATACATCATCGTCGCTGTGAGGTTATGTGGACCTTCCTTTCTCACATAATGGAATAAGTGAGTATCCTGTCGAATCCCCGCCCTTTGTTAATGCGAACAATTTCCTAAATGGCTTACATATCACTCCATCTTCTGTCATGCCCCAGTAATTATTGAAGATGAGGAAACGATCGGTAGGGCTTCTCCGCATAAGTCAGTGTCTGATTTTCTTGAGAAAGATAACTCTAACCCTCTCGTGGCGATTGATGGCGATTGGCATCAACATTTTCAAAGGCCTCTCAGGTGCCATCTATGAATCACAAAGCAAAATGCTTGTTGTGGAAGTTGGAAGTCGCAGACTCTATGTTTACGAAGACACAATGGATTATTCGTTATTGCAAACTACCGTAGGTGAAAGAGTGGTCTGAAAAATTCCAACTTTTGGCTTTTGTTTCTTAAACAGGTAGGACGATTGATCATAATTGCAAACATTGTATTGCCTTAAGGCAAAATTAGCAAAATTAAAGTATAGCCTTTCGATCAAGTGTGCAATGCCGCACTGTCTGGTCAAAAAGGGAATTTACTTCCGTGCATTCCCTGAGAATTAGGGTGTGTTACTACTTGCATTCTCTGACTTTTGCCGTTTTTATTATTTGACTTGTAATATATCGAGCTTTTTTTAAATTAATAATCTCTGAAGGCGGATTCCGAAAGGGAGGGATGATGAAAATAAGGATAGTCAAGAAGCAAGCTGCTGATCTGAAGGATGGCAAAAGGTCCAACTTTCCCGACCAGTATATGGGTCTCTCTTCCTTCCCTGTCTTGCGTTCATATCCACATGTCACTTTCAATTCCATCTCATTCCATTCATTATAGCTCCCGTCCCAGAGGGAGGTGTAGAAGAACATAAATCTAAGGCATATCTGAGAATAAACTTCGACTTAGCTGGTAACTCCACTGAATCGAGTTTTGCAAATGAGGAAATCAACTCCATGAAAGTTTCTCCTTCGGGTAGAAGCTGTCGATGCAGTGAGGAAAGTGGAAAGAAGGGCGCTTTGAGAGCGATCAACGCTCCCATAGTTTTAAACATGGATGCGTGTAGTGGTGATACGGTAAAAACGGAATAAAGGAAATGTCCCGTTGTGCTGAGCCGATTCCCTTCATTAGGAGGAAAGGCTGGATACGACCGAAGGTGGGAATCAGTCGTTGAGTCCGTCCGACGTACAGAGTAGCCTTCGCGCCACATTGCATGGTCTACGTTTTCGGATCCAGATGGTCTGCATTTTCCTGGAAGTCTGTCAAGATTTCTCGGTCTGGGCTCGGTGAAACCCAGAAACCCGCTCGGGAAAGATGATACGGAGACACAACCACGCCGACGCTAACTAGATTTTCCTTCTTTCAGGAGTTTTTACTTCGTGACTTCGCAGTTTATTTGAATCATAGGCATACCTGAGAATCATCTAGAAAAAAGACACTTATAAGTTCTTGGCCGAAGCTCGAGCTCATAAACTTTCCCTACAATACTGCCTGTGAACAATGACACCTGTCGGACGTTTGATCTGTAACGTGTCTCATAATCGTACGAGGACATGACTTGGCTTTATCGAATCCTTGTGGACCGACGAAACGCATTTTTCTGCTTGGCGATGTGGACATGAACAATTGCGGTTGACGATGATCCCCACGTCCTGCTTCAGGCACATTGCATGAAAGTGACTGCTGGGTGTTGCTTCACTGCGTAATTCATTCTTGGCCCCCATTTCTCGAAGAACCTGGTCCTGATGGATTCCGTACTTCATCAGTGGCTTACGTCACGCGCACATGTTGGGAAAATTTGCATTCCCCGAACTGCGATAGATGTAGTACGTGGACCGGATAGTCTTTCGGCTAAACGTCCCCATTCCGTCTCCAGACCATATTCATCACGAGGTGAAAACTGCTCCATGCAAACAAATTGGGGACTTTGTCCCAAGCCGAGATCCTGCAACAGCATCGTTCACACGTTCTACGGATCTCTACCTTGCTGAACACTGAATGTGGAGGTTTCTGAAATTACGTGCTCACTGCCATGATCCGATGAACTTCTTGGAACTGCAGCATGCCATCCGCCACGAAAGTCTGCACCTGCATAGAACACATGCTCCTGAACGTGCCTATGACTCTATTTCTAATATTCTAGACAGGTCTCCACAGTCTAGAAACGTTATGCTCACAGCATTTCCTCATTCGTGGCTTTCTCCGAAGGCTATGCAGCCTCACGTGCATGTTGCACGTGCAGAGTAGACTTCCGAATCAATTCGTAAGGAAGGTATCAAAATCGCTTCTAAGTGACTTCCTATTCGCTCCGTGGACTCCTCTCTTAGGAAAGTCATGCTGTTGAAATGGTTGCAAATTCTGTCGTCTGTTATAAGAAGGATGGGGATAAAATAAAACCATCCCATCGACAAATTTTTCATAAGAAGTCTGGCACCTAGCGCCTATACACGGAGGCTCAAAAATTAAAACATAAATGATTGGCATCATGGGAAAATAATCGGAATTGGTTGCCTGCCATTTATGACGAGAAAGATATTTGAAGTTTGCAACGATCAATTTTCGTCCAGAGTAATAATGTAAGAGACAGGGGAGGGACTAGGAAAACAGCTATTGCAGCGTGGTAACTGAAAGAACCTGTGGAGCAGTCTCTGATCAAATTAATATTTTCCCCATGTTTTAGTTATTATGATGTTTAAAAATTGAGTGCTCATTTGATCTCGATGCGAATTTCAGGTTGATGTGAAATCCATTCATCTTATTGTTGTAAAACTCTCATATTCCAAGTGATTTTTTTAAATGATTGGCTTAGTTTTCTTTTGTCCGCCCCGCTCATCCCTGCTTTCGTCATACTCTCATAATGCATAGGAAAACTGGCCTAGATTCATCACGCTCCAATTTAAATTTCGGCCAAATTCATTTTAATAAACGAAACTATATGTGACGCAGAGGTAGATAGTCTTCACAGCAACATACCGTTATATCATAATATTTCGATTGCTAGGGCACAATTCTTGCAAATCTCGAGCAGTGAGACCAGTTTCTATTATCACGTGGCACTTGTTTTGTGGTACTTACTCAAGTTCATATTTGTACTAAAACCTGGGAATTAAAAGCTGCTTTCATTTACCCTCATCCTTTTGTATCACAAAAAGAACCATTATAGGCTACATTCATGCAATAAGACCTCACAATACGAAGAATAGGAACAAGAGGCCAAAAGTTCTTTTTAAAGGCGAGAGAGAGTGCTAATGTCTGTCACCCTTTATAGGCCACCCGTAAACCGAAGGAATGGCTTAGCAAAGCGTTAAGGAAAAAATTGGAGCTTGGGAAGAGGCAAATGACACGAGAGAACCTGGTCGTGAATTTTTTATCTGATAGGGGGGGGTCTCTCTCTCTGCCAGGTTGGATTTGTTGGTTATTTCCTGGTGCAGATGGTGCCAGATCTCATACACCTGCTCACACTTTATCTGGAATCACGACCTTGCATGACTTCATCCTTTCCATCACCCATACTTCCCTATTTCCTTATCCCCCCTCCCTGGAGAGCTATACTGCAGGACACCACCAGCTGTGCCTTTGGTAATGTCCTTTCCTTTCGACCGTCGCTTCTCATTCCAGCTCACGTCTCTCTGGCACCATGCATGTCCATTCTCGAGAAGGGAATCACAGGTCTGGAGGTTGGTAAATAGAATCGATATTTTAAAGCATTTCACAAGTGCAAATAGGTTCGACAACTACAGCAGTATGTCAACTATTTTTCTTGAAACGATTCAGTGTAGCATTGCAACTGGACCGTATAAACTTAAGAGAAATATTACTGTTGAGGTTGAAGGGAAAGTAAGATCACACCGAGGAACGAAATTTGTCAAGCTTCTGACTGTCAGACGTGGTCTTCAAAATTTCATGGGATGTGACAACTTCACAGTGCCAGCTCCAAGTCATCACTTGGTTTCGACTTTCTCTTCTATCTCTGCTGGAGAGATTTTGAGAACTCGGCGCTGTGGGTCTAGTGCCGAAATATGCAAGGCTCAGTAAAGAATTCTTTTTTTCTCTCTCATCCTCTTTCCATCCTACAATGAGAAATGTATATTGTTCTGTGGTGCACTTTTCAAAGTGGATCTTAAAGATTCGAGAGGTTCTCCAGGTTACAACCTTATCGGCGCTAAGTTTCCTTGAATAATGAAAAAGACTTTCTCTGCGCAATTATTTGCTACCGACAAAAGGCGTTCCCTTCAACTCCATAGGAGGCTTTGTGGTTTCATTCTATTTGATGATCTTTTTATGGTCACCTTGGGAATATCACCTCCGTCCCTGGAGTAACATTGTTTCGCTCGGAAGATCACGGAGAGCATTCGAGAGGATTATATTCTGGGATTGCAAGTGCGATACTGGCTTGTTATCGCGAGGAAACCAAAGTCTCGTCGCAATAATTTAATTGAATTTTTTGCCATTCCGTTACGTATAGGATGAATAAAGGGAATCTCAGAGATATAATCTATTTAGGCTTAGGTCTAGCTTTTGATAATTCATTCCTCATACGAGATGAAGAGCTAAATTGTAGGCTAAATAAATAATATCAGGCTTCATCATGGAAGAAGACAGTCGAATGCAGAGAAAGGCTTTGAGATTCTGGAAGAGTGGAATAAGAAGTGACTCATTCAGCTCGGCTTCAGGAAAGATATAGTTCCATGCATCGGCCGTTATGGCGATGAGACCCTGAATGCATTCGACGGGAATAGGCTTGGGAAGACGAACGGGATCGGAGATTTAGAGGTTTTCATGGAGGGACTCAAAGTCGTTCGAGCAAGCGCAAGAGACAGAAGGCTAAAATAAGTGAATCTTCGATTGCAATAACGGCTAGCGCGTTATTTTACCGTTGCATGCAGCACCAGTAAGGCTCCATTCAGAATATTAGATTCGATTTTTGAGGCTTGTGTATGAATGGGATTTTATGGTGCTGGAGAGAGTTCGAAGGCGGCTTACTAAGATGGAGTGGGATGAGGGATGAGGAATGAGGGAGGTAAGAGGACTTTGGTGCGACCGGTGTTCAATTAGATGCGTCGCGACTGTATTCGCTGGAAAGAAGATTAACGAGGTTGAATCTCAGGCATTTGGCATCATTAAGGGCTTCGATAACTTGGAGCTTGGTAGGTTTCTCCGACTCGAGGGTAATAGCAGCGCGAGGGAGAACAAGTTGAAGTTGGGTAAACCTCAAGTGAGGCTCAAGTGGCGAAATGAGTTTTTTAATTTATCGATTAGAGAATGCGCGGAATGCGCAAGGCGAATAAGTAGTATCAGTCTCTTCCGTGGATGGCTCTAACAAAAGGGACGCCATCATGAACAAAATAAGAAAAGAGAACAAAATAGCTGTCAGCAACTAGGTAATTGATTGAGACGCTCCCACCAAAAACGTTTATTTTTAAGGCCTCTCTTAGAAGAGAAGGGTTAAGAGGAGCACTCTCATTTTGTTGTGGCTTTCATGCCGAAGTAGAGGGCGGGGAAGAGAAGACCCAAACGGAACGATGCAGGTGGCCGTTTGCCTCCACATGGAATATTCTGGTATGGCAGCGGCAGATGGTTGGGTGTCTGGCTGGCCACCAAGGAAATAATTCATCATGCGACATGAAATGCACATGCAATCGACTGGCTGCCTCGTGCACTCCTTTCGTTTCGCTCTCGAAGGCTTGGAACTCGACGAATCGGAACTCATTCGGGATGCACCACTGTAGTGATTACGGTACCCACTTTTCCTCGGCTTCCTCTCCGATCCAGGCCGTACAGGTGTCGTATGCGAGTTTCAGGATCTCCAAGTTGAATAACGGTGATAGCGCAAAGGAAACGTTCCATCCAAGCTATGATGGCACTTGAAACGAGTTCCTGACTTTCAGCACGGCTTCCACACTTTTGTTCGTAAAATTCAAAGTGAAATAACGATTGCTTCTCATGGGGGTGGTTGGTTCATATGCACCGTCATTCGTATTTCGGTTATGCGTCATCCTTATGAATTGTTTTTTATTATATGCCAGCAGTGGAACGAGTGATTCTGTCATTTGAGCAAAAGCGAAAGCGAGAACTCCAAGCAAAGTTTGAAACCCCTCAAGCCTAAAGTGCTCGGCCTGCAGTAGGGAGAACTCCCCTGAAGGGTCTGGGTCGCACCGGTTTTCGAAAAGATCAGCAGAGAATCGAAACGAATGAAGATGATCGGAGTGGAAGTGCTTCACTCGAGACGAGCGTATGCGATCAAAATATCTTGAGCAAAATCATCCCACAGGAAGTTCCATGAAGGGGATGGAATCGAGGCCTCGATATTGATGATATTTCCGCTTTAAATTGGCCCATAGGGTGACTCAGTCGGCTTCCTTCCCCCACATGCACACAATGCTCGGCGGGATTGCCAGGAGCACACCGACGAACCATGTGCCACCACACGGAAAGGCGAACACAGGCACGAGTACATCGTGCCAGCCTTGTCTTGCTTCTCTCCGTTTGTATGCGTGGACAGTCGTGGAGATTCTCATCGAGATAATCGTAGCAATGCAAAAAGCGTTTTTTAAAGGCTCTCTCCTTTCTTCATCCCTTCTTCCTCATCGGGCACCGTGCCAGTTTCCATAACCTCAATGAACGAGTAGTCTCTGCGGCCTCAACGAACGATCGGAAATCACTGGAGCAATAGTCGAATACGAACGAGATAGGCATCGGGACCTACAAAGCCTAAGTCCAATGGTGAGTATGAAGGTTTTCTAACCATCTCAACGGGGATCTGTGGACAAACTGCTGCACTGCCTCCACGGTTCAAATGAACGTTGGACGCTATCAGCAGGGATGTCCATGGACGGTACATCTATGATGTGCCGCATCGATCGCCATCTCTTACCACTGTTTCAGAAACATCTCATCCAATGAAATCGGCACGAAAACTGTCGTGCATTATAAACAGGAGATTCAGGCACCGTTATGAAAGCAGAATCGCTCATAGATTCGACAAAACTCCTTAATGACATCCGGCATTCGTGGTAGAGGGGACTGGAGTCCGCACGAAAAGCCGAAATCGCTGGCATCTAATATTTTCACCGCGAGATGGTGTATAGCAAGCAACGGAAGGGACAAGTGTCTCGCACTACAAGTCCATATCTTTCTTCCGATTAGGATACTTTCTCCAAAACCTCTCTCGTTGGGAGAGATGATGGGAAGAATACCGAATGAAGTTGAGGTCGGTTGAAAATATATTTTTCTCTCTGCATCTCCGCGAAGGAGCTTCAAGTTGACTGGAGTGCTCTATCTTGAGAAAATTTCTCGCCTGCTCAGTATCATTCTTCCAAGAGCTCTCGGAGAGGAATGCGAGGAAGCTAATCTTCGAAACGGGAGGGGGTCGGAGAAAAGGAAAGATGTGGAAGCGCCCATTGCGATCGATACGAAATGCGATGAATCGAATGGTTTTCCCAGTTACCCCTCGAAAGAGGATGCATCAATGTCATTTTTCTCACTGCTCTGACTTCGAAGGCGGAAAAGCACCAGTTTCCAATAAGGATAATGATTCTCAGCTGCGAGGTCTTATTTTGTGGGAAGCCGAGACACACCGCCGTTCGACCTATATTAAAGTGTCCATGGGTCGTGCCGGTTGCGCGAAGAACGAGTAAAAAAAAAAAGTTTCCGGGCTTTGCGATATCATCGCTTTCCGATATTCTTCGTATCACGACGGCGACGAGACGATGTCACCTCTCGGAGCATTCTGTTGGAAATAATGACACCACGCGAAGGAGGCTTCATTCGGGATTATGCATTCATTATGCATCTTCCCTTTCCGCTGCTTTCTCCCCTGTCGTGTGACTCCGCAGATTCTCAGATGTCACGAGCAAATACGTCACGAAAGAAGGTGAAATTCCAGCCAAGTCCAATAGAGCGTGTGTCTGTCACAAACCCGTGTGGAGATGTGAGTCTTGGGAAGTAGTGAAAGCGATACGATGACAGGTACCGACAGATGTGAAGGGCTCGAGAAACTCATTCTCCCACCGTCGCACGCATTCACTTATTGGTGCCCAACACTTAACAAATGTCGCATAGAAAGTAGTCATCACGATAGGCATTTGAAGAGGAACGAGGCATTTTTCGCGATACGGTCGAGAAACGACCGAGATGATTTTGCATTCCTACGATGTAGACGAGAGAACGAAACATCCCGTTTACGATATCTAAAACCGATACCTATCGATACCAATATCGACGGTGACGTGATATGATTGTTCTGAGCACATTCGCGGTCAACCGGCACGCAGAAGATAGGAATGCGTCGACGGGCAACCGTCGGTTAATAGACGCTTTGGTCGCAAACATCCATTTCGCCGGGTTCGAGTTCCGCCTCGGTCGGGGGAGATCAATCAATTCCGTGGGTTCATGTTCATGAAAACAACCGGTACTTCAGGATATGCATGCAGGATTTCTAAAATGAGCTTAAAGTAAATGTCAGGAACGACTTTCCTCCCATGAATTAGGAACGCGGTTCATATCGCTAATGTATGGATTTTGTGCGCTTTCTCCTCGTACCCGAGCGTCAATAGCGGCAAGACCGGACCATCTGTTTCCTGCTTTCGGTCTTTTTTTTAATGCATAGACACAGCAATACGTAGCTCCGCACGGGAACGAATGCAGCAGTCGGTCGTAATGATCAACGTGATGTTCCTTAATAAGATGCATCGATATCTCATACAAAAGCAATAGCTAGTTGCCTTTCTATTTGCAATTAATGAGCAATTTCGGTCTCTCGTTCCAAAACACCGAAGAAATCCTTTTGTTTCCTGACGCGTATACCGACTGCGTACGACGAACTGAAGGGGACAGACTCTTTCCACTTTTTCTCTAAAAGTAGGAAACGTGATGGATCGCTCTGTGTGCAGGTGCGAGCGTTATTACTTGCGGCTTTATGGGCCTTGGGGGCGAGGGTGAAGGGATTCATCAGTATGAGGGGGAGCATGCGACTTTCTTCCTTTCCTTCCGTAGGTTTGACGTGAGAGGGAGGCCATTAGGAGAAGGGAAACATCGGCCCGGTTCCTCATCCATCTCCAGCCGATCCCAATTCGATCAATCGTCTCTGATCATCGACCCGGTCAACGAGGATGATCGGGGCACTTTCGTATGCCGGGTCGACTTTCGCACCTCTCCGACCAAATACACCAAGGTGCAACTCGTCGTCATCGGTGAGATCTCGCACGTGCATCGGTTGCTACTTCTCGTTCTCGTCGACCTCACGGCTGGAATAGACGAACGCACGCTCTGTTTTAGTTTCACCCAAACGAAGTCTAAGCCTAAAATTCAGGAGTCTTTTCGCAAATGAGATGATTACCTTTGGAATCCTTGCTCCCCCCCATTTGTTCTAGTTCCCCCGGAAAAGCCGAAGATATTGTACCTGAATGGGACGCGGGCGGAGACAGTGGTGGGTCCATACAACGAAGGCGAGGCGCTATACCTCGTCTGCGAGACCATCGGAGGTCTGTGAAAATACATTCCCTTCTTGGTTCACTTGTAGAACTCCCAGCGTAGGACTATTTCCCTCTCCCATTTCCCCGTGCGATCTATCTAGTGATGATGGAAAGCCTTCTTCCCTCGTATTTTTTCGTACCCCTTTCAGAAGTGGTGCAAAACGTGAACCCTCGAATCTCGTGGCGCCACAATTTACTTCTTAGAAAAAGGAGTAATGAGGTACGGTACTGCCAAGAAAGTCTTTCGGTACTTAATTTGAGTTCAAGGAATGTTGAAGCATCAGCCAAGACAGTGATGCTGGCATTGGGTTTGCATCATTTCAAAATTTCTTCCTCAAATTTCTTGGATGAGATGGAGAACAATCCTGGTTCGTTTGCCTTCGTTCGTTAGATCACATTTTCCCCGCACTCGGGTCAATTTGCACGTCCCATTACTTCCAATCTCCTGCATTTTTTTGTAATGCGACCACTGGAATGTACCAATCACAGATCACCGGGAGGTACTAAGCATGGAATTTCGCATTCAATATTTAGATCGAATAGAACTTGAAAACTATCATTCTCGACGACGAGCCCACTCATTTTCGAAGAAGAAAGTTGGAGTTTCGAGAATTCAAAGTCAGACGACAATTTGATGTCGTAGTGAAACTTTCGTGTTCGGCCTCAAATCTTTGGAAGGGTGAAGAAGCAAAGAAACGATTCCCCGAATCAGCTCGGTAAAAATTAAATTCGGTGAGAATGAGACGAAAGAGAAGACAGACGAGAGACAAGAACGTGGGGGAGGAAGAAAAAAAGTAGGGAGAAGATGGGAGGGAAGGGGGTGGAATGGGGGATGAAGGACATCCATCAAAGGCCGATAACAAGGACAGAGATCGATGCCTTCGGCCATCGATTCCTTCTTGACTGATGATGACGACGCCGGGACATCTCTTACCCCCCTTCATAATCTGTCTGCTTCCGTATCGAGACGGCTCCTGTTGGATCCCGGACCGCGCGTCGCCTTCGACTTAAAATATCGGAATTGGATTTAGGGGAGCCGTTGCCGAACGTGACGTGGACTCGCGGAGGGAAGGAAGTGGACGCCACGAGTGAAATTTTGGGCTCGAGAGTCATCAATCGATTGGAGATCCAATCCTTGACGAGAGAACATTTCGAGTCGGTTTTAACGTGCGAGGCCACAAATTATCGTCTGTCCGTCCCCGAGAAGGACTTCGTCACCATCGACATGAATCGTGAGACTTATCTGTCGTGCATTCGATCGTTCCATTAGAGTTCTCGGTGATACGAATAGATAATGTGCATGTACTTTTCATCAGTTCGTCCGTTGGCGATCCAAATCTTGACGCCCGGGTCGCCGATGTCGGCCGGGAGGGAATATCAGATGGCATGTGAGGTTTTTGGATCCAGACCTCAACCTTCGGTGACCTGGACTCTCCACGGCAAACCTCTCGACGATCATCGAGTCAATGTGAGTCACATGATTTCGTTTCGACCGTCGGGATCGGCCTGTTTTCGCGGTTCGATGGAGGATCGGTCGTCCTCAAGTATAAAAAAAAGCACGCTGTGCATCTAGGGAATCCTTAGGACAGTCGATGTTGATGGAAAAATAAAGGCCAAGGGTCGCCCTGTATTCTTTAAGCTTATCGGAGGCGTGGAGCCGATCGATTGTTCGACACAGCATGCCTTTCCCTCGTATTCAATATGAGGGGATAGGGATATGAGAACTAGAAAGGGAGGATAGGAGGGAGGGAGAGAGACTTTGAATACAGAAGCCCGCCGGAGTAATTGACATGAGAGGAAATTATATCCTCATGCAATATTGTCGGCGGAGACGGAGGAGCCTACGTCTTCCCTTCCATTGAGCAATGCTGTAGGGATCCGGGACGTTATGGATGCCCCCGGCTACTGTATAGGCATACAGATCACTCTCTCTGCATCACTCTCTCCTCTTTGGACGTCACCCGAGGGCGATGGGGAAAGGGACCTCTCCGATGGATTTTCTGGCATTCCGCCGAATGCATGCGAGAGCATCGTCGACCCATTTCTTGGAAGAAGGTGCGGACGAGATTGCCTGCGAAGACACCCATCCATCCATCCATCTATCCGAACTGCGACTGAATCAATTTCCTAATGCGATGAAAAGAAGATTAATGGCTCCTTGGGCTTCATTTTTTCATATTAAAATGTCGCTGCAGATCTACCACGGAGTAATCCACGCCAGAGATTAGGACGCGATCGATCCCGAAAAGAAAAACTTTCCCCGACGGTCTTCTTCCGTCCTCGCATTTTAGGGAGGATCGGGAAGGAACATCAGCGTGAGCATCCTGACGCTGAAGACGAAGAAGTCGGACGACGGAGCCACGCTGAGGTGCCAAGCTCGGAATCCCGCTGCCGGTTCCGGATGGATCGAGGATTCCGCCGTCCTCGGCGTTCGCTGTAAGGAAACATCGATCGGGTCGTCCGAACGTCGAGCGATGCCCGAATGCACTTACGGATCGGAGTCCATTTCGCTTTCTTCTCTTTCTGCCGCAGACGCTCCGGAATTGGAGATCGCCCTGGGTCGCAACCTGAACGGATCGCAGATCAAAGAAGGCGACGATGTGTATTTCGAATGCAACGTCGATGCGAACCCGGACGTCCAACGACTCCACTGGACTCTTGATGTGAGTCAGCCCCTTTCTGTTGATTTATTCCAATTTCCTTTAGAGCTGGAAAGAACGACACGAGGGTAGCATATGCATGCTCTGCCACGCTAACGAGATCGGAATTTCAAATGCGGGATTATACACCGATGCGTCTCTGGGTTCATGAATCCTTGATGCTCGCCGAGTGTGGACACGTAGTCGAGCCAAAACGAGGCCATCTGTCAACGAAGGAAGGATTTCTCGCCTCCCCCTCATCGGAGTCTCGTAAATGTTCGCAGGGAAAAAAATTGGACGAAGACCTCGGCAGAGGGATCATCTTCAGTCCAAACACCCTCGTGTTGCAAAAAGTGAAGAGATCTCAGTCGGGAAATTACCGGTGCCACGCGAGGAATCCGGAAGGAGAAGGTTCCAGTCGGCCTCTTCGACTCGCCGTGAGATGTGAGTGCCTCGGAATCCCGTCACTCCCTTCTTTTTATACCGAGTTTTCTCGTCCGACGTTCGATGCGATCGAATGCAGTCGAAACGCTTTCTTTCGTGCTTGGGATGTCACGACCCCGTGCGATGACGGTTCGGTGGACGCGCGTCGTCTATTTCGGTCGCCTCAGGAACGCCCGTCAGGGTCCGGGTACTTAAACATGCACGTGGCATTTCCGGGGTTGCACTAAACCGATTACCATCGATTCGAGCCGTACGGCCCATGCCGTAAAGCACCGAATGGATGCGAGTGCAACGACGGCACAAAAAATTCATTCGATGACTCGATCGCAACGATGGAATCGTGTCCACCGGGTCGATACGCGTCTCGCATGGAAGCAAACGTCGAGGCCAAACAAATCCATGCAACTATGGTATCACATTATGAAGGTCGAGCGCGGCCGAGAAATATTAGCGATTCGTGTCGAAACATTAGCCTTGCACGGTTGTGCTTCGAAACGTCGCTGCCATCAGTATACGTCCCGGTGCGATCGTTACGGGCCGATTCGATACATCTGGATTGAATCGTTCGTCGACGAAGCGATGCAGGGCGTACCATAAACATAGTTCCATTCGAAAAGGAAACTGTTCCCAGGGTTACTCCCCTTCCCCTCCTCGGGGGGGGGGAGTTCCATTCTTTCTCTTCCGTTCCGTTGCATTTGTCCTCGTCGCGGGTAAATGCGGTCACTCTCGTCACTCCCAATCAGGTACCGAGTCGGTCTTATCTACAGCCTAGATGTGTTTGCACAACTCATCGATCGTCCCCTTCGATACCAGATAGCACGTATTCCCTCATTCCTGCCAGATACACAGGCCAGCAAGACTCGGGACGTGCGTGGGGGTCACACCCGGTCTCATCCGGTCACACCCGGTCACGCCCGGTCACACCACTCCCCCCGACCGGTACGATCCGGTCGCATGTCGAAGATTCCAACAAATCCGATCAGACGGATGGAAGAAGCCTTTTTGCAATATGGGGACGCCGAAGGGTTGAAAGATCACTTATTTGTTTTGGGGAATAGCAGACTCAAGTGGGCTCTGGGGTAAATGTCTGGAAATCCCAGGGATCAATTTTCCATCATCTACTCCATATGTGAAAGGCTTTGGAAATGGATACGAGGGACTTTAGAGCATCTCGTTGGGACACGAGAACAGACGGATACAGAGATCTACCCTTCGACGCGATTTCGAACGTCATCTTTGTATTATTCTTCCTCGAACCCTCGATCTGACACCACGATTAGTAGAATCCCAAAAATGAGTGTTGCGAGGGATTTACTCGTAGGTGCGAACGGATACCGGCCTCGAGGGAAGCTTGGAAACAGAACAGACCCCTTTTCGTCGTGACGATCGACGATGCTTTTCGCTCTTTATTAAAGTTCACTCGAGACGTCGCGGTCCTACGACGGGCGATAGACCTCGATTGCGGATCCTATGAAAAGATAAAAGCGAGGGGCGTTCGCTTTTTTTTGTTCGAAGTTTGTGGTTGGAAACAAATAGACCCACTCTTGCGATACAGGAAACCGCATTGCAGATTCATCGACGGATCTCTCCCGGAACGTCGGTACCAGGAAATGTAACACGGATGTGTACTGTTCCGATCCGCTGATGCAGATCGACATTTATTAGATTGACATCGATTGGAGGAGGACGCGAGTTCTATCTTGTGGCATCTCTGTATTTGGTGGGAGATGCGTTCTTGCAAACGTGCCTCTATTCGCAAGACCCCGCGAGACTGACGATCCGTCGACTTCAATCTCGAACGAACGCATTCGTTTGATTCGGCATTCGATTCGATTTAGGGGTTCTAGGGACATGGATGCGAAGGCGCCGCAGATCACTGCCTAAATATCGGCTTCCCGATGGAGTCCAGCTCTTTTCTTTGTCGTTCGGAAACGTTCTGAGATGGGTTTCTGTTCCAGATGCACCAGTGTGTAGAGGAGAGCAGAAAACTCTGGTGGGAGTGTCTCTACGAGGAACCGTGAACGTGACGTGTTCCCTGGACGCCAGACCCCTCCAAGACTTGACCTTCCACTGGGGTTTCAACACCTCGACGGACGTCGTGGAAGTCTCGAAGCGCCGAACGTCCGCGTCCAACGGAACGAACGTTCTCCTGTATTCCCCCAGGACGGAATTCGAGTTCGGCACCCTCCTCTGTTGGGGACAGAATTCCGTCGGCACCCAACTCGTCCCCTGCGCCTTTCAAGTCCTCGAAGCAGGTCTCCATCGCCTCTCGTTCATATCGAATGCATGAGAAGAGTTGATTGCGATCGACGATCGAAAGAGAATAATTGAGGGACTCCGTCTAAGAATTCCCAAAAGGAAATAATCCATTAGTCTGTACCCGATCGAACGGAGACTCCTCCGGGTTGGATGAATCGCACGGTTTCTTTTCTTTCTCATCTTGAAACACCACTTTCTTTAATTCGCCGTCATTCTCTCCATTCCTTTAATCTTGATTATCCCAAAAAACTCCGTCATTATCATGCCTGGAATATTTTATTTAATGCATTCCACCTGTCGTAGAGTTCTGTGCCGAGCGAAAGATGGGAATCTCCCCTTCTTTCGCTTGATTAGGATATCTTAAGGGGAAATGTGGCATCGTTATCGCTTGGACGGCCGAGGAACGAGGAAAGACAGTTCGAGTTCTGAAGCGATTATGTCAGAATAAGACGATGAGTTCGTAAAATGTTCATATCGAGAAGCATGCACGAAAGTCTTGCACGAACAGGATACGACTTTTCGTGTTGGCTGGAACCAAGGGCTCCCGAGAACCAACTCGTGGGGCGGTTGTATGAGATGATGGAACACGAAATAGATTCATGGATTGCCTTATCTCCACTATTCCATTTTGAATCCAATCCTAATGATGAGGATGGTCTCTTCCTATGAAAATCCATCGCCCCTGGTGAAGAGGATTGCTTTTTCCCCATTACCATCGACACTGCTCGTATTCCCCTACGTTCTAGGTATACTGTCTGTATAGGTGATGGAATAATAATAGAAAGGGAGATAAGGAGGGAATACTCTAGGGTAATATCAACGGGGAAATCACTCGATTCCCCTCCAGCCCTCCATCCCTTCTCCTTAGATTTATTGCCTTTTCCAGGAAGATATATCTTTTTTATGTATCTGGGAATATTTTGCCTCTCTTTCGTGCATGCACCGAACCGACAGGTCCCCCCGAGATGCCGTCGAACTGCAGCCTGAGGAACCAGACGACCCGATGGTTATCGGTGACGTGCGAAGCGAATTTCGACGGTGGTTTACCACAAAGGTTTTTCCTGGAACTCTTCGACGCGGAATCGGGGAAGTTGAGGAAGAACGTGACGTCTCCGAAAGCGGAGTTTCACGTGGAAAGCCCCATCGATGGGGGTTCTTTGACCTTGGTCATCTACGCGGCCAATGACGAAGGACGCAGCAAAAGCGTTTTTCTCGACGTTAGGACAGCCATGCTTCTAGACCGTCGACAAGGTAGGCCTATCGCACGCCGCAAGTTCTCTTTTTTACAAGTCAAACTGCAATAAGTGGTTTAAATCGCGCTATGCGTGTCAGGAGAGAGCAGTGCGTTTCCCCCTCCTTTGACGCCATTCCTTGGCATCGTGTCCGGTGTGGTTGGGTTGTCCATCGTCTCTCTCCTCGTTGCCCGTCTCGTCTACACTTCGAGACGGCGTGAAAGAGCCAAAAGGAACCAGGAAGGGAATCCCGATCTCATCCACGCCTGTCCCCCAGGTGAAGGATCCTCCTCGTCGTCGCCATCTTCCCCGTGTCCGACATCCCATTCACCTCTCATCTCCTCGTTCTGTTTCCAGGAAAAGAACCCGAGGGAGGGGCGAAAGGTCGGGAGGAGGAGGCCTTTTTGCAACGACATGTGATTTATGGTGCTCTACAAGCAAAGGTCTGCCCTTCATCCCTCAAAGCGTTACTCGTCGAAAGGCTTCTTTTCTTTCATTCTTTCTTCACCTTGTTTTCGGTCCCATCACTCAGGATGGCAGGGAAGATTCCCTGGAGGAATGGGAGATGGGAAGTGGGAAGGAGTCGCATTCTCCTGCCGGATCGTACAGGCAGGAGTGTCGAGGTCGAGGCCAAGGCCAAGGTCAAGGTCAAGGCCTAGGTCAAGGCCCAGAAGGACCATCGTTACAGACATTCGCAACGCGATCTGAAGAATACTTACTGATGCAAAACGGCAAAATGGCCGTCTCGCCGTCACCTCGGATTGCTCAACGGACTTTGCCAAAAACCTCGGTCGCTTCCATACACGGAGTGAAACTCTTGCAAAAAGTGCCCTCGAAAGAAAGCATCGTATGAAAGAATGAGTGAATTATTTCGTGTTTCTCTCAATTTGTTTGAATGGAATAAAATCTCAGGGTTCTGCGTTTTCCCTTCTCACCATTCCAGACGATGTTTTATTTAACGAATCCAGGCCCCGAGTGCGGTGAAATATAAATCCGGTTCGAGTACCTGCATCTGGGCGGCGCCTGAGAATGCGGTCTGATGATAATGATTTCCTCCGGCACGACCATCGAGTGCGGAGAGAGATATGGAAAGGAGAAGCTCGATGAGATAAAACCGATCGAACACGCAATCCAACGACGCGAAACTGTATAAGGGAAGGCACGAAGCGATCCAGTTCACGGAAATACAGGCTTATCGTTTTCACTCCATCGCGTCATATCGCCTATATGATAAATATCGACCCGTCCTCCTAATGCGCTTGTTGACTGAACGCACTCGTCACGGGCAGCACGGGCCATCGACTCCCTTCTGCCCCTCAACCATAAATGATGCGCAGCGCTCGCTTCTCACCGCAGTGGGTGCCGAAAACTTGAAGCAGTGGAGAGTTGTACTCGATGAGACGAAAGAAATTACCTAACTTTGGAGACTCGTATCTATCCAGCAGGAAGCCTACAAATTCCAATGGAATTTCTCTTTAATGCTCCATCCTATAATTATGGCAGATTTAGTGCGGTAAAAAACGGTAAAACGGTCAAAATAGTTTCACTGTTCACCACCCTAATGCACAATCAGACGAGGTAACTAGGCAACTTTATTTAGCAAATGATTCGAGGTTTTGTTTTGAAATAAAATCGTCGAACATCGACATCTATAATTAAAACCTATCTCAAAAAATGATCTCCACCCAGGCACACCAATTCAAAGCATAATTTCCAAATTGTCAAACACATTTTTATTTACTGAGTTACCTGTTCTTGCTCATGGGCTATCGATCCTCGATATCTTACAGGGTTTGGGTACATTTTACTATTGAAACTTGAACGCACAAAAAGTTGTGAATTTGAGGAAATTCGTCAGACTGGAAGCAGAATACATGGAGAAGAGAATTTCGAAGGATGACCAGAGCGGGATGACCTGCAACGGTCATTTCAGACTTGCAAGCATTCAACCGTCTGCCTCCTCGCCTCATTGCGCGCTTTATTAGCGGATTCGTTTTGTTGCATACTCAGTGCACCACTCTCTGCTACGTGATTGAATTTTAATCTCGTTCGTTTGGGAAATTTTAACTGCGTGTAATGATGTTCAACCTGCAAATAATCCGAAATGAGGGGCTTTTTGGAGATGCACACACAAATGACAGGACTTTAAGGGACATCGTATCCGGAGTAAACTGAATAGACATCACACCCCCCCCCCCCCCATGTAATGGTTATTTGCAGGGACTTTTGTGCCCCTAGATCCAGGGAAACATTGACTTCTTCCACGTAAGTGCAGTTCTCTACAGCTTAAGAAAATTTATCAGAATGTAGAAAATGTACGCATGATGTATCGCTCTTTCTCTTCCTCTCAGATGAACCAGCCTCTCGCATTTCTCAATCGATCTCTTACCATTTATTTCATTCCTTGTCGGCCAACTCTTGCCCTACCTTTTTTTCTGAAATACAGGCTTTAATCACAGCTTTATCTTCCGCAGAGAGACACCTTATTCATGGATCGACAGAGGAGCAATGTACCTGAAATTAGTGCGAACTGGACCCACCAAAAAGATTTCTCGCTGATGCTTTCCCTAGTTATGAGGTAATTTTGAGTTGCATTCGTAAAACCATGCAAAAATGGCTGGGAAAAAAGGACAAGAATATTTGTAAGTTCAGGATGTGATAGAAATCGCTCTAAAAAAAAAAAACTTTACTGTGCTATCTGCCGCCTTGTCCTGCCCAAAGAATATCAGAGAGCGCAGAATTTTTCTATGCCACTGCAGGTGTATGAAAAACGTATGTTCGACTCTTGCGTCATCGGGTCGCTGTTTCCTTGTGGATCCTCAAGTGCAAATGAAAAAATGTGGGAAAGAATCAGCGCTGTAAGTCCGAAAGTGTCAAGGAGCGAGTGCAAATATATACAATTCTAGTTGCTTTTGAACTGTCGCTCGTGAGATAAACGGCTGGAGATATAAACTGACGAAAATTGTATGATGCTTAAAAGTTGGATAGGAGTAATTACGGCAAAGACTTCGTCGTGTTATCCACCGATCTTCGACATCAGAGAATTTGAAAGAGCGGGCGCTTTTCGACTTGCTAAGGATGTCGATTAATGGTCTGGTTCATGAGAAATGGGATCATGGCAGACTTTTCTTCTCACTTCACACGAGCACGTTCGAGAGGAAAGCAGCATATGAGTTCCGTGATTGCGCTCTGAGATGAGATGGACTCAAACGCGATCCGCCTTTCCCTCACTTCACATTGACAAAACCACAATCATGTTCGTCATCCTGTACGCACTGACGAGGCATAATTTCTCGCTACGCAGTGGCCGATCTCGGAAACACTGCATTTTGTTGTCTTTTTGCCCAGTGTAAGAATGACGTATTGGTAAAAGTAGATGGTCGAGAATCCCTAGAGGAATTAGAAATAAGGTTCGTGTTCCAGATTCACAAGACAAACAAAACACGGCGTCATTCCCGATCGCGATGATACCTGCAGTGACCGTCGCACGACTCATCAGCGTGATGAATGGCGAGGTGAATTAAAGAGAGGGTTTCGTGGTCCGGACGGATCCTCTCGTCCCGGCATTCTCCTCTGCCCGATTCAGTTCCATTCGGCAATCTCGTCGCGCCATCCCCACGTCTCCTATTTTCCGGAATTTCGTTGGCGGCATATCCATCGCATTCCAAATTGATGGTCTCGAGATGATGATATGACGTAAATCCAGAGGAAACAGGTCATTCTTTTTGTTGGAACGATTCCTCATCCAAGGATGAAACCTCTCATCGATTAACATCGTTAACGCGCATTGTGGGATTTTGTGGACGAACACGTCATAGCACTATCTCACTGTCGCGAAGGTGGAATCTCGAAGAAAGAGAGAGAGAGAGAGAAAAAAAAAAAGAAACCTCCACTCCTAAGCAATCGCGTATGCGATTTACTTTGGCGGGTAAATCCATGGTCGCGTCCATAATGAACAATGAATGATCGTGTGGGACCGAATCGATTGGAGAATAATGCAGTTGACAGATACGAAATATTCTATTTGCCCCGTGAAATATGCATGGTTTCATTGCAAGAACCTTAGTCTCCATCAAAGAGAGGCTGAATGGGAATAGGAGCGCTAAAATACGCCAGAAAACGTGATTTTTTCTGAATTTCTTGCAACAACACTGATACACAGGGTGTCTCAAAAAAAATCTATGCTGCAAGAATTGATTTTTCTTTTACTATTTTAAACTTGAATGTAAATTTTTGTGGCAGTTGAATGAGAAGAGAATTAAGCTTTCCACTGCTGAAGATTGCACGAAGATCAAGGAACTCAGAAGCGAGGTTTAGAAAGGAAAAAATTGCATTCAGACATGCCAGTGAAACACTGCAAGCAGCCTATAAAAGAAACTCCAGCAACGCAACCACTCAAAGAGGCTGTTGATCCACAAGTATGCTGCAGAGACTCTTCAATCTTGGTTCTTGGGCATTGGTCGACAAAAATGCCGCAGTATTCATTGAATGAAGGAATCTTCTTGGCGACCCAAGTCTCAATCTCGCCTTAAACATGTCTTCAAGTGCTGGTGTGTACATTTCTTCTAATTTTCTAATGTTCACTGTTCTACGTCTTGCTTTAGAAGTATTAGATTTTCATGTGGTTTCAGCAGAAGATAGCCCAACCTCTCCACCTTTTAACCGCACAAAAATATTGTCTACATGCAATATAAAAGAAAAATCCATTATTACAGCGGTAACTTTTTTCTCTAGATATCCTGTACTTCAGCTTCTTTAAGATCGAAATCCATGTGTTCGATATGAATACAATCCTATCGACTACGATCGTGTTTTGAAGCTTCACATACGAAAACACGATTATGGGTTCTGTCAACGCGGAAGCGAGATGTAATTGCAGGCTGAGATCGTCTCGGTCGACGAGATGAACATGATTTACCTCTGGGTGAGATCCCATTCCCCCCGTGGAGTCGCTCCTCGTTCCTCGCAGGAGAGACCGAAGCGCTCTTGCAGCATGTTCTTCCTTGCGTTTCCAGGAATCCCAAAGCAAGGCCGGGAGCGTATTCATTCCATGATTTTCGTTACAGCCCACTCCAACTAAATGGGATCTTCGGTCAAAGTAGCGTGGAGGAGAGTCCATCAACGTCCCGATCCCCGACCTACTCGAGCTTCGCAGATGGGATGTCGAACCGAGAACCCAAAATCGAATAACGTCCTTCCATCTTCTACGTTTCTCCCAGAGTTCATTGCAAACATCGAGAACAAAAATGCTGGCTTCCATTCTCGTTCGACGACAGCAAAAGAGTCAGATGATGTCTCATCTTTCTCTACTTTCCATCCCAAGAATACGATGGACGGGTTGACACACGAAAGCGTGTCGTTTTACCGTGTTACTTTTTAGCCACGAAGAGAAACCGTCGCAATACCGCAATCTTTCATCCTTTCATCGAGAATGAATTGAAAAACTGAAGTTGAGAACCCTGTCTCTGCGCTCGACGACCGGAATCGAACTGCAAATCTGCCTTTCTCAGTGCCTCCGTCTCTTCGAGCCAATAGTGAATTATGTTATTGCACATCATTTTTAGAAGTTCGTGGACGAAGCCATTCTCTTTCCCACAGACCTGTTGACAACACTGAGGGGCGAATTCACATTATCGTGCTTTAAGTTACTTCTCTGTTAGGTGAGCATTCATCAACAGGACCTAAGTATACTTAATTGCAGATTACTCAAAGGAGCTACAGAACGATTGTGTCGACCCAAAATCAACGCTAAAGAAATTCCTAACCTAACCTATAGCTTATCTACAGCTGAGCAGTCGACCCGTTCGCAAGCTGTAAGACACCTCCACCTTTCTGTTTATTTCTACAACACTGATGATAACTCTGACGATGGAAATGCTTGTAATAAGTCACCATAGCCAGTGGCGCGGTCATCGATATGAAGTATGTATCAGGCGCCTTCAAAGCGGCATGACTGCGATCTTCTGGGGATATATGGTCTCGGAAAAGTTTAGTTGTCTGACTCGTCGAGAAACCATGAAATCATTGTGACGACGGCTAAGACGTGACCACGATTCGACAAATCGGTTGACGACATCACTTCCGGGCTGACGGTTTCCTGCCGGTACTGATTTCGACTGAAATTCTGGGAGGTAGTCAGTACACCGCTTGCAAAGTGTAGATGAAACGATTGGAGACTCTTTCTTTCACGCGCTGTGTCTCGTCTGAGACGACGGGACTTGGAGTTGAATGAAGCTGCCCTCGAGGGATGGCCGGAAGAAAACTTCATTCCATCCAGTATCCCTCGGGCTGCCTTCGCTTCCAAAAAAAAAAAGAGTGAAGGCGTTGGCGGTGGTTGGTTTCCTTTTATATGCAAATCATATCGACTCAAGAATATCCTCCCTGTCTCCCTCATCCTCCCCTAATCTCACCTCTTTCTTTCCCTCCTATTTTTCCTTCCCTAAAACCCTGTCCCGGGAAGAAAGAAAAGGTTTCATCCCTTCCCAAGTGACATGGACGCAATGGCCCCTGTCACTCTCTCTCTCTCTCTATGCACCTTATACTTACATGGGGCTTCCCCATATCATACATAATATGATCTAATTTTGAAATTCACAAGGACTTTCGTTCTTTCACTAGTTTCGTTCGTTTCCGTTGTGATCCAATGCACTCAAGTTCTATAGAATGAGGAGGAGGAATAGGCAATAAAGGCGACTTTTGGGATGATTCTGGATGGTTAAGTAGGAATCGTATTAATCTGATTGCCTCACATGTATTGGCCATTAAACTCGTTTCATGTGACCGGTGCGCGTCATACGATCCAGAGAAAAGGGAAGGAAGAAAGTCTATTGGCCCACTTCTCCCATCGAAAGAGTGGCAGAGAGGGGGAAGAAGAGGAGCTGTTTTTTCCCCTCCTCAATATCCCCGGGGAATGTGTCATTTGCTTCGAATATCTCCAGCCACTGGCCGTAACAGAGCGCGGTGCCAGCAAAAAAAAAAAGAGGGAGAGGGGAAGAATTTTTTTGTTGGAAGCCCTACTTCATTCTGCATTCGGGTCAGAACGATTGAAGCGGGCAATATTCTCCTGCATCCGCATCCTTTTCCCAGGGAGGACAAACATTCTTGAACGTCGTTAACAGACTGTCAGCACTTTGACAGGTCTTATATAGACGAGCTGGCTTTCCTTCTCCCCTCCCGGTATACAGTTCACCCTCCTCTTCCTCCCTTTCCATTCTCACGCAGTAGAAGCCCATATTTTTTCACACTTTCCCTCGGGAATCTTCGCCTTTCGGACGGAGAAAAACTCCCTTTGTCTTTTCCCCCTCTCCGGTCTCCCTTCCTTCCCCCTCCCAGCTTCTTTTTTTTTTCTCTGGGTCCTGTCGAATCATTTTCCCATTTCTTGGGCACGCATAGTGAGAGTTTCGTGTGCAATCTTCTTTCATAAAGGAAAGCCATGTCGGTGACGAACCATGCCCTTTTCAGTCATTCACCCAAAGAGGGGTTTTGATTCATTATTTCCCTTCTCCGGGGAAGATCATGGAGGAAGAAGAAGGCTGAATGTATGCACCCAGTGACTATAGTCGCTCCAAAAGGACCTGAGTTCTCCGTCTATTTTCAATTTCTGATTTCTTTCGAATAATTTCTCATAGTCTTGCTTTGTAGAATCTTATTTGAGGAAATTTCAATGCCGAGCTCCGATTGTCCTAAATTGACATCCAAATATTAGGTCTAGATAGTGTACCGATGCCAATCTGAAGCCAATAATAAAGGACTATGATTGAACCAATATTGCGAGATATTGGGACAGAAGCATTTAAGAGAAGGTAACGAAAAGAGAAGGATTGCTACTATTCTCCCTATATTGAGGGAAATGCAGAGCAAATGCGGTCACCTGGATGTGTGATATTCATGCATCACTGATGCAGTACAGTATTCGGGAGTAACCCGTGTGTTTTTCAGGCAATTACATGAGGGGGCGGACGATAACGCTTCTGGTGGCAGTACTTTTTAAAATAAGGTATTTGGGGTCGGCTGCATCTTCTATGCCGACAAGATCCCACTCACACAACTTACATTTGCATAAACGGACTCATTCAACAGTCTGCACACGATATATATTTACATCTCGGTGACGTCTCAACGTCAAGAGGGTAGAGTTTCCTATGAATCCATGGATCACTTCCGTGTGTCCGAAAGGCCTCGATGGAAATGAATCAAACGAGGTAAATTCGAGATCTTGACAAGGATATGTCGTGCGCCAAGAATACAGCAATGCGTGGGCATGAGAGGGCGTCATAAGAGTGAGGAATTGGCTGGGAAAGATGCGAGTGCAAGGCACACTCCTCACCCCAAAACCGTGTTTTCAAAAGTTCACCCCCAGCATCACCATCGAGACTATCTAGCTCAGCTACACTTTAAATACAATACCTATACTGTATATCTGGTGCGTATAATGCGCGTCGTGACATTATAAACATACATTTAATTCGTACGAAAAGCACATGTGGATGAATGGATCCACGTGTGTCGTTTGTTGAGATGTCCTTGAGTTTAATAAAATTCGGGCATAGGCAGAGAGTGAATAAGATGGCGGAACCATTGTTATTTCGCTAAACTTGTGTATGATATGATGCTTCAATATATGATCCTTCAGCCTTTTCCTTCCCTTCCCTAAATTGGTGGATGAGATCGGAGAGTAGAGCCGACAGCGAAGGAAGGGGAATTATACAAGGTACTAATGCATCAAATGGAGCGGAGACTGAATAACAAGTCAGGGTTGCCAGGTGGGTCAAGTCGGTTCAAGTTTAGGTCACCGGTTGCCCTTCATATTTCAATAGAAACACGTGTACCTTTCATTCATTTGACTGGTGGTGTCATTTCGATTCCATGATTTCTTGCACGCGATACTTTCTGATCATTCCTCGTCACTTACTTCCCCAAGTGTTTCGTTGCAATGATTCCGTTTCGTTTCCATTTTCCATTCTCCAGATATTTGAATGTAATTGCTTGCGTCGAGTAGGATAAAGTTGAAAGAGATGGGGCGTTCTTAGTATTCTAGAGAAGGAAAAGTAAAGAAGCTTCTCTAGGCATTTCCGGCGCAAGAAAATTACAAGAATCGAGCATATGACAACCCTGTCCTGCGACGAATGTCTCTGTCAACCTTGTCATTAACTAATGAACCTCCCAGGTGGATTTACGAGCACCTAATCGCCTTTCCTCTTCTTTTAGCCAAACATCCTGGAACCGCCCCTCCGTTTTCCAGGACGTCTATGTGAAAAGCGTCAACTGTGGGGTGAATTCTCTAGTGTAAACGGAAGTTCTAATAGGCCTGCCTTATAACATTAGGGAGAAACTTTTTGGCGGTATTATTTCGATCTAACAACACCTGCTGGTACCAAACTACTGTTGTCATAAAGTGGGTATTTCATCCACCTGATAATCGCTGAATAAAGTAAACATTACCAATTAGCTCTTGCTCGTGCTGAATTAGCTAGAACTGGTCCTCTTCCTACGCCTTTCATAAATGCTATATTTAAAGCCTGCCTAGCACGTTCCTGCCTCGCGTCTGAATACTGCATTTTCACAACTAGTGATAATCGTGATCCCGCACTGTATAAAGCTTCTGCATCTAAATGCTTCGTTTCCTTTTGATTTCATTACACGCCTAAAGATTCATAATTTTCAACCATTTCACAGGAAATGTTTGTCTGGAAAACGGAGGTCATCCGGAAAATTTTATTGAGTCTTTAGGCAGATAGTGGAATCATTGTTACAACTTTAACAATATGCCTGCATTTCATGGAACTCTTTGACTTTTCTTGAAATATCACATTTCGTATTTCGTCGTTTAGGATATGAGCAAAAGGAATGTCCTCCCTTTGGAGTCATTTGTCGCATCGTAAGGGAGAGATTCAATCACTTTTCTTTTCACATACCTTTCTAATGCTGAATTTCATTACGGCTTGAATGCATGCTAGGATAACGGAAGAGAGGGAAAGGCATTCAAGCGGTTTGGGCAGCGGTTATCGCTGGAGGTTCCCAGGAACAAAACAAAATGATTCCGAAAAGGCTTATCGATTCGCTTCTCCCTTTTCCTCTCTTATTTCGCACTCTCATTCTCTCTTTCTCGTTACTTCTTGTTATCTCTAATCCCAACGTTCCGCTGGGAATCCCAGCGTCGATCCCTTTTCTGTTTCAATAAGAGGAATAATCTCCATCACCTCCGTCTCTTTTCCCCTGAGGAGTGCGAGCAAATGATATATGCAGCATAGCCAAAGGCTTGATCTTCCTAACTTGTTCCATCGATAGTGAACTCTTCTTGGGTCCATCTGGGACAATGGCGGATCCGAGAATTTCATTGGGGGAGGGGGGAGGGGAACGACTTCGGATATGTGAAGATGAAAATTATTGTCAAGGTATTGTATTGCCTCCAGTCAATACCTTGGAGTTAGGGCGCCTCAAAAGGAATGTACGAATCCTACAATTTTGGGAGAGGGGGGAGGGGGGAGGGGGGAGGGGGAGGGGAGCGGGGAAGGGGAGGGGGAGGCGGAAGGGAGGAGGAAGGAGTGACTTGAGCCCCCTGTCCCTTCCCACCCTCCCTGGATCCGTACGTGATCTGGGGACCAGATGATGAGAGCGAGAATAAACCTCGGTTTCGAATCCCGGGTACCCGAGATCAAATCCATAGACAATTCAAGGGCCCAGTCAAGTCTTAACCCCTTAATTGTGTAGTCCGTAATATCACGCCGCAATCTTCACTGAAGAATAGGAATGTGTGGTGGAAATAGCACAGTTAAGGGGTTAAAGGTGTCCTGGTTTATCCATTATTCATAATTGACCCTTATCTTCCCTCAAGATCGTTTGAGGATTGGGGATTTCATCTCTCGGAGAGGGACAAGAGGAGAGATGTTTTGTGTAAATAATCATCGAGGAAAGGGGAGCTGATTGCTTCTGGATCCTCTGGAGGCTAGGTCTTTCCCCAACTTCAAGGACACTTTCAATGGATTTTTCTGGCATGAGCGAGAGATCCCAACCAAAATGGAAAAATTGTTCTGCAATCATCGTGGACCATGGGATAGCTACATACAATATTGAAATCAGAGATGCTTTCCGGAACCCCATTCAGTAGTGGCACCCCTCAGGCACAGGTGTTTCTTAATTCTACTCTTTTAAAGTTGAACTTGACATTAAATGACATTTAATTGGATATTTCGATTTACCTTTCCCATTTTAAACCTGATATTCCTTAAATGTATTAAGTAAATTATTTCCTTTTATTCTAAGATTTGCAACAAGCCTCCTTTTCAAAAAGAAAGTGGCAACTTTTGGTCATATCTTTTCTCTGTCCCAACACTAGGAAATAATTTCCTCTTTCGTCGTTGAACATAAATATATATATATATTGGCATCGCAAATTGTGCCAACATGTTGAAGGGGAGACAATGGAATTATTTCAGCCACTCCCAGGCGTCTGAGTCAGGCGAGCAGCCAGTCACACCGTCTCTGGACCAGATCTCGTTGGAGAGAAAGAGGAAACGGGGAAAAGAAGTAAGGCAGAAAGAGAGAAGAGGGATGGTCTCTATGGTATTTATGTTGCGCACAAAAATTAGCCTGATCGTTGTCAAACTTGTCATGAAGGCTCGCATAGGCAAGATACACGTTCGATATTTTCCGATGAAAATCGTTGCAGTATCTATTACTAATTTAAATGCAGACATAGCGACATTGAGTGATGATGCAAAATCTTCCTGCTGTTTCGAAGCAGGAAGCATGTCTCGTGCATCTTACTTCGCTTCCTTCCTAGACCCATACATCCCTCTGCACTCCGCCCTCCCTCCACCACTCCATCGTCAACACATCTAAAAAGTTACTTCCTCGATTCATGTCTTGCAAAAATGCGATTGAGGACTGTTGAAAAAAGTTGTGATGATAGAGCATCAGAATGTGATTGTATTTTATTGAATGAGGACAGGAAATGAGGTCCCCCCTTTTTGAAAGGAAACCCACCACTCTACAGGGCAACCCCATGCATTTCGGTAGTCGGGCGTAGCTCCAAGGAGGCTCCTGGTTTTGGCCGTCCTCTTGTACTCGAGATTATGAAGGAACTTGTTTACAGAAGCAAAGGGAAAGGAAACCGGTGAGCTGTGATGATGAATCGGCTGGACCTAAAAGGAGAAGTCGGTTCATAAGAAGCGTGCTGGGCGGGGCTGGCCACCGACGTCCGAGTCGGCTGTCGTGTCACCCGAAATATCGTCGGATGATTGAGTAAGCTAATGTGAAGAGAAAGGACCGAGGCAGAAGGGGGGAAAAAGGAGAAAGGGAAGAATCAATGATGATGGTCTCGGGCTGACATTTGTCTTGGATGTCACTATGCACACAACATTAATACCATCGGAGAACCCATCCCTCCTCTTTCCTTCACCTCTTTTCCTGCTCTCCCATTCTCTCTAATGGGGTCTGGACGAGAGACAGTGGAACTGATGACTCCTTTACCAGGGACACCTAGGAGAGGTCCATTTAACTATATCTGCCTTCTCTACTTGAGGTGTGCAGTGTTTAAAACTACAAAAAGAGAATGGATACGTGCACTAGGGAATATTTATTCAAGCGCTTGGACAAGAAATTTGAATACATATTTGTGATAAATTTACATCTGGGATATTCAAATGAACTAGACGAAAAGTTTGTTAGGGAGTTGGAGGAGAGGAAGCAGTAAGAGCAAAAATTCAAAAGAGAACCAGTGGAAGAGAGTCTGTCGCGACTGTAACTGCGAATCTGCAATTCCAGAGGGTTTTGCTTATACGGAATGGTACCGGCTGAAGCCTGGGCAAACATTTGCTCTTCTACAAAGGCGATTTTTTTTTGTTTTGGTGAAGGGAGGGGCGAGGTTTTAACCGAATTGGGAGAGGATTTCAGAATGGGCAGAATGAGGAGGGGGAGAGAGAAGTGGATTTGAACCCCCTACTCCCTCCCCAGAACGCATACATGGTTACAGTTCATTACAGAGCATTGAACAAGATAATCATATTGTGAATATTTGAGACGTTGCATATTTCCTTTTTTTGTTAAGGAAGTGGCACTTATGTTGCAGCCAGGCTGTAATTTTTAATAATTTTTCCTGAAGGGAATCATAAAGTAGGATGAAACTTGTAGTCAGTTTAGTTTGCACGGTATGTGCCTGGAGCAATTGAAGCCGTTTGGAGAATTCCTATTTCAAAAGTGGTTTCAATGAGAGTATGACACGGAACACATTATCAGGGTAGCCGTCGCGTTCAGCCATATGTTTGAATGCTGAAAACCAGGCTTTCGCTAAAAAATGAATGAAAAAAGGTTGGTTGCATGACAGTCATGAGCAAGCTAGGAGCCAAGGCAGATTTCGTGACTTGAAGAAGCTATGGTGAGTGCCAACTTGCAAAGCTCAGAAGACCGGCTGGTGATGAACTGTATGCCTTTGTATAGCTCTGCATGAACAGGTAGCCACATGCCAATGCCCCACTTAGAATAAGATCTGGATCAAGTATGAATCTTCTGTGAAAAGCGTGAAGTAGATGTGAGTTACATGTCTTCATGGGGGATCCATAGCAGTTACACTGTGCGAAATTCGAACTGAGCTTTTCCTATGATTCAGGTGTGAAGCAGACCTGAGATGGATGTCATCCGAGTGGGGAAGGATGGGGTCATGTGTGACGGTCATGGCAAGTAAATGTGAAAAAGCATGTGAGGCACATGTATGTGCATCCAAAAACAGTCTGAAATTTATACTCCAGGAATTTTTTTTTAAAGGGTAAGTATGGTTTGAGACAATTCCGAAAATTTTCTTCTTTAATAGGAGAGTGGAACACTTTTGGTCAGGTCCTAATGGAGTACCATCACCAGGCTTTCTCTCCAGGGAATCAGCGTACAATTTTTGTTATGCGTAATTTATGCAACTGTTGATTGCAAACATCTCACAACGTCTTGCCGAATTCACTCAAAAATGCGCGGTTCATGCATCATGAAATGACTAAAAAAAATGTTGCGGATTGTGCGCATATCAGGAGCACGGAAAGTCAGGAAAAACTATACAGATGAACCATTACCAGATTAACACTTTTTAGGCGTGTAGCCTGGAAGTATAAAGTCGACTGTGACTAAAATAAACGCGGCTTATGCTTAAAGCGCGGAATTAATGAATTAGCGAAAGGAATGTGTGCCTACTACACACATTTTATAAGTTCCATTCATTTCAAATGTAGACCACAATGACTTCTCGTCGTCCATTGTTGTCCCCGAATCACGCAAAGGAGGTATATGTGTTCATGGGTGCAGAGTGCATGAGAAATGCAATTATGAATCACCAATTCAATGACTGGCCTATGGTTTGCTTCTGAAAAATACGAATTCGATCCGTGCCTCTGAAAAAAAAATGAGTTGGATGTGTTTTAGAGATCGCGACGTTTAAAGGAAGATTTTCCACATGGCTTCAGAGCGTTAATTCCATAGCCTTCGTTTAATCCAAGTTCACAGTATATGTCTAATCTAAATTCCGAGGATATGAATCAATTACAGTAAAAGTAGAAGTTGATTAGCAAGGTAAAAGTTTGCACTCCAAATTAGATGCTGTGTACATTTAAATCTTGAACTCGAACGAAGATGAGGAGGGCGAATGTCACGCTAATGACATGCACACTGTGAAGGCTGATGAGCTGAAATTTTTCTCGACGTCGCACAACTGAGCACAAATATGAGGGTGACTGAGGAGAGTGGATAGTCATGTAAGTGTCGACTACCAATCCATCATGCATCGACTATAATCGATAGAAATGTAGAAAGAAATGGGGTGCTTGCATTGAAGCAAACATTAAAAATGTGAAAAGGGAAGGGGAAAGGAGAGAAGGAGGTGGAGGGAGGAAATAGAGGGGGGGAGGGAGGTCGCAGCCCTACCCTCCGATTCACAGGGTTTGTTCAATGGTAACTGGCCTTAGACCCTTCCGTATCTTTCATGGGGAACTGGCTCGCCGGGAACATGATGATCAACTCGACTGGTTCAGAGAGGACATTAACAAGGGGAGAATTAGAATCAATTGGAAAAGAACACTTTTCCTTAATGACAGTGAACGATCCAATCGATATCTTCATTGACGGCGACGGAGCAGTTTCTTCGACGGAATCAGGTGACCGGAAAAGTTTCTACAACTGAGCTTAATGAGAAAGACCCACGAGGATTCGAGCCGGGATCCGAAAATTTTGAGGACGAACGATCGAGGGATCGAGTGCGGACAGAGGCTTGCAAGCTGATTGCGGAAGAAACGTGGAGATTGGACACGGAGTCGGGGCAGGCAGGGCAGCTTTAGGTCGAGGGGTCTTCGGAGATCTTATAGTTTTCTGCCACTGTCCGTCCGGCGACGGAAGAGCTATAAGAGCCATGTAGTTATCGGATGTTACATCTGGATGCATGCATCCGGCTATCATTTCCAGGCTAACTCAGGTCTCGTGCGATTTCCTCTACAGGTTTTGGCTGTGTTTATCATTTGGACAGGGAATACGAATCATGAGGGATGGTGGCAGTGGCGGCTCGTGAATATTCAGCAGTAGTGGAAAGTCAACGGAGGGAGGGTAGGTCCGGGCTACTGCTATATCACAACCCGCCCATGGATGATGATGATCTCATCTTACGAAGATAATAGAGAAACAGACCTGCACCAGTGCATCTGCGAAAAGGGTCACCACACTTCCTTATGGGCAGGGAGAATCACGAACAGGAAAGAATTCTTATTGTTTCCATTTCCACCTTTAAAGAGCATGCGCAGGAAAGTCTGGCAAAGGAGGAATGGAATCGCCAAAATATACTTTTAGGTCATATCGCTACACTCTTTGGATTGTTTTCATCGAGCTTGTACAGGAATATATCGATTTGGGGTACGTCTACTTGGGAAATTTCGTGTAACATGGAGGTTTCACTTATTATGCAAAAGACGCGTGAGCAACAGAAGGAAACGGGCCTTCTGATACGAGAGTGCAATTGCTCCATGTTTCATCAAACTCATACGTGAAATTTAAGAGAAAAAGAAAGAAAGTGATACTTTCGTGTCGCCTTCTCGTGTCATGCTAACACAGGCACGAGAGACTTCTGTCATTTGGGAGTCGATGCGCAGCCTGCAGCGGTGACAGCCGAACTTGTCCTGGGGTCCAGCGGGAAATACTCGAGAGCAGGGTCCACTGTGCTATTCCGTTTCCTTCCTACCTACTGTATGCATAAAAGGAAGTCTCGCAACGCAGAACCGCGCGTACACTGAGAGCTACACAAGGGCGAGAAAACGGGCCCATGCCTGAAGGCCAGTTGTGATCCCTTTTTGGGAGAAAATAGAAAGAGGGGAATGGAGAGATATGAAATGGAAGGTCGGTGACTGCTAGAAGAGTGGCTCTGTACTGCCAAAGAGAGGGTCTACATCCAGCGCCCCTCTCAGATTCCCTAGAGACGCGTTATATCTTCACCATAGTTGACATAATATATGGTTCCAAAGGGGGAGACCCTGATCCTGCTGCGAAGACTGATTCTCAGGGTAAAAATGAGTGATTGCTCTCCGATAGTCTCGGAGAAAACGAGGGACGCACAGACACGTTCACATGTTGTACCGGAGCCCCTTTTTTCGTTGGTGTCGAACGGTTGGAGGGGAGATGAAATGAACTAGGAGGGTTCCAATCCAGAGCCGGCCTTCTTTCAATGTATCGACACAGACGAGGCGGGTAAAATCATGGGGGATATCAACAATTGGAAATTGGAAAAGGGATTGGGTAACTAGGAGGAACATAAGCATGTGAACTGTGATAATCGTTGGGATGTCGAAAGTCTGAGGAACAGGGAAACCAAAATGTCACCATTGCAAGCGAAATTCTTTCTCGAATAAGCGTGCATGCTAAAAATAAAAGTCTAGTTCCGATGATAATCAAGTAAAAAATAAAAATATGAGCCCTTCCCATCTGTCCATATCCCCCCCACCTGTTTTGGGTGAAAGGAGTGGTTAAATGGTTGATATGAACAAATAGAAAAGGTTAGTTTGCATGGCAAGTGAGTTTATGGAAATATTTATGAAAGAACCCAGCTGAAAACTATCCATGATGTTTCCCCACTGCTAAAAGGAAAAATCCTCCAAGATAGGCTGAAAGTGCCAGCAGATTAAGCAGCTGGGCTCAACACATTTCTCATGAAGCCACGAGAAGCAGGTCTTGCATGCTCCCTAAGTCTCAGTGTTTTGCTACATTTGCTTGTCTCAGTGTTTCTCAAACTTAGCTCGTGTTTTCAATACGAACGGAGTAAAAATTGAAATGTCCATATTACCTTGAGAGAAGGTGCCCATATATATCCCGAGTGGCAGGTTAAAAATAATATGGGAACCGTGAAAGTACGAACGCCATGTCGAAATCGATGAAAATTGGCACGGACTTCCCTTGATTGCAATTTCGCGTGATAGAACGGAAAATCGAGAAAAGGTCAAGCAGCTCCCGTGTTAGAATATGCAAGACGAGTCCTAAATAACAATTTGTCTCGAATATGACAGCAAATGGCAGACTTAACTTGCAACATTGCCTACTAATTAGTTTATTGCATATGAGGAATCTCTTTGAAAAAGGGTGAGGCGAGGTAATATGAAGAGCTGCCCATGTTCCCCACGTGCCATATCCCTCACTCCTCCTCTCCCTCTCCTTCCCCCTCCTCCTACCCCCCCCCCCCCGGTTATCAGTAGTTTGAATTAATAGAGGAATTTCGTCACTCTTCAAAGAAACATGTTTCATGATATGGTTATATAAGCGCTGCTGTTCATATTGTTAACATGACCAAGGATGTCAATTCACTTTGTTCTATTCTCGTTGTTGTGGTTACTCTCCGTAACAGACGGAAGACTTCTTTTTACCCATTTTTTGGAGACCCTGTGATGATAAGTCGGTATACCGACAGATGATTCACTAAATACTAAATAGAGGCGTTAAGTTCTCATTTTCCTTTCTCATTCCTCTCCTTTAGGGTAAAGTGAATCGAACTTATGTTTCGAAAGTATGGTGCGGTTCTAATGAAAGTGAAAATGAGTGCAAGTGAGACGTTGGGGGGGGGGGGGGAAACAAGCATACTTCCTGAATATTGATGTTTTCGGTGCCTTCAAAAGCCTACAGTTGTGGTCCATGTTTCATTATGTAGGGCCGACGAAGAAAGTTTCATTTGCATCCTCGGGCTCAGGTCACGTGAGACCCAATGGAAAAATGGGTCACGTATCGGCTACAAGGTCTCAGGAGGTTAAGGTCCTGTGAACCTCTACTTCTGCGTGTCAAGGCTGTGTATTCACTGCAAATGATGAAGCGAGGAATATGAGAGATAAGGCCGACGAACGCAATGTTAGCCCACGAGCCATTTCGATGAGGCCACCTATCTCTTCGAGCCGACATCTCAAAAGAAAAATCGGCATGAAATGGAAATTTCGATAACACTGCACCGTCGAAGCCGTAACGATGGCTCTGAGAATGATACTTGTATCAGATTTTCATCTTACTTCCTCGCGATTAGAATTTATCTCCTACGACCCAGTGATGCTTATCGTTGTTATATATTACGATTTTTGCTACACGTTTATTATTATGCAACAGTAAGAGACAAGGGCACGGAGAAATGAGACTGACATTATTTTCACATCCAAGATAAAGCGCAACTGTCGGTCGAGCTGTCTGTTAAAGAAATACTTCAAATGTATTCGTGTCAAATCTCATAGAATTCTGTGGAATAGTTTTCTTGCGGCTACATCTCAAATTGAAATCTCTTTTGTTATTGTTATTATAATCTTAGCCTTCCCTACAACTTTATACGTATCATTTATAAATTACATGTTCTTCTATAAACGAACAGTGGATGAAATGCTTCTGGAGTGAGACGTCACGTTTTCTACATTTCCGATAAAATTCTGGTGAAACTTGAAGCAACTATTTGTATGCTAGGGACCGACGCCGATACGGAGGCACGCAGACGGCAAAGAAGCTCGCAAAAAAACTCGGAAGAATCTTGCGAAAGGCATGTGGGCCCACGAGTCGTATGCTTCATCTCTCGACAAAATGTTTTAATCACTCGTCGACGGTTCGATCGTAGATTCTCCTGAACGTGGAATGAGTGAAAAGGCGAATGTGAAAATGTCGAGTACCGTCGGAATCGACCTTTCTCTTTCTATCCTCGGTCGACGAAGTCTCAAAAACCGTACGACTTCGTCGATGTTCATCACCGCTCACGGATTATCTTTTTCGAGGTCAGAGCGATTAGGTGCACGACTATCGTGCACCAGCGGCGGTTTTATTTTATCGTCTGTCGTTTAGCGACACCGAGACTCGTGCCGAACGACTCGCAGCTTTGGCACCACCGATGCACGCTCTCCTTCCTGCACTATCAACGAGTAAGTAAATACAGTATGTATGCACGACCGAAGTTCTGCCGCCCCTCTGAGAATGCACATATCGCACGTCGGTCGCGATCGCCGCCCCGATTCGACGACCGATCTGAGTGACCGTGCGTCTGTCACCGATGCGATGCTCACCAATCTCGGTGATCGGTCGACGAGACGATCTCGGTGGCCTCAATCTGCCCCCCCCCCCCTCCCCCCACCTGACCGTATGAGAAAGCAAGGAATGGGATAGCCAGAAGTTCATTCACACGTGGACATCCTCGACGTTCCACGTTTTTCCACATTTTGACGCGTTTAGTATCGTAACAATCGATAGCATGCCTATACGACGATCGTGCATCGAGCATTGTGCGATATCCGGCTTTTGTCAGTCGACATGACTTCGGACGACATTCTACCTTCAACGTGACGTTATCGAACTGTATGCCATTTGTAATACGCACTTTCCTATCTTCTTTTGCTTCATTCTCTCGATCCGTTGATTCTTACGGCTACAGTGAGGTAGTTGTCACATTAGTAACAGTCTTGCCCATCGTTTTGCCACTTACATTGGCTTCATTTTCACTCGTTACCAGTTTAGTTTCGGCTCTAATACGGACAAGAATGAATTAGTCAATTAGATCTCACGTTCCACTAATTTATTCAGCGTTCGATTATGATCTCGTTCTCTTTCCTTCTCGTTTTCTTCTTTTCCTCATATCCTACTTTCCTAGTCATGGAATTCATTGGAGTTTTTCTCTGTGCTTGCAGGGGAGGTGTCTCATTCAGACTCATAAGGCTCCTTTTTTAGGGCTGTTGTCTCCATCTAAATGCGGCTTTAGCAAGCCGCATCTACCGAATGCTCTGGCTCAAGCGAAATCGTAGCACCAACAAGGAAACGAGAAGTTGAGCTCAATAAATACCAATCAGAGCAGTGAGTCATATACCCATGAGAGGCTTGAGGGCCGCAGGATGATCATCACGCAGGAAACTCGTGGAACTATCTCGTCTAAAGAGGGGGTAGTCCTACTAATCACCTTAGACTAGTACCTGGAGGAGTTCATTAAGGAAACGGGAAAAAGAAACTCCTAGGCCTAATGATGGTTATAAAAATCTAGAAAAGTTTAGAAGTCATAGGATGAGGCGATGGGGTGGGGGATGGGATGAGGCGAAACTTGCAGAACGCTCAAAGAAATGGGGGAGATGGTGGCTTCATCGATGACACCATTCCCTTTTTTTTCTCTCCCATTGAGCTATTACGTCATTGCCATTCTCGAGTCTTTAATTTGAAGCCATTTCGAGACGATTTCTACGAGGGCAATTTAGCTTACTCGTTTGAGCGTGCGGTTCGTCTGTATCGGTCTCCTGTAAGCATGCACCGAGCACGACAAGATCGTGGATTATGCATCACCCAAATCAACACGATGCGCGCATCGCAATTGATCGGGGTCGACGAAACGCTCGAAAGTGTTGGCGGATTCGCCTTTGAAATCTCGGTGTCGACTTCGCTTGAAAATCCTCAAGAGCGGCGCGACAATCAAGTTGCACCGGGGAAGAAGAAAAGGAGAATTACGTTCGCAGTGAAGCCACCTTCTCCCATTCTTTGGACATTCAGCAAGTTTTCCTCGTGTCGTTCCATTCTAAGACCTTTAATCTTTCATTTAGTTTTCTACTCCCCACTAGGAATCCCAGTTCCCTATTTCATTAATAAACTTCCTCTTCGTGTTTTTCTTTGTGCCTTTAGGACGATGAGTAGGGCCACCCACTAACACTTCGCATTGGAGGAGTTTTCTCTGTGTAAGCTGAAGACTTCAAACTCATTCTTGCTGTCATGTTTTTCCTTCAAACCAAAAAATTGATCTAATCGCATATTCCGGGGAATTAGAATACTAAATTTTGCTGAGATCACCCAACTCCTCCGTGTTTGAATTTAAATCTGCGTTGGGTGCACGGGGAAACTGGAAATATGAATATTATCGAATGATAAAGTATATTTTCCTTGCGATGCGTTTTGCAGCTGGTTTTAAAGCATTGACATTTTGCAGAAATTGGACGAGGCACCAAACACCACCATGCTCATTATCCTATTCACCTGAAGAACAGTGAAATTGCTCTCGTTAATGAGTCGAATGACAAAGGAGAGGGAGGGGAAGGGGGGAGGGAAAGAATGTTAAATGATGTTTCGGTAATCGTTGCGACACGTCAAAGTCGCATACACAGGACGCTTTCAACAGTAGCCCATAATGAAACTCGATTCAAGTTTAGCTTCTTTCGTGGATTTCATTTCGATAATTTATTCTCCTCATCTTTATTATCAAGCGATAAACTCTCTCTCTCCGTCTTTATTGCAAATTCGAGCAGTGGGAAGTATGATTCCCGCAGCCCTCGAAAGGGTTAAAGCGCATGAGGGCTCATTCCGACAAAGAGACGTTACGAACCGCATAGAGGTCATTAAGAACGACAAGCCCAGACCTCAAACAGCATAATGGAGGAAGTGTTCTTAGAACTTCTTTCCTCCTTGCTTCCGCATCCTCCACACTTTTTCTTCTCGCGCTCTCTTCATAAAGAGAGTTTAAAAAAATTATTCGCTCCACTCTCCTTTTCCTGGAACATGAATTAAAAAAATAAACTTATTTATTTGCTATTATAGTGTGCGATGTGAATTTTAAAAGTTTTCCTTGTCCTAAGATTTCTTATTTGAATATCAAATCGTCATCCCCTTGGCATATTATAAAAAAAATTCGTGTAATGCCAATATTGAAAAATAAAATGGTTCCTTGTTAATACTAAATGGATTGCTCGGGTGATCGACGGGATAATCAAAGACAAATTATCCCAGACGGAAAAACCCCGAAATAATATCCCACCGACAATAAAAGTTACCTTCAGAGCATCCGAAGAACACGACTTTTCATTCCAGGATAGTTCAAAGTTTTATTCGAATGGTGACGGACTTCTCCTCACATGTACATTATTCCTTAATGTCAAGCTACAATTTAAAGTGATGAAACATTGAATCGCAGGAGAATGAAAAAGAGAATGCAGATGCCGAAGATTCACGGCGAAGATGGAGAGTTGAGGCCATGAGATCGTTTATGAAATTCATACGAGTTCGCCAAGGTTGAGATCGACGTCCCGAAGGAAGTCTTCAATTCGGTTGGTTGTGGTAGCCGGCTACGACAGCTTTCAACAAGCCAAGATTTTAGAAGCGCCCTGAGGTAGAGGAATATGTAGGATTCCATGATAAATGTATGTCTCTTTCCTTCTGAGGGGGAACGTACTTCGTTTCACGAGCACACTGACAGAAGTGACCACGGAAAGAGTGATTGACCGAATTGCACCAGACAGATAAGAAACCAGCCGGTTCAGAAAGGCAATTTATCGGTGGAAATAATCCGTCTAGAGGAATATTAGCGTGGAATACTTTGTGGGTGCGAAGAGGTGATCGCTTTTTATTTCGCTTTTGCTCACATTCTCATTTTGCCACCAGACCTGAGACATAAGCACTTCCCCCCTCCCCCTCCCTCGCCCCCCTGCCTCTGAGAGCGGCGACGCGGGGGATACGATATCTATTGACAAGAGCAGGTGTCGCATGATCAAGATAGCAAATACATCTGCCGAAATGGGAAAGAAATAACGGAAAATTTAATGACTTCATCATTCTCGATGAGAACCAAAGGGAATATTTCGAACATGTTCATCCCCACGCTTCATTCACCCACCCCGGAACATTATGTGGGGACGCGCGGAACTAGTGGGGAAAGGCGAAGTCCTTGATCGGGTTATGCTCACTTTCCCATTTGAGACCCGCCATTAGTCACCGGGTAAAGGAAAGCTTACCCTAAAATTTACGAGAGCATTTAGGATTTGAAAGGGGAATTAAATGAAGTACTTTCGAAGTCTGTCATGTTGATTGGGTGGGGGGTGAGGGGGGAAAGGGAGGGAGAAGGGGTGGGGGGAGATAGGGGAAAGGGAGGGAGAAGGGGTGGGGGGAGAGGAAGGCAGGAGGTGAAGGAAAGCAGAAAAACATGGCAGCAGCTACTTGCAGAAGGACTCATGGAATAGAAGGCGGATCTGGAACTTGTCACTTTGTAACTTCTTCTGAAATACTCGTTGGGTTTTGGCAATGTACACGATGCGAGGACTGTCGTACTTTCGCTTCTCGTAAATGCCACGATTACGTGGCTAAATACTGGTGCTGCAAAGAAATCTCTCACAAATGAAAGGTTTACGTAAGAAAGTCTACACTCGGAGAAATCGTTGAATCCAAGCGATACGCTTCGGTTGATTTTCGCATTTCGATTAATTTTTTTCAAGAGGAAATGACATTAACGGGAATTCCGATTCATATCAGTCTCTTCCCGGTTATGTCGGGACTGCAATACCGAAATGCGTCTACAGCCGAGTCGACAGGAGATGGGGGGGGGGGGGAGGGTTGAGTGTCCTCGCATCGTCTAGACACGTGTCAACCTCCGTCTTCCACTTCATCGTGTGGAAGAAGGGCCCCTCCATAAACCCTTAGGGTAATGCATTCACTGTTGAGGGATTCACATGCAAGCGCGTGGGAGTGCATCGTTTCTTCGCCCATAGAAAATCTGATGCGTTTAAACCGCATCACATGGAGGACAGATTTTTCACACCCAAGATGCATCAATTTTATGAACTGAATATTCTGTGCGTGCAATTGAGAGAGAACAAAGAAGGAATCTGTCGAAATAGGCTTTGATGGAATGATTGCTCCGGATGTAAGGTGCATATTGTGCGAGAAAAACATGAAGTTAGTTGATATTGTGGGTGTCATATTCCCATTTAAAAAAATATATAGGAGCCGGTGGACAAATATGAATGAGATGAATGCGAATCCAGGCCCAGAACAAGAAAAAAAAATCATATTCTGATTTCCAAAATGTTAAATATACCGGTGGTCCAAAGAATGTAGCTACTATATATGTCTGCAGACGGAACGCCATGGGAGATGTCGGCGGGAAATTTGGAGGGTGTCACACCCAATATGTGCGCATGGTTTGCCAAAAATATTTATGTATTTAGTCTTGCAGAGCCTGAGGAAGAAAATTTTTCACTTTGTGGAATTAACGAGTTAGCGGATGAACCAACCCTTGGTGCTTGCTCCGCTCACTTTGGACGCTTGCTTCGATCGCGATGAGTCTTATTCCACCACAGTTGAGCTGAGCAGGCAGACGCAGACACGAACTCGTTTCACATCCTGGAAAAGAAAGTCATTCAGTCTCTCAGGGAATTCATTGAAATTTTCGGAAAACCACGTACACGTGTTGAATGCGATACTCCGTCCATTTCCTGCCGATGTTTTGGATGGCGTTTCGGCAGTGGCGTATTTTGGATGAAGGGTCGGGGGGGCAAGGCAACAGAGCAGGGACGGCAAACCTCACCCGAGTATCAGGTGAGAAAAATTATTTCCTCCAAGGGGGCGCCAGGCTCTGTCCTATGGGCGTCAGGGGGGCGGTCGCCCCCCTGCCCCCCTGTAAAATACGCCACTGCGTTTCGATTGCAGTCGTGTGAAGATGGGAAATTTGAAAAAAAAACACGCTGCACAGCAAAGTAGAAATGCAGAAGGAGAGCATTGGACCTTAGAAGAAGAGTTTTCTTCCTTTCCCTGTCCTCTTCTCATCGTGATACTTGTAAACTAATATTTGGTAAATATGTAAGTATCATGTTTCAATGGTAATAAGTAAATCTGGAAAATTTTACATGCTTGCACGAAGACAGAGCAGGGAAAACTGACAGCTTAGGAGTTTTTATTCTCAGACCAATGAGCATTCGATTTTCAATGAACTCAAAGATCTTTCAAAGTCCGCCTTTAAAATGGTATGGGCGTAAAGCGTACTGATAACCGTTGAAGGCGCTATTGATGAGGTAGCCAGCACGTCCTGCAATCTCATGGAGACATTGTGGAACTGACACCATATCCGTTAAGGTGATTGTATCTTATTTGTGATGTTCGCGGTTGTTGGAGACGTGGTGCCGAACGATAGGATATATATGCGCTCGGTGTCACTAACGCTCACTTTGAAGCTCCTCAAAGCTGAATATTAAGGTTCGAATGCAGATGTTTTAAACTCCCTTAAGCCCAAGACGAGGTACACATGGGATTCTAAAGAAAATACCTCATCCGTTATTTTTTAATAGAGATATGAAATATACACTTCTGTACGTTACCTTGCTACGGTACCAACAAACATATATTACGAAATACGTTAGTACCACATAATCCCCCGCCAGAGAAATATCCTAACCGTGAAGCCACCAATGTTGACCCCCTCCAGGCTGAGGCTGCGCCTACAGATCCTCTCCATGAATTCGAGGAACAAGAAAGGAGAGAGGAACAACCCTGCCGCAGTCCAGCTCGTTGTAGGAAACAATCCGAACTCCTCCCGCTCATTCGAAAGCAGCTCCTACAATCATTGTACAGGGACTGAACGGCCCGCTATAGCTGTCCCTTTATCCCATACTCCTGTAGCACTCCCCACAGCTCTCCTCGGGGCACACGGTCGTACGTTTTTCCGAGGTCTACAAAGTATATGTAAAGTTACACGTACTTGGCGTTCTCCCAATGCCTCTCGAGGATCTGGTGGAGAGTGAAAAACTGGTCCTTGGTGCTGCGCCCCTCACTCGAGCCGCACTGGTGATCAGTGACCAGTCAGGTGACCAGTCCAACTTGGATGGCTCCACCCACAACTGTTCCAAGCTCTCTTTTCCAGCACCTTAGAATAGACTTTACCAGGATGCTGAGGAGAGTGATCCCTGCTTTGATTTGAACGTTTACTTTTTAAAATCTCACTTCTTTCGTTATTCCCGAGGGAAGTCGCTCCTAATTTTGTAGTTGTAATCTACTCCATCGTATCACGTACACATCGGGGTCGTATAAGTAGACAACAACGTTTCCATGTTGCCCGCGTTCGAACGATAACGCGACGAGGAAGAACGAATCACCGAAACGCCCACGATGAAACGACGTCACGAGTTCCCGTTTTAATTGCTTTAAAGTCACGACGCGACTGGAATGTGCAAAAGGAATTGCTCGGTTTCATCAGCGTCTGGCTTTTTTGCGCCTTAGGGCTCACAAGTCTGTCTTGGATGCTTCGAGGAACGAAACCGATGGAATTTCATGGGTTGTCATGTGCAGCCTCGGCCCCAGCTTTAGCCTCAGCTTCAGCCTCAGCCTCAGTCTAGGCCTAGGCCGAGCGCGTCTCCTTTCGCAACGACACCGTAGCTCTTTTTGTGCCATCGGGTTTTCTGTTGGATTCCCCGGAAACAGAAAACTTTTCTTCGTCCAGCAAGAAGAGGTCTCGATTTTCGCTTCTACTCAGGAATCCATTCCTTTCGACGTGCACGTGGAAAACACATCCGAAACGGGAAATTCCCAGGAAATACGATCGGAGTCCAGACCCTCTGAAAGAATGATGATGATGGGAGCGACATGTGCACGAGATTCCTTTCCAGTCCGGAAATACGGACGGAGACGGAGAGAGATGAACGCCGCGACTCTAATGTTAGCCTCGGATACCGAGAAACGCAGTTGCATCATTAACGAGTCAGTATCACTGCTGCCCATCGATCATGCACCTCAATCGAAAAAGTGCTCTGCGTTGCTTCCGCATTCGAGGAGCCATCGAGGAGCCATCCCATCTCGCGGAGCGAGGGGAAGGCTGGGCATTTTTCATTTCCACGAAAGGCAAGGAAAAAGTGGCTTCGTATAAAATGGAGTGAAGTATGCCAAGACGAAGCCAATTCCTCGTCTTCTCATTCTCGGGCTGACGTCCCCATCCCCTTTCATTATCTCAACCGTCCGCAGTTCCTGTCATTTAAAAATCTGTCATTAATCCGTCGAGAGAGACGGTCTCGAGCCTCGAGAAAGGGCAGAGACCGTAGTTCCACGGATCCTGCACGATGCTTCGTACGCGAAAGAAAGCAATCGATGTGGAGCATATGCGCTCGAGTGGTCAGATGCGGAGATTATCCTTGAAACCGACCCGATTAATCGCGGCTTCTGTACCCAGAGCGATTTGTCTCATTTATTTGATTTCGCAAAAAAAAAAGCTACTAGGTCGACGGGAATGAGGACGAGGGTTCTCGTAGGAAGCCATTAATTATGAAATAAAACAAATCGATCACCAATCGCTCCGATGCATTTCAAACAGCATAAAATATAGATACTTTGAGTTAATCCCATATGAGGCTCTAAGCCGAGCATTAGCCACTGAATGAACGAAAGAGCAGAATCGGCGTGAGAGTTCTTTCTTTCTCCTCCTTCTCCCCCGATCGGTTGCACTAATTTTGTAAGAATGAGATGCAAGGAGGGTCCATACATCGTGACCGAGCGAAACCATCTCGACGACACGACTACGGTACATCGCACGGCAACGCAAATTCATCGGTTGCTACCGAAATTGCAAAACCATTTTGAAGTTGAGAAATATCGATGAAACTTGGTAAATGAACTCGATAAAACATTCCATGAAATCGGTGTTTCGAGAGTGAAGATCACAGAGAAAACTCGCCGAATGCCCTCCTGTAAAGGGGGCTTGAGAGTTCTACTAATCGCCCTCAAGGAGCGCTAATACGAAGTTTAATTAAAATAATTTGAAATTGAAGCTCCTAACGATGTCTAAGAGCATCGAGGAAAGTACGAAGGTAACGGAATGAAGCGATATGATGAAAACTTGCCGAACGCCCAAGGAATGGTGGAATAGAATGGCACGGACATCCTTTACTTCTTCCATCGAGCCACTCCGTCCTTCTCGAGTGTGGATGCGAAGACAAAGTCCCCCGACTCAATTTCGCCAACTCGTCCGCGTTCATTAGCGTCGGTTAATTGGGATGCACGCATGGGGATGATACATCAGAACGATTTGGGTCGAGCGTTATCACCACTTGTAATGCCTCGCATGCATCAACCTCATGCTTCAGTCTGATACATTTATCAGGTCGACTCATCAAGCCATTACGGAAGAGGGTGACTTTTCTGACAAGGCGGATTCTCTCTTCTTCCCTTAAAATCACCTCAGAATCGTGTCACTGTTGAACTCTTAATTTCACCAAATGGAGGCGTTTGATCGAGATCGGTTTGTTGGGATGACGGAGGCAAGATTTTGGAGGCACCAAGGAGCACATCGCCTTCAAGTGAACGTGAACTGGAGAACACAATTTCAGAGAAGCGTATAATTTATGAATAGACAACATCCACGAATAGCCATTTTTCCTAACCGCCGTGACGTGAAGGAAGCGTCTTATCTTTCGCTGCTGTTCATGGCAGCCCTAATTCTGAAACCGGTACGCCACTGGAAACTAGTGCCGCACAGGGGTCCCATTCGGAACGATGACGATTCCGAAGAAAAAGACGGGGCCAAAAAAAATTTCCTGCGATGTAATCGTCGCCGAACGATGAAGTTCCGGTCGAATACATCACTCATTCCGTTATTCGATAAAGACTATCCGAAAAGGGAGCTACACGAAGCCATTTGCATGATAGTCGTGGGCGCGGGGAGAAAAGCGTCACATGTCGCAAAGTCTTCACGATAAGGAGGGGGGAACTTCATTAAGGAGAGGGGAGGAAAGAAAAGAGATATTTTGAGCCCTATGAGGCGTGGAATGGTTCTCATGACTCCCATCATGAGCGAAGCTAAAGATGATGAAATGACGTGACTTCTAATCACGAGTTACTCATCTGGAGGGAGGGTTTCTTATTAACCTTAAGTTCCTGGCCCGGTTCCCTGAGGATTCCATGGAAGAGGAAGAGAAAGGATCTCGAGGACTAATTATGGGGGGAGGCCGATGAGGATTTCACAAGGTCGCCATGCCGTTCGATCCAAGAACAAAAAGCCTCCATCACCGGAGCTCAATGAGCCTCGTCAGCAGAGAATGAGAAGGGTGAAAGGGGAACGAGGATTCCGTAGGAGAGGGAAGAAAAGAAAGAAACGTTATACAATATTCCGAATCCTTGAATCTTTTTCCTCTTTCCTTTTTTTATCGAACGAGATTGCGAAGCGTGTGCAACTGATGGACTGCTGCATTTCAACACGGAGGCGATCTCCACGATATTCCTTTTTTTTTTCCTTTCTTGAGCCGGATCCAGATAGTCGTTCCACCTTCATGATTCGAAAAGTTCCTCGGCAAGGAAACAAAGTTGAGACATAATCTAAAATATTTACCTATCGGTCGATCGATTCGAAACGCAAGAGGCTCATGGTCCATACTTTCTTTGTTGCATACGGTAATAACCCTATGAATATTGCTTTCCTTTGGGAGAAGGAAAAGGAAAAGAGGAAAAGGAAAAGAGGAAAAGGAAAAGAGGAAAAGGAAAAGAGGAAAGGAGAATTTCATGCCTTGCTGTCGGTTCGCGTGAGAATGGTCCAGGGACGGAAAGACCATCCGCTTCACACTCCTATCGTCTGGCAGAGATTACAATTTTTTTTTAAATATAAATTTGTTCATGGAATGGCTTCGAAACCTGACATGTACAGCATCGGTTAAGTGCTGAGCAACTTTGGCGCTTTACGTAGCAGCAGTATCCCATTTAGTGCTCTCCTCTGAGCTTCTTGAGAGGATTTGCCTTTTTTTCCTGTTTATTGCTTGAAATTCCGAGTCGAATTACATATCCTCAGGAAACTCTCTTGTCTCCTTTAATTCAGTGTACAAGAATAATGACTCTTGCGGGAAGTGGGAAAGAGCGATGAAGGGAAGATGGAAAAACCTGCTATTCTGCATGCAATACACCAGTGGGGTCAAACTGCGGCTTTCGTGCGCAAGTGTGGCTCGCAAGGATGTGAATCTTTTTTTTAAATTGAAAGTTAGCGACAGAGAATGCACGAGTAAAGTGGTGTGTGTCTCGTGACTCTCGGCCATATGACTATTTTGTTAAGCGGTTTGTTAGGTCAGGATATTTGGCCACCCCTCTAATATACCATTCCTCAAAATAACTGATCCGTGGATCAGATGTTTGGGAATGGTGTTTTACCCTGAACGTTGACAACTGCCCAGGCTGATAGCATCACACAGACACACTCATACCCAAGCGATTGCATAAACAGTCTCATTTTATTTTTTTTAAGGAAAGGAAGCTCGTTGGAAAAGGATGCTGCAATGGGGAAAAGAGTCCAAGCCCGAAGATCCGGAGAGGAGGAGAAGGAGAGGAGAAAGGAGATAATTGACAGCTGGAGTGGCTAGGACTTTTCCGTCACGTCTTCAATTATTTCTCTCCCTCCCCCCTCCCTAGGTTATATACGGGCGACTCTCTTCCCCTCTTTTCTCCATGAAGGAATGAATGACTGGACCACTTGTCCACCCTCCCTTCCCATAGAGCTGACCTGCATGCCCGAAAGATCCAGCTTTCTTGAAGGGGAAGGAGAACCGGGAGGGGAAAAAAAAACTCCTGTCTCCCTCCCACAAACATCATTACATCCCGTCGTCCCGGCAAGGAGAATAGAGGGATTAGAGGTCTAATCCTCGCCGGTTGATTATTCTGGGCAGCTGACAACCAGTACCATAACGAACCATGGGGAGACCCTTGTTCCCAGGAACGCTTATTCAAGCCACGCAGATGGATGGTGGCATGAATTCAATAGCATTACGGTTATACGGCATCATTACATTCGTGTTACTTTCTAGCGTTACTTTATATGCTCATTCATTATTTCTTCCTTCATTATTGCATCCATGGCCACTTCTACTCACGTTTGAGTGAGAGCGGGTTGCCTGGATTCATGATGGTGGATAAAGGATAGATACTTTTGACAACACTGTTGTTGGGAGAGTTGGTCGGTTGACTGAACGGTTGAGATTTTGTGGTGGGGTCGGAGTCTTGACGTGTGCCTTTTTTTTCTTCTTTTTTTTTTTTGCTCGATGCAGGGGCAGTTGGGTTTTAACATAAGCCAGAGGTTCTTCGGTGATCCTTCTCTGCAGTACCAGACTCCCGGGCAGAGATTCATGGCTAGTGAAAGTCCTTGATCCCTTTATAAGCCATCCAGGACTTAGGCTTAGACCTAGTCATCTAATTAGGTTCACTTGGATTTCAGGAGAGACCGTGCTTATGGCGGACACAAGCCTGACCTGTGGTTTGGGACACCGTGGAGCTTGGACGTAGACCTGTGATACTCACAACACAGTGATACTCTCCTACGTTAGCGGGCGTGGCCCATTGAAATCACAGCTCCGTACATTAGATCTCCTCTGCTCTGGAACATACGTCGCCTGAGCTGTGTTCTGGTGCCTTTATGACGCGAGGCTTCCGAAGGTTAATCCACCATATTTGTTCTGGCCGAGTTAGCCTTTTGAAATTTCCGATTCTTCTGCATGGAGTAGCATTTGGTCCTACTTCTGCTTCTGATTATCATTTTTCTCACAAGAGTTGGTCCAGGCCCACGCAAAACCTCATTTTATGTTTCACCTTCATACGTTGCATCCTTCATTTCATCTAGTCACCTTAGGATTAAGTTCTTGCTGATCCTTTTTCTGAGTGTCAGCCTCCATTCGTAATTAAAGACTGAATAGATTTCTCATGGACAGAGAAGAGTCACCGATATTGGTTGGCTGAAACTTACTCGTGAAGCGTTCTTAAAGGGCTAGTAACCATGAAGTATAACTGAAGCACACAACCTCTAGTTCACCGACTCACCCTCCTTTTAGTTTGCGAGAGCTACACTTATTTCTGAAGAAAGTAAATAAGACATATTCCTTCTTACATTGGACCCATCATGAGTCATCTCCCTGGACCTGCTGGTAAAAGGCGTCACAACTTCCTTCTGCACCTTGGCATGAAGTGACATCATCGAAAGCCATGCGAAAGCACCCGAGCTTGAGACGGGAGTATGGAGCAAATGGAATTGTAATTGATGAAGGACATGAACCTAAATGGATCCACGAGGACTTAGTGGGTACTTTAAATGAACTAAACCCCCATCATATGCAGCAGTGGGCAAGGAAATTAAATTTGGAAGGAAGAACGCGAAAGACGTCTTGTGACTGCAACATTTGGAAGAAAACTCTGGAATCGTCCACGGACTTAAAAGACGGAAGTGTCGCTACGGACCAAATAGTGGAAGCAGGAGCCGCAGGGTAGAGTGATACAAATTTTCACTGGTCAATTGGAGGTGAAACAGGGATGAAGCTGCGTTATAATCGATATTGTATTATATTATACTAAATAATGAAAAATCCCGCTGTCGAAAAACACATGGAACGCAGTGAAAAGCGCAAGCAGCCCTTCATCTCGCGTAGAGGCAAATGGTGGTAACAGATCCAATCGGTTTGCCTTATATTTCGTCGTTTTCCCTCTAAAATTCGATTCGAAAGGGGAGATTCTGTACGCGTTGTAGGCCGAACCAAATATCAAAGCCGAACTCGTAAGAGCATGGGAGAAGCGGTAAGATAGACACCCGAAACCCAACGGGATGGATTCCTGAAGTGGCGACACCTGCTCGGATGGAAATATCTCGGATTTCAAATGCTCTTCTGCTTCGATTCAACGCCGGTGCCTTAGCCGTTTGATTCCCGGCAGGATGGCATTTAGAGAGATTACAAGACGAAGGAAGCTAGAGTGTAATGGAATACCTCCCACGAGTCCGAGGCGTAGGCAGAACCGATTGGGGGGAGTGATCTTCCTTTCTCTCACAGAGCTGCATAAAACATGAGATTTGTGGCGAAGATGAGCTCGAAGCTGCTGTTACCATTCCAGGAAAAATATTTAGCTCTGAGCACCCTGTTACTTGAGTCGCCATGCGAAAAACGCACCCCTTCAAAGAGGGAGAGAGGGTGACCAGTCCAGAAAATCTAAATATATTCGTTCCTCTCGCACGGCATCTTGTACGTGCAGTTTGGAAGTTTTTCACTGACCCTCTTATGCATGTACGCGGCTCACCGAGATCATCTGTTCCGAAAGTGACGTTTCACAAAATTTCCACAATGAGATGAGATGCAGTATTAGGGTGTGCGGCTTTGTTTGACCCGTAGATAACGGTTGGACGATTCGGACCATGTGACCCACATCGAGCCAACTCTCTCATTAATTTCACGAATCACCGAGAGGAAATCAATTGGAAACTGGAAAAACACAATATTGTGGATGGGAAACACACGGTCGTTCCATCATCGCAACGGAACCCTTTTTCCGTTTATTTCTATCGGCGCAACGAACTGCGTTAGAGATGGGAGCATCTCGGACCGCTTTCTTGATACCGTGCTTGAAATATGACAGTTTCTTGGTGGAAGTTCTTCGATGGGTGGTTGTTGCCGTTACGAGTCCTTTTATCACTCCAAATGGCGTCAAGTTTGCAGTAATGAAAGACCAGAGGTTGTGCAAATCTTGCTCGGTGAACCAAAGGAAAGTCTGACTCAATCATAGCTCGACGACACTGGATGAGAGGCTTCATACTATCTAAACCTCCCTCAATCGTTGAATTGATGCTATGACGTTCATTAGGTAGAATACATTATGCGAGCCACGAGAACGAAAAAAGTCAGACATTGTCGGTATTCATCGAATGCCCACTTTGAACCAGGAAACGCAATAAGAAATTGAAACGCAATGCGATCGCTCTTAACGCTAAGTGAGACGTTAATGAAATGAACCGTTAAGAACTCTCGTGTGAACAGAGTATAATTTGGACTCGATCACGGATGGACGACTGAAGACGAACCGACAACTGCCAAGGATTGAAAATACAGCACCGAGGGAAGCACATGGGCCATGAGGTCGTTCCTTCTCGAGTAGAATCTGTATTGTGGTTCTCAAATTACTGTCAGACGAATAAAAAAAAATCTATAGTAACTTTTAGACCCCATATTGATCCTTAAGAAGCCCCAAAATGCAATTTACTTTAGAAGAGTTGGAGAACGCAGGGCAAAAAGCCGCATACCTATAGCGAGATGAGGAACGCTGGCATGTCCACCGGGATGGCCTATCCACTGACAAGATTACCTTCAACCCTGCTCTTCAGGATTTTTCCCTCTTTCCTGACGTTCTTTGATTGTACCCCGATAGGACGGCTTTTAGCCGATAGTAGGGCTAGGGCAAACCGGATTGGAAAACGATCGATCTACAACGTATGACCCATGCCCAAGCCCGGTCTACCTACGAAAATGAGACAGTGATCGCCTGTCATTCCCATGGTGATCTATGGGAAAATGGTAGACATTGAGATTGGTTTATCACCGTCTGTCCCGGTTGCCATAGCAACATGTTCTTTTAAATATTTTATCATTCTCCCTCAAGCCATTCCCCATATACATGAAAAAAATCCCGCTTTCCAAAGATAACTTCCTCCGTCGAAATTTGCATGAAATTTGTCTCGCCAACGTTCCAATCTTCTCTATGCCATGGCACCATGGTTTGTCCTAGGCAAAAATATTCTATAGACTCTCTAAGTGAAAAATTCTAAAAGGTCGTATATAATTCTACGATTTCTCTCTATGGAATTCTATAAAATCACCACATGAAATTCTATGGAGATTCTATAGAAATCCCATCAAGAATCTTACCAAATTTTTAGAGAATTCTACGAAGACACTGTAAAGAAATTCTACAGAATTTCCATAGGGCTGTATGAATTTCTTTTGTCACAGTCAAGAAAGTGTACAGGATATATATTGAATTTCATGAACTTCTGAAGTCAGTGCATAAAAAATAATGAAATCCCATCAAATTTCTTTGAAAATAAGTAGATGCAAATAGGGTTCCCAAAGGAACAGGTAAATAATTAAAGGTAGCCTTTTTTTCTTCGCCTTCAGCTCGTACAAAGTTCATCAATAATTTTATAGAATGTGAAGAGCCTTTTAGAAGGCTCATATCCAATTAATTTACGATGAACTCGTGAAAACATCGGCATATGGTGGAGGGATATGGCACAGGTCGTAGTTGTGAACTGCTAGAAATCCTCATGGGGATCATGCATCAGAGAGTCCTTCCATCCCGAGCGGTGCAATTTTATAGAGCTATTTTATAAGCTGCGCCGACTGGGATTAGGCTGTAAAACGAAAAGGAACTTTGGAATACGAGAAACTGGACTAACCAAAACGTCTCTATCTGGCCTCCCAGATGGGAGGCCAGATAGCCTCAAGCCCTCCCCTGACTCATAGGTGATGGATAAGGGACATTACATAGCGCACGCAATACAGAAGTATACGATTGCAGGGAGGCCGGCCTTACCGGTTGCATCGAACGGGTGACTGCAAGCAAGTACAGGGTCTTGCCTTAAGGTTCCTTTGCCGAAATTGGAAAGCTGCTCGGTCATCCTAATCAGCATTGCCAATATGTATCTATGTAGTTTCTACGAATGAAAAAGAAAGAATATATAGTCTTCGTGATAGATGAGCTAAATGCGTTTTTTTATATTATTATTATAGAAGAAGCCCCAAAACTCGCAAGAGGTGTAAGTCGTGGGACCGATAATTTTCTTCTCGGACCGGATGCACCTCTACTCTTCAAGTATTCCAAGGATCTTTAATTTCCGCTCTCCCTTTGCATGTTTTCGATTCGATAATAAACTGCCAACACGGAACGTTCAGCTTTTTAGTGCAACCACCTGCCACTTGAAGCAATGCCACTCATCAGGTGACAAGACCGACCTTAACACACCTTTCGTGCTTCATGCTCACTTTCTTACAACGATGCTCTCTTGCTCATTGTGATGGCGCGCTGGCCGCTCCAAATTTTTCGTTCACTCGCTGTCACTGTTTACCCACTTGATGGTATCCTTCCCGCTTGCGCGCTTTCTAGTCCCTATATCTTTCTATACCAATCTGTATAGAGTCCTATCCAGATGCAATGAGTAGTTTATTGAATTCTATGGAACTACATTGAAAACTTTATAGAAGTCTATGGGTCTCTCTACAACATTTTTGCCTGAGGTAGCTCGCAAAGCTACAAACTACAAAAAGCTACCAGCTGCAAAACAATGCTTCTTCAGGCCCAAAATATTGCTTTCCGCATACCTGCCAAATAGTGAAATTTATCAAAGTTACTGTCATGGCCAAATCTGTAGAGGTTCCCCTTCCATTTTTTTTTTCAATATTTACATATTTTCAATATTGCAAATGGCCAAGTTCGAATAAATTGTCACATATCCAAGTTGTCGAATTTCCTTTCGTCTACGCAATATCACCATCTCTAACTTTGCAACTCACTTGTTAGCTCGTAATTCTTTGCCAGCAAAAGTTCTTCAATCATCTCCTTTATGGTAAAGTTTACGAAACTTTTAATTTCGATCTTGATCAGTTGTTCTCATAATGATTTATGGGGAAATGGCAGGCATTGCGATCTATTTGTTGTTTTATTTTACTTGACCGTATCAAGTTCATTCCGTCTGTTGCCATAGTTGCCATGACAACCAAGATTTGAGATTATTTATCATTCATCCGTTGTTCAGGACCAGACAAAAGCCATTGCTTGTATTTTAACGTACACCCAGTTGTTTTCAACGCATATCCTAATACGTAGGCCTTAGTCCTATAAGAGGCGAATCAATCTAGCCTAACGTTACCCTTAGAGATTCTCTTTATCCTCGTGGAACGACCTATCACGCTCGCCTTTTCTTCTCAATCATTATCCAATTCATCCAAGCATACATGGGCATTACTCGATGGAAAATCAGTATGAAAGCAAAGAAAATTGGGAATCACTAAAGGAAAGATGCAGACAAGGGAAGTCGTGAGAGCTCGTGCCAATTGCGAGTCATTCTCAAGACATCTCACTTTCGAGAGGAGAAAGTTGCAGTAAAATGCATAAACAAGCAGGCTTCAAACGAATCCGACATCGAATTCGAGTTTGGTGCCTCAAGTAACTCCAAAATGATGACCATAGTTATTTATGTGAGTCGATATGCGAGTCCCGAGGCGGTCATCCTTCGTGGCCTCGGAAATGACGCAATTGCGTTTGGTGCCGAAGAGGATCAAGAACAAGGGGCGTAGAAGAGGAATTCATCTTTACCCCACAGAGACGAGATGTGGACACGCTCATGATTGGACTTCTTAGAGAGTAGAAGCTCTCCCTTAATTGGTCTGCCTCCGACGTAGTCTGAGTATAAGGAGGATTCTCGCTGAGACAGTAGCTGAGGCTGAAGGACTCCCAGTTCTGAGTCATCGAAGACGATTCCCGATGGGGAATGGGAAGAAACTGATCCCAGCTCTGATTACTCAGAGCAAACAAGGACGGAAGCGACGTTGAAAGCACATAAACGCATTGCAAAGGGTGAAATATATATCGCTATGACCTTTCATCATGACCTTTCATGAATAGGACAATCCCAGCGAGGGAAAGGGAATGTCGAATGTGAGTGTCGATATGGACGTTGTTTCCAGTGTCAGAACCTCAAACCATAAACCTTGAGTTACGACCCGGATGGCAAGAATGCGTTCACTGTTGCCGTCTGTATGGAACTTTGATCTCCCGGCTGGGAGACTTAATTGCAGGGAGGCGATGCTCGAGCTCTTCGTCCAACAGCGATCCCTCCACGATCCCTTCACGTCTTCTTCTCGATTAGCCTTCGATGAATCTCTCGCGAAGTGCATTGTAGAAAAACTCCATCAGAAATTTACCATCTTTGGAATGGAAATCTTCTGTGGGTTCACTGAGAATTTCTTACTTCCCACCGGAATACACCATTTCCAAAAGTAAAGCGGTGTTGGACGAGATGAACGATGAATGAATGAGATGTCCTGCAGAGGACGAGATGAACGCTCACATCTTCTCTTCATCGCTCTACCGAATTTCTTGCAAAAGTTCTTATACATTGAACATCGAATCAAAGGAGACGAAGAGAGCTTCCCGACATGGACACGTCTTGGGGGGAGGGGGGTTCAATTCCTCCTCATCGTGACTGTCACTTCACCGTTGACCCTATTCTTTCGCTGTTCGCCCTTTTTTACCCAGCAAAGTTTGTGCTAAATCACCCCCTAGGCATGAACCAGGAGGGGAACGTACGGGACCCGGACCCCCCCCCCCCCAATGCAGAACACTGCCTTCGCCTAGCACCCATCCCCCCTCTCCTCCCCCCCCCCCCCCTTCCATTTGAAAATCCTAGACGTGTCACTGCTCTTGAGAATATAGAGTTTGCCGTGAATTTCTCTGGAATTCACAAGATTGGCTCAGAATTTGGAACAATTACGGACAATAAAGGCTACATCCACTCCAGAAGCACAGGAAAGCATTAAATTATTTTTGTAATGGTAGATTACAGACAGAAGGCCGATCGTTCTATCAATACAGTGAAAAGAAGTACATTTCTAAGTAAGTAAAGGAAGTAAGATTTCCAGTGTAAGGCTGGTAAATTTCAAGTCGTATTTTTTTTTTACAATGTGCTCAAAGAACGGGTGTTCAGCAGTAGAAGTAGGAGAATTGGTTCGTCTGACCCTTTTCTCGACTTCAGCAAGGACAATAGCACGTATCGATTTGTTGCACAGCGACCATGCGAGAAAAAAGTACCCCAACTGATAAAGGCTTCACTAGGAGACAATGGGAAATCATCGCGATTGCAAGGAAAGAGCAATCGATGAAGGACCCTTTGGACCCTTTGAACACGAACGACGCTCTCATCGTAAGCAAATAGAGACGGTAGAAACCGAACGCTCTTAGCTATGCACGACAAGGATTCGAACGATGAGGGCGACGACTCTCGAGTGCATGCGGATGTGTTGGAAGCGATGAAAGCCTTTGGCCATCGAGAATAAATTGGAACAGACATGGAATCGATCTCCAATGGATATACGGACCCAGATGAATTACACGATTGCGTGTGGCCGCCGGTGGCACATGCGCACATGCATATTCATCTGCGAGGGTCACTCTAGAAGTTGTTAGAATGAGGTACTTGCCATTGTTCTTGAGGAAGGAAGCGCTTCAGTCGTTCGAAGTACTGTCCATGGGCTGCAATGATCGATGCCATTCGATGAAACCAACTTTCGACGCACGTCTTCTCTCGTCTGAAATGAAGGCTGCCGAATGTACTCGAAGAGCTACGAGCGCCTCGTCGTCGCCGTGGAATTATTTTCCTTCCGTATCCTTCTTCATTTTGGGAAAACGAAAGTTACCACGAGGTGCAAGGTGGGCCGAGTGGAGAGGGTGAGGCAGCACTCGGAAAACCATCGGTCAGGAAATCGCATATGCGTGTAGCTGTGTAACTGTGTGGCATCATCATGAGGCAAGAGGATTCCACAGAGGCCTGACGTCGGCGTAGTTCTTCCAACACTTTTGGAAGACAAACTGTGGTGTACCAGAGAACAGTAACTGTCTACTGTTTCTCCGATGGGACCACACTTCGCAGCGTCCGATATCGGGACCACTGCTCCCATCTTCCCAGCAATCCGACAGCGGCGCAACTTCTTCGGCCTCGGGGTTTCCGGACGCACAGTCGATTGCCACATCGTTTCCGGGTTGTAATCATGTATCCAGGTTTTATTTGCAGTCAAACCTTGACAAAGCGCCCGAGATAGCCGTCCGTCCAAGTTTCCCAATATAAATTTTCACCAATCCACACGTACTTCTTGCTGGACAGACTGAGTGGCACCCAGAAGGGTGCAAATTTACCTCACTCAAATGTTCACCTTTGTCCCCGAATGAGAGACTCACCATGTACGATGTTTCCAGGAGTGACGACTGTCGAAAATCTTTCATTGCGAGGCTCATCTTCCAAACTGATTCACTCTCGTCGAAATTCACCAACCAGTTTTAAACCGTGGTGGATTATGGAGTAGAGGTCCCAAATGCTTTCTGTTAACGGGGATTGCACTCAAGCGCCGCTAGCCCGACTTTTAAGGAGTAGGCATTTATGAGAAGAAAATGTACTTCGGGCAGCTGCATGGTTGAATGAGGAGTACGCTTTGAACGCTTTACAAGCTTCATTTTACTCCCACCAATTGTCTAGACATGTGTTGGGAATAAACATGGAAGAAAGTAATCTTCCTCTGGTCAAAAAATGAATTCGCTACAAGTCTGCATAGACGATTCTAAAAACTTTCTGAGTGACCTTCATACGGACTATGACATCTGTTCGGCAGACGAAATTATGCATCAAATCCTCATCACATGTCTTACTACAAGAATCGGCGCTTCTCTTGTTTCAATATCCAAGCCAGACGCTCACGAGGAGAGGCATAACAGAAAAAAAAACTCAGAAATAGTAATAGCATTATTCTTGTAAGCAATAATATTGGCTCTTCGCGATTCTTTTGCATGAATGTTCCGCCATCTTCAACGACTCCAAAGTTTCCATTCGGGAAAAGCAATAAAGGATCTACAAGAGGTATATGGGAGAGATATAAGCTTCTCGCTACCTTTCCAGCACCCTACAAGTGTCATAGAAGCACGTACCATTCCGATCCAATGAAAATACAGTAGTAGAGTAGACCTAGTAGAGTAGAGTAGACCTTGTGTGGCTCCGTCAAAGTCAGACCTCCTCGCATCGCCTCACTTTTCCCACGATCATTTCCATTTCACAATCTCTTAATGACAAGAAAAGCTTTCTTCTTGGATTAGTTTGCGATGTGCATACCTATCGCGTCCGAATGAATCGAAAATAGTGGCACGCGGTGCTCTTCGGAAAGTCGACGGAGGGAATATCGAAAATAATCTAGTCGACACGTTAAGTGCCGATGGATGAAAGGATGTAAAATAAATGTTGAAGGGGATAAAATGGAAAAAACATTTTAGTGTTCTTCCCACCCAGAGCGATAGCTTTTCCTTACCTCAGTCAAACATATTGATGCTCAAGTTCCTTGTAACTGTATGAGTACCTCTGAATTGTTACTCATCGAGTGAATCATCAGAGAAGTCGTTGAGTACGCTTCGAATGGAGCCTTTGTACGAAAATTAGTTGTTTTTTCCAATGTGATAGATGTTAGAGGGAGAGGGTTGTCCTGGGCGAACGTGTGCAGTATATTTAGCAACATCTTCCTCCTGCGAAGTTGAATCCAGTAGAAATACTTGGCTCCAGCAAGGCGGCGAATCTTGAATTCTGCGGTTCTGTGGCAGCTCCAGGAATTTTTTCGGCCACCAGTCGGTTTCGGTGATCGAATTCGGTGGTCACATACACTGTAAGCTGGACAGGACTTTCATAACTCCAGCTGAAGAATCGAAACCAGAACTTCTGCCTTCTAATACACGATTGATTGTGTAGCTCCGTTGAAATCTCAAATCGATTGCGAAAGAGAATATAATTCACGTTTAAGTCATTCCCTCAGTAGGATTAGAACTCGCTAATGGTAATAAGTGGTGTGAGAAGAGAAATGATTTGGTTTTTATTGCCTGAGACGATTGTCGACTTAAATATGTCTGAAGCTAAACCACGACCTGAATGAAACCACCCCGGCCATTCGACATGACTCGACATTTCCTTCCATTCTATGTTTGTCAATTTTTTGGCTTGTGTTCATTTGAATTAAGCACAATCGACATAAAACGCCATCTACATTTTTACCGTTCGTCATTTCTGGCTTTCGACGTTTCCATGTTCGGCATTATGACGTACACCCAGTGACGATGAACTCGTTCCAAGAGATCTGAGCAGTAACATGCTAAAGAGATACGGTCTCATATTTTATATCTCCTATACATTTTTTAAAAAGATTTTTATGATGGCCAGAAGCCAACATTGCCTTCAACTTACACTTATTTTTGCCTGAGGATGCACATTTTAACTTAAACGATGAATATCGCGATATCCCGCAATTCCCCTTAAGTCGGATTCGAGAACGTGACGGAAAGAGCCTGAGGATACGGATCGGAATCACATTTTCCCATCCCTACATGCAGCTAGAGCAGTGGTTCTCAACCTGGGGGTAATTACCCCCGAATGCATGAAGGTTCAATGGGTGTAAAAGGAAGGTTGAGAACCACTGAGCTAGAGAGACAGGCGTTTTTTTGCTAGTGCCAACGTCATGACCTTGTGATTTTCTAGTTGAATGGTCCTATTCGTTACCGAGATAAAGGCTGGGAACAATGAGCCTATTCGAAGGAGTTTTAGGCTGATGTGACCGAGGTATTGTGATACCTCCTCGACCTCTCTCCGTTCTCTCCCCGATCTCGAACGAGCTTGAAATTTGCAGTTGGGGAAAGTGCGGGAGGGCGATGCTTTCTGTCTCCTTTCTGTACTCGGTAGATCTAATTGCAGTGGCAGACTGCAACAAAACCTTCCCCATTTCAAATTTTCTTCCATAAAGCTTCTTTTGCGAAGGTCTAGTGATTTGACAGGTGAGCATACGGTGATGAAAGCTCTCATGTGTAGGTTTCCAACGTTAATTATGCAGTTTTTCTCTCAGCAGCCAACCTTCTATGCATACCAAAGTAATCAGGAAGGAACAGAATGAACCCGGAAACCGCTATCGCGACATACAGACACATCAGAAACTGGAGTAATATCGAGATATTATTATGATCCGCATTGCCATAATTTTATTCTCTTTATGTGGTTTCGACATTAGTGTTTCTAATGCATTGTCATTCTACTAAAAGCATCTGGGATTGCACTCTGCTTAACAACGAAAGTACCACCCACGAGCAACTGACTTTTACAGCACTCTCCGTTTGAATTTCCACTTGAATAACCACGTCAGGATCGGGGAAAATCAATCCAGGGCGAGGGTCAATCGAAAACTTCGTGGTCACCGGATATATAATCTCCAGGGAGTGCAAATGATAATTGTACTTCATCAAATTAAGCTCCCACAACTTTCCAGCATTCCCTTCTCGCAAGGCAAGGTTCATCTGCGAGGCTCTCTTTCCCCGATAGGATTCAGCACATCACTTGAATATTCTGGGTTTCTTTGGTCCGACGTTCGCAGAAGCTGATGCGATTGGAGCAAAGCACTGATTCTTATTCAAGCTCATTAATTAAGTAAAATCATAAAAAATTAAGGCTCGAAATTTCTCATGGGTGATCTTCATGATCAATTCTTGTGGCGATGTGATCAATGATTGATAGATTACTAGCGATAAGCATGGCTACATGCTGATACTCGTTCTAGGCTTATGACACCTGAGACCATTAGCATTGTTCTTCAATTTTCATTCAAAATTCTACTCCAAGATCTTCCTAGTTAGCCCATGCATGCGTCTGGAAATCGTTCGAAGTAAATACAGTCATTCTAAGCACAGCCACACCTTGGAGTTGTATACGGATTCTAGGTTCGCATGCTATTAGCCCTGAAGGGACCAGTTACAAGAGGGGCAAGTCAAGACAAAGTAAAATTCTTGAAATATGTAGACTGCAGTTCAATAAAGCATATTTGATGAGGCATGACTTTACCAGAAAGCGCACACTGTATCTCAAGTAATACAGTATATTGATTAAATGTTTCCGAAATGTTGCCAATGTTGCTCTATGTTGCAAGTTGATCTACAACATTGATAAACCATTACTTCAACGTTTTCACTTGGAATGTTGCTGCGACACTTCTTATTGTTATTGGAACATTTGCTATCAACATTGAGAGAATGTTGAAACTCTTGACATTGACAACGTAGCGAAAGCATTCTGATACAACATGGACTTAAAAGTTTTAGGAAATTTTAAAAGTTGTCCTCCTTGCCACGAGATGGAGGCGAAGTTCTCGCTTTTCGAACAGTACACAAAAGTGCCCTTCTCCCTTTCCCGCACAGGAATGTTTAGTACCTTGCCATGTGTCTCGCATTGTCTCATTATAGGAATCAATGAACGCGGTCATTTCATCACTTGTTATCCTCATATTCGAGACAGATTCATGGGGCCAAGATCAAAAGCCAACTCATATTCCCAAAAGAACCCTTTCTAAGAACTCGTTGATTACATCCTACAAGACCTTATGAACGATAGCAGTCTGTGATCTCAATCCTTCATTTCCTGATCCTGAGAAGTAGATGAGGAAAAGAAGTGCTGAAGTTCGTGGGCACTTAGTAGAGCAATGCGGGTAGACCTCTTCCAGCAGTGTGCCATATTTAGCACATCCAGAGGAAGATTACCTCCAAAAATGTACTGTCTCCTGCCTATGAGTGGGTAGGCGTTATATCAGTACAGGCTTCGTCCTGTTGATGGGAACGTCTGGGTACAGAGATAAAGTATATGGTACGAAATGATGAAGGAAGTAATTCAACAATGGCAGAATATCGGTCCAGTTCAGGGCCAGTGAAGCCTATGCTTTTCCGGGTAGTAATGCCAATATACAAGGTAGGTCCAGATTGGGTGCCAGTGATGCAACGTTTTTCATCAGCATTGCAGCAACATAAGTCCTGAAACGTTTCTGCTACGTATGTATAATGAATTAGTAACGATTTACAACGTCAATACAATGTTCTTTCGCAACATTTGAGCAACGTTGACGTTTTGGACATTTACACATAACCTTTCATATTCAGGTAGATAACTTATTGAGTGGCCCTCGTATGTAGACTGCAGTTCAATAAAGCATATTCGATGAGGCATGACTTTACCAAAAGCGCACACTGTATCCCAAGTAACACAGTATATTGATTAAATGTTTCAGAAATGTTGCCAATGTTGCTCTATGTTACAAGTTGACCTACAACATTGATAAACTATTACTTCAACGTTTTCACTTGGAATGTTGCTGCGACACTTCTACGATTGTCATTGCAACATTTGCTATAAACATTGAGAGAATGTTGAAACTCTTGACATTGACAACGTAGCGACAGCATTCTGATACAACATGGACTTAAAAGTTTTAGGGAATTGTAAAAGTTGTCCTCCTTGCCACGAGATGGGAGCGTAGGTCTCGCTTTTCGTACAGTACACAAAAGTGCCCTTCTCCCTTTCCCTGGAATCATCCCGCACAGGAATGTTTAGTACCTTGCCATGTGTCTCGCATTGCCTCATTATAGGAATCAATGAACGCGGACATTTCATCACTTGTTATCCTCATATTCGAGACAGATTCATGGAGCCAAGACCAAAAGCCAGCTCATATTCCCAAAAGAACCCTTTCTAAGAACTCGTTGATCACATCCTACAAGACATTATGAACGATAGCAGTCTGTGATCGCAATCCTTCATTTCCTCATCCTGAGAAGTGGATGAGGAAAAGAAGTGCTGAAGTTCATGGGCACTTAGTAGAGCAATGCGGGTAGACCTCTTCCTGCAATGTGCCATATTTAGCACATCCAGAGGAAGATTATCTCCAAAAATGTACTGTCTCCTGCCTATGAATGGGTAGGGGTTATATCAGTACAGGCTTCGTCCTGTTGATGGGAATGTCTGGGTACAGAGATAAAGTATATGGTACGAAATGATGAATGATAATTCAATAATGACAGAATATCGGTCCAGTTCAGGGCCAGTGAAGCCTATGCTTTCCCGGGTAATAATGCCAATATAGATCCAGATTGGGTGCCAGTGAAGCAACGTTTTCCATCAACATTGCAGCAACATAAGTCCTGAAACGTTTCTGCTACGTGTGTATAATGAATAAGTAACGATTTGCAACGTCAATATAGTGTTCTTTCGCAACATTTGAGCAACGTTGACTTTTGGACATTTACACATAGTCCCTGCACAAGTAACACAAGATATTCCAGCAGCGTTAAGGAAACGTTGATGAACAATGTTGCATCTATTTCAAAGCTGGACTCTGCCTTCTTTTAACTTCACTGGATTGGAGCCGGTAAATAGATATCAGACAAAGCCGTGAACTCCCAGGGTACTCTGGGAGTTCACGGAGGGTACTCTGGGGAACTCTGGGTAGGGACCCAGAGTCCAACTCAGTTCAGAGTGCGGTTGAATTGAGTTGGAGAATGAAGGGGAGGAAGAGAGTGGAGAGATGGAGATGGAAGACGAGGCAAAACACAGGAAGAGGAACTCGTGAGGACCCTTATCTCCTCTTGGAGATCCCAATTGGGAAGTCTTTCCGTATTTACCTTCCGGTAATTCTCGAGAAAAACTTTGCTTGTAATGATAGGAAGGGGAAAAGGTGAAGCTTAGTACAATTTCAGTCGAAGGGAATTTCTCCATGCTCTCCAAACAGAGTGGAATCCAAGAAAGGCGGTTCTCTTTCACGATGGGGTATATCACTTTTATATACAGTTTTTTTCCTCCCAGCTCTTTCGGCCTCATTCTGGGGCGAAGGGGTTGATGGGAGCCACAAAAGACGAGATGATGAAAGGGCCGACTTCATCTCGTTCCGACAGATGTGCCTCTAGCAACAAGGACCCTCTAAAGTGGGCGACGTCAGGGCGTTCTTTCGAACTCACTTTGGTCCACAACCGGTCGGTAATCGATCCAGAATCAATTAGACTCAGCAAAAATACAATCGACACCGACGCTGAAGTTCAAGTCCAAACCGTCGAATTAACTAACGGTTGACCAAATTTTAACCCTCTATGACCCAATGTAACTTGAAAGTCACACAGTGAATTATGAATTTTATCATGTGGAGTTTTATTGCCATGTCACTGTGATTCAATGTAACTTTGAGGTCACACTCTAGTTAGAACTAGTTAACCCAGAATTACATCTGTCTTGGTTGACAAAGGGGCTAGAAGCACTTCTGATCAAAATTGAGGAATCACGGTTCCGTACGCTACTGCCCATTGCACCAGCGTAACGTGGCCTACTCCTTAATACGTCCTCATATTTATTGAATGTCCCTCGTAATTGCCTTCTTGCTGTCCACTACGTAGGGCTTAGGAAGTGAGAAATCTCATTTAGTAATGCGCTCTGAGTCTCGTTCTCGACCGAAAACTTTCGGGCCCCTGCATGACTCGTGGTTCAGAGATTATAACGGAAGCGAATCTTTGAAATCGTGCAGTCCATTCCCCGGAAAACCAAGTTAAGCGCGGTCGGCTGCTGATTCCTCAGGCAATCAACTGGGGAGGAAGTGTCCGCAGGAGTATCCCACTATTTATTTTCTTCAACTTATGCAGAGTGAAGTGAGACTGGAACCGAAAAACCCGCAATTTGAGAGGATTCAAAACGTTGACGTTCTCGAAATGATTATCATGCAATCGATGAGATACCGTGATGACATCGGGCCAACGGGGTCTGTCACAGAGAAGCAGACAAAGGGCATTTCAGGTGAAACGCCCTTTGTCTGAAGGATCCAGGAATTTATCTTGTCGTTTCCCTCGATGAGTGATACAATCGACTCGGATGATGATCGGCAACTATACTTTTATAGCAAGGGTGTGCAACCTTTATCGGCAGAGGGTCGCACGGAAACGTCTGACTCCTCGCGTGGGCCATAGAATGTAAAAAGAAAATCCCCTCATTTGCCCTCAGGGCATATCAGGCCATAAGGTCGCGCTGATTGGCTGACGGCCCTTACCTCTTCCACACCCCTAGGAAATTCCAACGCCCCAAAATAGCCTTTGGCATTGAGAACCTTCTTCCTCGGGACATATGTAACATTGCTCGCGTGAGGAATAATCAGGGGAAGGAAATGAAAGGACTCAGTCTACATCTAGTTACTAAGGGATGACTAATGTGATGGGGTTTGGCCACATAGAAACTTATTTTATCTGTTATCCCATTATGCATTACCGGGCCGTGAGTTGCCAATTCCTGTTGTATAGTTAGCAAAATCGACGGTGAATTTTTTATGCCTCTACCCTCACCAATCCCTACGTCTTCTCCAAAATGTAGTCCGCATCCGGAATAATTGTATTATCATGACAATGCAAATGAACCTTTACTCCAAGCGGAACACATGGACCGAAGTCAACTTTCGATGATTTTTTTCCTCCTCTTTGAAGAATCTCCGAAGGAAAAAGGAGTTTCCTCTAACTTTTCCCATGACTGAAATTTGGTGAATACCGTATGACAGCTTCCTATCGATAGGATGATGTCTATTGGACCCAGGAACACTGCATTATCCCGTTTTCCGAACTCCATCCGAGATTGAAAAAGTCGACGCCTGTCGTCGCATCGTAAATCCTCTTCACGACGATGGCACCAACGCCGATCTCAAGTATGAGCGAACGATGTTACATCTCTATGGCGATGATTGGCGAGTAATTTCTTTCGCCAAATCGAATGTGAGGGAAATTTACCTCGAGAGCTCTCGTCGAAAAGTGGAGAAAAAAAAGTCCAACGGATCGATGGAATCTTCCAGAGGATTTAGAGATTTCATCCAAGGATCATTTGATCCCGTAAAAAAGGAAAGGGAATGTCATGCAATGGAGTGTAGAAAGCGTCTGGACTCTCTCCTCTTCTCCCATTCACGGTATATGGAGGGAAAGGGAGCGGGGGACTTGTAGGCTCATCTGCTCCATGGGACTAATGAAATTTTTCCTCCTTCCCCCCCATTATACAGCTGGAGAGACTCTTCTTTTTTGCTTTCTCTCCCCCCTCCACGCTTTGATCTTATTCTCGACGAAAGAAGGGCACTCTCGTCGTCTATTTAACAAGAGATTGGAGCTAACTACCCAGGTCCACTCTTGCACGATTTTTTTTTTCGTTCCCTCCCTTCGGAGATCAATGGGACGAACTTTTCGTTCTTCTCCATTCTTCTCCATTGGAGAGGCCCCATAAATTTTCAGAAAAAAGTACACTTTACTAATGAAATTGATGTTCATCCACGTTCGCCAAAGTTGAGGCTGTTTCAGTCATCCGAAAGAATTCCACATCGATAAAAGTTTCTGTCCCTAAATGTGACACCGTCCGATCGACCAGCTGTGACTTCGATGGCACGAATATTTACAGGGTTCAAAAGTTCCCGTACACTTCGATTAGCGCTTCGATTCTCTTTAGGCTCATAGCTCCAGAGGAAAAAATTCAAAGAAAGACTGAAATTTACTATAATAAAAACATTTCGTAATCAAAAATGTCCGTAGAATTAAAAAAAAAGACACATCAGAATCGTCAAAAATCCGTTGATTAGTTTAAAAATTGGAATTTCAGTGTACGGGAACTTTCGCACGACCCTGTAGTGTTCATCCATCCGACAGTCATTTAATCGAGTTACAATACCCTCATGTCACGAATTTCATGAATCAAGAATTGATTCATTCGGCTTTAGAGACGACATCGTTAGCACCACAACGACTGAATTAGCTGCACGACCGAATGTCTGGTCGTGCCTCACTCAAGCGTCCGTATTGACCTGTACTTGAGTTCCGGAAAGCCGAAGGAGTTTGATCCACCGTCGTTAACGGAAGGTCAATCGAGAAGGTCGCCGAGGAATTCTCCGTCACGGCATGCCGTGGCAGTACCAGTGCGCTATTTTTCTGGAATCTTCGGCGAATCTAATTGCCGAACATCCATTGACCGAAAGCAGGAAAATAGCATACTTGGAATTCCGATGAATCAAATAGGCGACGTTCGAAATAGGGAATAAATTAGACGAATCCATAATTCGTCATAGAATAATCTTTTTGGCGAAAGGTTATTTTTGTCGAAGGGTCGAAACGCCGGGAAAAAAAATTGTGCCGACGACTTGGTTCTCTTCTTGCTTTAGGCTACTTATAAAAGTATTAACATTGGAATCATACGTTTCATAGCACAGTACAGGAAGCAAAAATCTGGGATCTCGTCAAGGATGAAAAATGTAATGAAAAATCATAAGAAGGCCCTCTCGAGAGACAAAATACAACGATACCCGTAAGCAAGTGAGGAATTTGCGGAATTCTCCTGTTCCTCTCCATCTCGGAATCCTCCCCCCCCCCCCCCCCCCCCCCCCCCCCCCCCCCCCCCACCCCCCCNCCCCCCCCCCCCCCCCCCCCCCCCCCCCCCCCCCCCCCCCCCCTTGAATGTGATCCGTATCTAACTTGGAAATAACAAGCTCTCCCCTCGACGGTGTTTTGTGGAGCTGTGATAAGAAGGCGTACACATGCAAATCTTTTGAGAACAATGATAATGGACTAATAATGATAATGGTAATGGAAAATCAGCAGGGTGTGGTGAAACCTTAGACCCAAACATGATTCGAAAGTGCAACGCACAGTAGTGCTATTTGAGCTAATTACCAGAGCACAGATGAGCGGAAACATGCAGCTAAACAGCTAAAATGAAGAAAATAAAACTGGTATTTTTCCGCCCTCGTTAGCTTGCGTTGACATGAACCTTTCGATTCCCAGGTGCTTTTACGAATGAATCCTTCGATGTAAGGTCGCGTTCGTTTAACTGTCCTTCGATATCATGTCCATTCGTCGGCATATGTTTCGATGATTCGATGCCAACCGGTTTTCTTGAAGCAAAGCTAGGTTCACTGGCTTCAAATGGTGCCAGACTGGAATTTTCCGAGGAGGTCCTGTCGATGATGATGATGGTCCTGGTGATAATCTTGGTGATGGTCCTCGATAGCACTCCCACCTGTCACAGCACCATACAGGAAATGCAGCAACAGGTTGCCCTCTCCATTCCAGTCTGGCACAGCACGAGGGCAGCATTAAAAGGCACCAATCGATGTGGACGTCCGTCCACCCCGCCATGGTACCCGAAAGGGAGAACTCCAGAACTCGTTAGAAAATAATGTAAACTTGCGGATCCTGTCTTGAACCGATCGATTCACCTGTTGCGCTTCTCATATTTTCCCAGGCCGCTGTCAACAAGAGTCGAACCTGCAGGTCTGACCCGGAGAGGAGAGAGTTCTCATGCCTCTTCATGCTTTCCTTTTATTCAATTCATCGATTTCTTCAATTTCACCACCGTTCATCTCAGCTTAGTGGCCTCCCGGTTCAAGAAAATTCCTAGTCTGGAATTTATTTCAAGGAGATAAATGGAGAAAGAGACTCGAGGGTCATGACCTATATGAGACTCTTCACCGAGCGTAAGCACGTTAAAGAGGTATCAAGAAAGGCATCTATTGGCCACTGAGGGAAGATCTCGGAAGGTGTCTCTGTCCTTTTACTAAGCCTTTCCTGACACAGCCGGTGATATCGGCCAGGGCAGGCGCCAGCTGTTGGACCGAGCTTGGCTTGGCTAGGCTTCTCATCTTGCAATAGATTCCCGATTGGATTTTGCTGCGTCCAACGAAAAAGCTATGGAAATTTACTGCTGAAAAAAGTATAGCACTCGATTGGTCCACTTTTGGAAGGGTCCGTGCATTTAGATGGTGATTTAATATAATAATAAATAATATGTAATCAATAAGCGGTTAAACACGATCCGAATGAGAACTGCTGAGGAAACATAGGATCGGGATTACGGATGACATTACTGGCCCTATCGTTGAATTTCCTCGTGAAACTGGCACAGAAGATGTGCAGAGAGTGAAGCCTTGCGAGAGAGAAGGAGCCGACATATCTGCTTGGCTTTTGTCAAAGGGGGACCGGGGAAAGGCGTTTAGGGAGAAGATTTCGCATTGAAACAGGGTGCTGATGAAGCCTTCCGGTCCATTGCTTCCAGCTTTTTTTTTTTCAATGCCTCCTCATTCATCATCCAGACGGGGACTTTTTGGCACTTCTTCAATACGATCCCCCAAACGCTGTGACAAACACCATTTCTCCATTAAAAAAGGACAGCGAAAGGTCCCGACCCAAGATTAAGCAATCGAGTTTTTTTTCATCCTTCCGTCTGAGCATCTTCCTCTGTTCGAGGCAAAAGGCAAAAACGAGAGGATCAAAGATGTCATGCCATATCGTATTCTTGTCTGAAGCTTGTCGAAGGAATTTGGAGGACGGGAGGAGGACGTGGTACACGGATACACATTTTTTTCAAACGATACACTATTCTTTAGAAATCATCTGCAGGATATTTTGCATTTGTTTCGAAAACGGTAATTTCGTAGCAATGACTTTCCCTGCTTTTCCCAATATCCTTTTCCCAAGCAATAGAGCAATATGTAGAGAGACTTCGTTACCGTTCAAGACTTTTCTGCGCGAACTTCCATGATGAATCTTCAGGTTCCAGAGAAATGGAAGTTTCTCGAATACGTCCAATATTTTTCTGTCACCTACGGACAGACCTCTTCTGCCCGTCCAGGCAAAGGGTTCCTGGCGTTTTCGTCGTGAGACTACCGGTTCCGAACAGTTCGTCAAACTTTCACGAAGTTCCAGCACGTGAGGTCGAAATCCGATTTCGTCGCACACACAGAAAATTCAGTGCATGAAAATTCAGTTTGATGCATCAAATGTTGGATGCGATAAAACGCATCACATGGAGGAAAACTTTTTTCACGGCCTAAATGCATTAATTTGATTCTGCGTGTATAGGTCAGGTACATGTTGAACTTCTGCAGCATCGAAATTTGGCTAGCGTGTCCAGCATTTCAGCAACACCAAAAACGTTCATGCATTGTCCCAAAATGATGTACGTGGCATGCCTGATGCAGGATCTACTTGTAATTCTTTCTATCAGAAGAAGTAGGATCTCACTAGACCCAGGTTGAACACAGGCTAAAAAGTGCAATTCACTCTGTAGAAGGCGTCATTTTGGACCAATGTTGTTTTTTTTTTAACATTCACCGGGCCGTGTAGGGGTCGCTTTTGGACCTCATAAAGTACTTTTGTAATGAAATGCCTGAAGCTGCAATAAAGACTCTCCAATTTGAACAGGCAATCAAAGGTGTTCTATTGAGGATCGATAACACTGCAGATATGGCTGAAAAGTGCAACTGATGTCCATGGAGAAGTTTCCCAAAAAGCCTGGGGAAGCTTAATAGATTCGATCAATAATTTTCACCGGAAGCATCACATCATAGGATTAAGTGCACCCCTAAATGATATGAGAAAAAAAAGTTGTGCTCATGACGTGATGTGTGCAATGACGCCAGAAACAACTTTATCTTCTCGGAATTTTATTTTATTTTATGCAAAGCCAAATGGAAAAAGTAAACTGAATACGCCACTGTTCGCACCCTACTCATCCTCAAAACACACACACAAAGGAGCATTTCCATCGATTGCAGATAGCGACACCGATAAGCATGGTTCTCTAAAACCATCTGTTGAAGGGTGTCCTCTGGAGTCTGAGCTTTCTTTTTCCGTTTTCCTCTACCATGGTGGTACTACGAATTCAATCCAAAAATAATTTACGAGTGTTCCAATTGATTCAAGACGATAGGCTAAAAATACTGGTATTCTTTAACGTCAGGCAAATCCATTGTGAGATACAGTGCCTTTTGAGCTTAGAGCCCGAATGCACAAACCTCATTTAGGGGAGATAACGGGGCCTTTTGACGAAGGAGCTATTATTCAACCATAGGAATCCTTGTGTTCTTAAAGGACTGTTAACTATCTATAGTTAACGGTCCTTACTACTATCCTTACGGCTTTACGGCTCGCATCGTTATGCCATCTTCTGGCCACTTGTTCTCTTTAGTGTGGAAAGTTACACTTCCTAGTGCTGTTTTCTATCTCTGTAGGCATTTTGATGTATTCCACAGCCGTTCATTTAAAGAAAGCTGAAACTCGCACAAGAACGATACATCTAAAAAAAAATGTGAAAAATGAGAGCATAAAATTTTGTCAGGCGTTTGACTTTGTACACTATTGTAGACTCCGTTGATATCGATCCGAATGCCTTTTTTTCCATCAAATATCCGTACGGATATTTGATGAAATCGCTAGGAACACGTGTTCCTGGCGATAAACGTAATGCACAGTGAATTAATGAAAAAAAGTTCGAAAACAAAAACAAATTGATCCACAGGCCTTTAATCCTTGAACACTAATGTGGGATAACGTCGTTGCCAAATTTTACGGCACCTGGGGTCTGGTGGACCCCACGTTAATGTTATATGGTTCTGACAGACCCCAGAGGAAAGCACGTTTTCTTTTCATATATTTAAAGAATTTTCACTGTTTATGGACTATAATAACTCTTGAACTAACTTTTATTCGATAAATAACTTATGTCATAGAGTTTTTTTTGGAATCTCCCCAGTGGGATGCAGAATTTTGATGAGCTGGATTCGTCGAGATCCACGGTTGGAATTGTCCCCACCGCGCAGAATTTTCCTTCCTCATGCGGATGGCTTGCCGAAGGATGAAGAGCACAGCGTTTTTTTTCTTCTCCGCCTTTACCAAAGAGAGAGAAACGTGGAAGTCCGTCGGAGCGTCGACGAAGTGATGGAAGGTGTCAGCACCGACCCAGCAGAGATGTTTCTGGGGACTCCCCAGGCGTCATGAGAGAGTTTGCTGCATTCCGTCAGCGGGACTAGAAGATCTGGTTACATCCCTTCGTCGTTCTTCTCGTTCCCGTCCTCATTTTGCTTGCTCCGAATCCACGATCGTTCTCTCGGAATGCGCCCGACGAGAGTGCCGTCGAGGTCCCCAATGGTGTCACGGGTGTTCTTGAACGCATTTCAGGCAGACTTAAGCCATACTAGGCAGGTTCCATCTGCAAATGCAAGAAGCTATCAAGGGGGAACCCGTGCCGCCTCTCCTAATGAGAATTATAACCTTTCATCCTTAATTGAATTCCATTTTGGCACCGTTTCGCAAATTATTGACTGATTTATTTGCAGAATGCTTGGACGAAAATTTAAGTAATGTCATTTCCTCCGAGTGTCTTGATTCCATTCTTCTCGAGGTTCTTCCGAAGTTTTATTGCATAAGCGATGAAAGAAAAATTGTTAAGTTAACTTTCACGACGTGGACGAGCCTTTAGGGGCAAATAAATTCATGGAAGCAGTGACAGGAAAACCGGATGATTTGGAATCCCCCTAATGAAAGGTCATATGTTGAAAGCACTTCCAAACGATTTCCCTCTACCCAAGGGTTCAGAGAAATTCTATATCCTATTAGAAAGTTTCGAAATCCCGCTAAATTCCATAAACCCATGGACCCGTGAAGAAGCTTTACCCAAGGACTTCGTGGGCAAAGCTTCTTCACGTTCGCGACAGCGACGAGAATCGTCCAAGAGTTTTCCATGCAAACTCGAGGAAACGAGAGACGAAAGCGTGGATAACGACGAAATGATGCCATCGATCGGGGAAAGAGCCGAATCAGAGTCTGAATCATGAATCCGCGTTAATCAGAGACAGACTGGAAAACGGAAAATTAGACATTCCCTTGGCTCTCATTATCTACTTCTTTCCTCATTTATCAAATTGAGCCGATGAAATTAGCAGCCAATTTCGCTTGAAATCCGACTCGAGCGAGACTCTCAAAGGCATCAGAATGATTACAGGTATCTGATAAGAGAATGAACACACACCCAGGAATGATAGATGATATTGCAATTTAAGAAGGTGCAAAGGATTGGGGCGAAGGGGAAAGGGTGGGAGCGAAGGGGAAAGGGTGGGGCTGAGGGACACAGCTCGAAAGACGCTAAAAAAAAAGGTTTTTCTTCCTCCTTCTTTCTGTCTCGTTCTCCTTTTGACCCATTGAATTCGATTGTCTCTCCCTATCTCGTCCAAGATGAACTCGAAGCCCGCTATCTTTTCCTCTCGGATCCGATTCTTCACGCCCAAATGACTGCCCGTAATGAAAACGCCTACACGAGCGGCATGCGAAATGGACCTCTCCTTTTCCCGATGATTTTTTTACTGCCTCATTTTCCACTCCTCATCGGGATGGAATAGGCCTTTGATCTCCTCGATCCGTGGCAGAAGACACGACGGGATCTTCATTAAAGAAAGAGTACAGGGAAGCTTTCGGGAATTCTCATTCCCATCGATTTTGACCGGTAGGGAGGCGAATTTGGGATGTAAGCATGGCTTCCTGTGCATGCTCGAGTTCTGCAAGAATGAAAAAATGCGTGTTGACCCTTAATTTTTTAATATCCCCAGTAGATATCATCTCTGAATGAGATGCATGAATTTACGAGGCATAAATGCAGCCGTCTTTAGGACATCAGAGAGAAAACCCCCCCAGCTTAAGTACGTATATCATTCTCTTGTGATTTTCTCTTCATACACGCAAGCAATCTTTTCTGGAAGAAAACAGGACGCAAAGATGAGTTCTATCAGGTGAAGGAAAGGGTCCCCTGGAGAAGAATTTCAGGTGATCGGTCTTCATTCGCCAGCGAACTCAAGGTATGAGCCCTGTCGTACTTGCCAATAGTAAGTATTGCCACGATGTGTCATTCTCCTAATTCAATTATCGGAGCCGAAGATGAAAGTTGGGATCGTTCCATCGTGATCCCTCCCTTCGTTGACTCATCCGTCCATCCCCTCGTTGACTCATCTGTATGTCCATTAGCCGATGTTGGAACCATCCTAGAGAAGCTTGGGGTCCGGCTCCACGTGGGGCTGCCAGAATCAGGCACGAAGGGAAACATCGTCTCATCCTGGACATCGAGTGGATATCTTTGAGTTCTTTGGGTAAGGGTAGGAAAAAAAAAGATGAAGGCTCTCTCGAGCGTGAGAGTTTCCTCATCTAAAACTCGAGGGTCACCCCCCCCCCCCACCTCTTCCCCCTGCAGCATGGCCGATGCACGTGACAATATGCAGATAGCTGGTACTGATGGAAGATGTGACACAAAATGTGGCCAAAGATCGGAGTCACCACTACGACCACGACTTTAGCTTCTAAGACGGAGTCTTACAAGCTAAAGCCCTTTTCAAGTCGATATCTTGATAATTTCCTGGCTACATTGGAATGTTCTCGTCGGTTCGATGCCCACTTTGCATTCTTGCTACTGCAATTTCTTAGACGTCGACGAACCAAACACAACGAGGCATCGAAGACGGTCTCATGAAAAAGGGTCGTGACCGAAGTGGGTGTTGTTACACCGTCAGTTGGCCGTGTGCGATACGACTCTGTAACCGAGAGTGGAGGAATTTAAGCACTCGGTTGGATAAGTGACCACCACAAACGAACTCCTTTCAACTCCTTATCGACTGCCAGACATGTCAGACACGACTTCCACCCAGCGGCAAGATGGAGAGGTAGGACAAGTATTGCCACGGGCACCAACTTTGCCCTCAGCCTTCACGTCTCCTTTTACGAATTTTGTATTTGAGATATTGCTAGATCCTTCCCTAACCGGGAGTGAGGCTTTGGGGAGGGGATGGAGGTGGGGGGGAGGGGCTCTCAATCATTCAATTTGCCCTTTTCAGTGCAAGTGTCGAAGGGAACGGACGCGAACATTGCGTAACGTTGAAAAAACCACCGAACGAATTTTGTCAAGGTGAATCTCGAGTGGTGAATGACCTGTCTTCTCGGGGCTGCATGTCTTACGGGAGTCTCGAGGGCTTAATTAGTCGATAGAAGTAGTAAGAAGTCAAAGGAACTAGTTGAAAAATGATATGAGGCAAAGGCAGGAGAGCGGCAGGATAGAGAAAGAGTCAGAGCAGAAATGAATGGCCTAATGGCCCACGTGGGATCGCGCGCGGTGCCAACCATCTCCTGACTCTTTTCGTGGCTCTTCCTCTCTCTCTCTCTTTCTGCCCTCATCCAACCTCATTCCTTCCGTCTCTGATCCTACTAATCGTCGTCGGAATAATTGATCTCGAGCATTTTCATCTCGAGCTGGATCAGCCTTCACCCAGGGAATAGAATTCCATCATACCGTCCTCGTACGTCCCATCGCGACGATGAGCCCGAAGAGGCAAGAAAAAAATAATAGGATGGGATCTTCGTGGGGCCGAATCATCTCGAGGGCTCAGGCATGGGCTTTCATCTTCAACATCATGAGAAACTTTTAGTCTAAACTGAGAAGAAATTCCTGCATCGGGTCCGTTTAATATATAGATTTCCCACAAAATCCAACACGAGACCCCATTTCGGAATGATAAAATTTAGGAGCTGGCCGCGTTACCGTAGAAACCCTCACCCCAAATAATAATAAAAAATTAGCTTTGCGAGAGAAATAGGCAGAGCATTGCAAGTCTTGCTTCAACTTATGGGACAATTTCTCACGCACAACCCCAACAATCACATGACTATTGACATGGAGACATTAAATATGTTGATGCATGCACACGTTACAACTTCAGTTTCACGAATGAAATCGTGAAGCCGGTTTGCTGTTCAGAATGAATTCATGTAGCACCTTAGTTCGCACGATGATGGAACAAAACCAAATGTCACATGCTCCGTGGACGTGAATGAAAGCGAGCTGGTAAAACTGCACGACAAGTCAGAATCGCTTCAGCTACAGGACAGTTTTAAGATACTTTTGTGACATTATTCTGCACGATTCTTACTCCTATTTCTACAGAAGGTTATAGGACTACTAGAATGAGGGTTCATTTTTCTTCCAGAGCTGTTAAAGTACATTCCTAAGGCAATGTTTCACTGTATTCTAAATCATTTGTCACATTTTGGAAAAAGTATGAATTCGCGACTTCCGATCGCCTATTGTTCGCTACCGGTCGCAGTTTCTTTGTGTCAAGAAAAGAGATGGGAGAGGCTCGTAGACATCTAGCCGATGGTAGGAGAGGGGAAGTAGCGGAAGGTCTCTAACTTTTTCTGTCTTTTCTTTCCTCCTTCAATCAAAAAACCTTCCGTCTGCTTCCTTCCCGGAAAACCACGGACATCAGTGGGAGGGTGCCGGAGTCTTGGACTCCGGCTGGGCACTCCCTCTGGCAGTAGCGGGAAGTCATGTGCAGGAATGGTTGATGATGAATGAAGATAAGGCAGACCCGGGTCTGCCCTGCCTCCATCGACGCTCTTCTATTGCCGTATATCCGAGAGGCAAATGCCTTCTGGGTCGGATATCAATTAGGCCTGCTTTTCGTCCGTTCCCGGAATTGGGCGCTTTACTTGGCATCGCAGATTGCCCGAGAGCGAAGAAAATTGAATTCCCTCTTTGTACTCAGAAGGTACAGAGGTACAGAAGAAGGAGCACAAGATCCGGGAGCGAATTCTAAAGGAATTCTGCTTTCTTGAAGGAAGGCATGCCTAAGTGTTCCTGTTTTTGCTGGCAGAAACCCACGAAGAAGAAATTTGGAGACTGATTCCCGTGGTTTTCCGGGAAGGAAGCAGACGGAAGGTTTTTTGATTGAAGGAGGAAAGAAAAGACAGAAAAAGTTAGAGACAACCGGGGTGTCACGCGTTTGTCTCGGCCGAGCAGTTCATGAAACTCTGTCTGGAAAAAGGAAGCTTCTCTCCATATAACAGCTGTGAGGGATTCGAAAACGGGGGGACAACGGTGACACCTTTCGGCGAGGAACGGAACCTCCTAGTGTGCGCAGAAAACCTCAGAAGGCCGGAAAGTCTCGCGATTGTGCTTGAGAGGGACTGGGGACGATTCAGTGTGGCTCGTCATTCACGCATCCCTCCCGAAATTCCATTGTTTCTTCCACGTGCATAAAAAAAGCTTTGAAAAAGTATTTGCATCTCAAGAAGTAGAAATACTATCACCCTGCAGTATTTGTGATATATGAGAGTCTTTAGCGTTTGACGCGAAGTATCGCGAAAAGTACATCTCCGTGTGTTTTGCCTCTTTACGGGCTTAGTGACGTTTCCCTGTCATCGCAACGAAATTGGAGAGTTTGGGGAAATTGTATGTTGCGGAATGAGCTCTTGAAAACTGCGCAAGAGATGAAGAATCTTCTTGGATCGCTCATAGAGACCTGGACGGCACCCCAGGATACGCGCACGCATTACAATGCAGAAAGACGGGTCGGGATTGCATTATTCCTCTCGACATTCGACTTCGCCGCTCTCTTCTTGGGTTTGAGTCATCTTTTCCTCTTCCGCCCGTTTCGTCTCGTCCGTAAGCATCAACGCTAGGCGCTTCGGAGCATCGTTCGTCGAAGACGGAATCCGTTGGATCCCTCGGAAACCACGAACGAGAAGTTCGGGTATTCCGCACACCCTAGCCAGTCCCATCGGATTCCGTCCTTTCGATTCCACGCATGTGAAACCCCTTTGAACCGGAACTCTGTGTTCTGCACGCGATGTCATACATGGCCATCTTTCCCCGGACGGATCCATATATACGAGAAAACCTTCCGACCCTTCCGACCGTCGAGCAAGTCGGCAACGAAAGCTCGGAATGGACTCGATAAGGTCTCGGTACGATGAATCCACTCAAGTGCCGGATCCAGGGAGGAACGTAGGGGTCCTATTAAAATTACATTACTTCTTTGAATCGATCTACTAATTTTTAATCGATCGACAGACAAAAGTACTCGTTATAAAGTACTCTTCCATCGAGAAGCTAGCAATTTTTGTTGTAAAAGGCTGATGTGAACTAACGACTTGGCGGCGATGATTCTCTCTTCTCTTCAGATTCGCTTCTAAGATGTTTACAACTCCGCCGTTTCCTTGCTTTCCATGCGATCCTTTCTGTACTCGCGAATTTCGTCGTAGTTTCATTACGAGAGACATGTTTACCTTGGTTTTTTTTCCTCTCCTATGCTCCAATCTCCTTTTTTCATCTTTGCTCGAGCTCACGATCCAAATTTTTTTTTTTAAGCCTACATCTCGAGAGCTTCAGAGCTTTTCTCATAGGGCGGTCGATGAGTAGAGTCTCTTCCATCTCAAAAATTCATTCGTGGCGAAACCTTTTCTCCTCACCTACCTCCTTACCTTACCTTTTTCCTCCCCGTGCTCGAATATTTTTCAGTTACCGGTCAGAGGATCCATCCCGTCATTTATCGTTTACCAATTACGTCTAAAGAAAGATGCCTGACCTCGTGCAAGCTTGTTACCCGTATGGAATTTTGCCACGACGAGATGGATTTGTCGCAGGTCGTCATTCGTGCAGCGGCGAGGAAACCGTTCCACGCTCATTACCTCTTCAACGGATTCGCTTCCATCACGGGGAAAGCTTTCTGAATGTTCTCTTGAAAGGCTTCGCGTCTGAGGAATGGGATCCGTAATTAAAATTTTAGCCGAGCATCGTATGAATCATCCGATAGCCCGAGATGATTCTCCGTTCCGAGATTCCGAGTCCCGGAATTCGGCTTTCGAAGTTCAAATGTCTGGCGAGACGAAATTAGTCAGTGAACCCCGGAGAAATGATGATCTCGGCCGTGTCGTTACAGCTGCGTCCACGAGATACCGAGCATCCCATTACATTAACGATCCACGGAATGGGCTCTCTTAATGCTGAGACACTAGATCGCAAAATACCGTCTCGAGGTTTCCGGAGTGCAGGGCCTCATCAGGGATTCGTTTCATTCCGTGAGAGGCTTCCGAAGTGTCTGGCTTCGAGTGATCGCAAAAGTAATGCCTCCGGTTTTGTCTACCGCAAACTAATCGTGCCTCGAACTGAAAAATGGATATGCGAACTTCTTCCCATTCCTCGTGAAGTTTCGTGATTCCCGCCCAGAAAGCTCAGCCACTATGGCGATTCAAAACGGTGGAGTGCGACGATGCCCGCTTTTCGTTCGAGTTACAAATGTTTTCTATATTTTTGCTGTTCGTGGCTCTAGAGTAGGAGATATGCTTTGCAAATTCTGAGTTTGAAAACCAGGACCCTTACGGAAAATTCTCTTGGGAATGGGATTTCCATGAAGTTCCCGTGGGAATCCCATGGAAATTTTCAGTTCGAAGACACGCTTTCCCGGGACTGTCAAAAAAATCATTCAAGAGAAATGAAAATGTCATTCTGGCAAAGTGGAATATTAGATTGTACTTTCTCCCTTTCGATCTGTGCGAAGGGTAATTACCGCCGGTCTTGACTCCATTGAACTCAGCCACGTTTTTGCAAAATGCGTTGAGAATGAGTGAGCAATGGGGATATTTAGTCCCAGTTGAAGCCTTCCTTGTTTCACGTCGAATAAATTTCTCTTCGGCTCTGACAAGAATGAATGCATGCATGAGCAACGAGGAACGCATGGGTGTGAGAGGGAAGCCCTAAGACTGGAGACTAGAGACTTGAGACGTTCGCACCCTCGAGCAGAAGTCCCTCGTGGACACGAAGGAGAACGAATGGCTCGTCGGTCTCGTCGTCATGCGACTTCAGAGGTGGAAAATTCGTGAGCAGCAAGAAGAATAAGGAAAACTAGTGACACGACTCGTGGATGTCTGCGAGGCATGTTCCATATCCTTAATGGATGGAAGGCCAATTTTCCGAACCGATGGATTCGAAAAGCCGATCTTTCCTCGGCCCCGCTGCCTCCTGCCTCGACGAAATGCTTTTCGTCGGATGAATTTCATCACTCGCGATGATCACGATGAAAGATGTTGCCTGGCCCCTTTGCGACACGGAGGCAGTTGACGTAATATAGGAGGGAAAAGCATTTAATATCTCGATGGGTTGGGATACGGCATGCCCTTTTGCACTGGGCAGCAGCAGTGGCCGTATTATGAGCTGTATATTTTCCCTCTTTCCTCCTCGGCCCCTCTCTTGCCTCTCGGCACAGAGGGAAGGAGAAGCATATTTTCCGAGTATTTTCCCTTCTGGCTCTCGGCCAGCTGGAGTAACAAGTACATGCGATCAATCTTCTCCCCTCGTTCCCAAGCTTCATGAATCTCCCTCCAGCGATGTAGACAGAGATGTAGCCTTATTCCGTCCTTGAAATGCAAGGATATTAAGATGGAACCCTGGACGGTCTGCTCCTACAGACGACAGTAATAAAATCGGTGGGTGTTCCTGGTTCGTCGACGGCACGCAACGTCGGCTTTTGGCTCGAGTCTCTCCTCACTCGCGACTCCTCGTGAAGTTAAACTCATTTCATTTCTTCGGGACTTGTTCTGCCGTGTCGCGTCTCGTCTGCTCCTGCGTGTTCCCTGTGCTCCCAAAGGTTCCCCTCAAGCTATTTCAGACGTGACGCTCCGAGACGAGGCGTTTACGTGAAAACAGACACATCGGGGGAAGATGCGTCATCGACTGTGTCTTTCCTTCACCGTCTCCATATTTGCACGACAAGAGCCACGTGTTCGATGGAAACGACAAAGAGACAGACGATGAAGGCTTCATCGCCGCGATTAAGATGCACGTCGGGAAACCGTCGTACCGTGCAGAGTCCACTTCGGTTCGCATGATTCAGGAGCCAGTAAAACTTTGACTGACACCAGAAGCTGAGAAATGCAGGCATGCATGCAATTACTTGCAGGATCAGTCAACTATACCGAGCACGATGCATACCGGAAGAAATTATCTTTCCAAGGGGATTCATTTCCACAAGTCTTGGTGAGGATGAAACCACTTAAGAGTCACTGCTGTCTCCCTTTTCTCTACCATCGTGCATTCACTCCCCTTGAGTCGATTTCACGGGTTTCTTCAGCCAATTTTACACATTCATCCATATCGTCCATCTCCGTGACTGTCTGTGTCGGAAGGAAAATATGGGTGAGAGACAAATTTCTACCTTGCTTTAAAGTCGGCCCCCCGTGCTACATAATTGAAGGTGATGATGATAAATAAAAACGGCCTTTTTCAAACGAATTACACCAATATCGGGCCTCAAAATGCAAATAGACGGTGCGTGCAGTTTCCTCTCGAATGGCAAGTATCCCGAAACCATCTATTTAAAAACCTAGGTGAGAAGAATTTTAGTTTTTGGGGATCGGAATTTGTATGACACCCCTAGAGCCACCACGTGCCATCGCGTGTGGTGTCCCGTCCAGGTCCTGTCGCTTTATGTCGACACCTTTTCTGAATCATTTTCATTCGCTCCTATCATTCCTATTCCTACCAGTCTGCATTATTTTCTCGCATCTACAATAGTGTGAACGCAGCCTTAGGAGTAGTTAAACTTGTGAGTTGTATCGATCTTTCTTCGTCGTTGCCACCTCATCGTCTCTAGTCACACTCTCCTCTCGTGATCGTGGAAGCCGAAGCGGAAATAAAGTCTCTTTGGCTTTTTTTAGCATCGGATCACTGCCGAGATCATGTCCGTGACAGACAAACACGCTTTTCGGGATTCTTTTGAAGAGCCGCCATAGAGGAACTCGAAAAAGGGGAGTCACGTTGCACGAGATCTGACCAGCCATGGGCTGGACATGATCAGTCGCAAGCCTCCAGTAACACATAGGCAGCCTCTGTGGATCCTCATTGCAGCGTCATTCTCCAATGACTTCATAGATCATACAATCCACGTAATGGGGAATATAGTAAAATAAAGTTAAGGGGGAAGGAGGATTTATGTACAGGGTGGCGCAAAAGTCGCGCACCATAGAGGATTTCAGTTACACTACATTAATTCTCGTCTCTTCCATTGCAAGTAACTGATGGGGGCAAAATTAACGAAAGACGATAGGGTGGAGTGAAGATATGTTCAAACATTATGTGTACTACGAATCGAAGTGATTTCAAGTTAATGGCAAACTATTCGAACTTTTACTGTAATTTACTCTATGGTGAGCGACTTTTGCGCCACTCTGTATTTCTAATGCAAGGGTTGAACGACATGAGAGGATGAAAGAACGTGATGGAATTACCGGGAATCGAACCCGGGCCTCCTGATCGCCGGTCGAGTGTGCTATCACTACACTGGCTCCGGAACTTTTCTTTATATTTCCTCATGCCTTACCTATCACTACATGTGTAAGAGAATACCTAGAGAGTCATTTCATGGAAAATCAAGTAAAACCATAACAAATCTGAACTCAGAAAGCCCATCAACTTTATTTTTGTGAAAGCACAAATATTCATATTTCATGCAATGGCAACACTGATCCAGAGAAGTTGTGTTGAACCTTCGAACAGAACTTCAAGATACGATTGTGAGAGATGAGAAATTTTCTTGATAAGGTGTGATTCATGATCGATGCTGTTCTTGTGATACGAGAACATGACTTGTGAAAAATATGTGACTTCGAGCGAATACACGATGGCGCCTTACATGGCACGCTACACTCTCCCATCAAAACCGTCATCTCCAAAATCTTGACTTAATTTTAAAGTACTTAATAGTGGGATTTATGAAGAGTATGCTTGTAGCTCACTCAAGCGACTATGTTGATCAAACGCCTTTATTCACATACCCAACTGGAGTGCCATCCCTGGTGTAGATCTGCCACTTCACTGGTCACAGGAGACACCTACCATAATAGCAATGCGACCCATCAAATCCTCTTCCCATATTCATACGACCCACCAGTGGCGTAGCGACGGGGGGGGGGGGGGGCACGTGCTCCACCACTTTTCAAGAAAAGCATGATAGTAGTATCCAGCGCCGTACCGAGGATATTTGGTTCCCTGTGCTAAATATCAACCCAGCGCCCCCCCCTCCCCCTCTATACTTCTCCAGCTTCTCCAATACCAACAATACATTAAGTAACAATTCCTATGTTTAATTTTGCTTAATTCAGTTAAATTTGCAAGTTTTTTAAATAAGTTTTATTCATATTTTGGCAGACAATCGGCGCCCTGTGCGGGCGCACCGCTGGCAGCCCCGTCGGTACGGCTCTGCCTTTCACTCCCCAGTCTCCCCGTTATCTTCTTTCCTGCCGTTTCTGCCACATATGATCCTTACCCAAATCCCCTCTTCCTTCCGCGCGTTTCCTTGCAGTTTCTTCATTCCGACTTTCGTTTCCATTTCTTTATGAATTAGACTGGGTATTTTGAGAACATTCTTAAAGCGATGGCCTTGTTTTTAGGTTCCCTTTTCCCAAAAATATGTCATTTTTGCTGAAGAATGAGCAGTGCAAAAACGACAACTATATACGAGCCATATTTTCACTTAATCTCGACAAAGCATTCCTTTTCGGTTGTTTTACAAGGCTGTACACTTTACAGTCAAATTTTAAGAGAAGAAAGAGGTACCTAGGGGGAGATTTGAGAGGTTCGGTTCAAATTCTATTAATTTCGATTAATCTTTATTATCACGATTATAAATTTAATTGATTACTTGGTTGATGAAACTAATCAATTGACAGCCCTAGAATAAAGTGATCTCTTACTTTTTCAAAAAAAAAATTCTTTCTATTTCTAATTAGATGTACACAACGATTAGAACAACATCCACTCACCGGCGTAATTCATATGAGCAAAAGTAGAAAAATGAGGGAAAAAAATCATTTTTCTTAAAGTCTCATATAAATTTGCTCATTTTCCTTCGTGAAAAGAATTCAACATGTCTGTGACCTGACTTCAACTTACTGACTAATTCTTCTCATCAGTCTTCTGGAGCATACAATAATCTTGAACTTATGTTTGATCATATACAGTACTTTTAACGGAACATTATATTATGGAGAACAATGTATTTCTACATGAAATCTCATCTAATGACAGTATTGATGGAAGTATTACAATTCGATTAACAGATTCATATTCACTGACGAAAATTTCTGTTTGAAACGTGCATTTTCCTCGATTACGAGGAACGCGATTTTTGCTGCCACTGGGCGCTTATTGTTGAAAATGCATCATGGAGGTGGGAAGGGGGGCGAAAATTCATTCGTAATGGAAATTCAGAATTGGGGTTCCCCTTCTCATTTGAATGGAAAATTAATGCAGAAATTGTATTGTTTCGTTTCAAGTAATTACGATGAATTCGATGATTGCTGATGAATTGATGAATGAATTTTTTTTTAATAACTCGGCAGACAATCGGCACCCTGTGCGGGGCACCGCTCGCACACCCCTTGTTTCGGCACTGACGGTATCAAAGAGTTCCTCGTCCCCCCCCCCCGGCCCCCTTCTCCAATTTTTTCATTCACGCTACGCTTATGCGACCCACAACTTTAGAATCGTCTAGAAATAATGCAGCTGTGTGACTGGACATAAAAAATAAAAGTTACCATTATTACTTTCTGTTTCCTCTTCGAGCTTCATCTGACGGAACTCAACAGATTTATCCTTCAATCTTGGGTGATTTCGATCTAAATGCTGCATTAAGTTTGAAGGTTTCATGGATGCATTCGCCAGCAATTCACCACAAACTTTGCATTCTGGTTTCACGCTTTCTGACACTGAAACCACACTGAGGGCATGAATTATTATACTTCCGGATTGGTACTAGTTTCGACTTTTTTGGTGACTTCTGTCTCAGTGACTTCACCAGCTGTGATACCACTAGTACTAGCGCTTGCATTAGGTTTTATCAGGAAACGATCCATCTGCATTTGAAAGTTAAGCCTAAACAAGTAACTACAGGATATTATGGATGAGATGAACTTCGTAAACCTACCCGTCAAAGAAAAAGAGAGAAGGAAATAGTTCAGGTAGCAGAGAAACGAAATCGAGGAAATGAACATCGGCTTCTGCCCGCAAAAAAAATTCCAGCGTCACCCTTAACCTTTAACCGGTTGGCCATAGAGAAATCCGACAAAATGTCGGATAACATAGTGGCTGATTTCTCCTGGATAGGATTTAAATTGGGTTTCATATTTGACACACGCAGAGCTTGAAAGTACAGTTGCATGATTTTGAAATTTAATCCGCGTGCATTAGGAAATAAAGGAATGACATCATGTAGTGGCGGCTCGTGATACTTGGCGTGATACTGGTTCGTCTATGGAGGTAGTGCCCTCCCCTGCCTACCCTCTCTCCGTAGTCGAACCGCTAGCGGTAAATATCACGAGCCGCCACTGTACGTCATGTAGAAAACTGGAACTTTGGAAAAATTTTAGTCGCACTTCGAAATCAAAGAGGTAATGAAGTCCTTTCTCGTCATTAGAGGCTGGCCTTATCGTAGCATTGGCCTTCCCTAAAGCATTAATTCAGCTTGGGGATCAATACAGTTATTTCACGACTCTTAATCCCATGTTATGCATCATATTTGGTGAAGTGATAAATTGGGAATTCGAGTTCCCATAGGAATGAGTTCCATTCTATGCGGGGTAGGATGTACATAGAACGGGTCATAAATTGTCACTGGGAAATCAGAACAAGTCGCTTCTGCTCTTTATGCCGCCTCATTCCTAATCCGTTGAAAACCGTGAGTTGGGCTACCCCGAATACCATGTGACCCCAAAAGTTCCAAAATTCAGAAGCCTACTGAGGGAAAACGATAGATGATAACAAAAGGAAGTGTTCATGGGGTAACACAGCACATGTGATACCGCGAAAATTTCAGCAGAATTGATCCTTTTTCAGGAATATTTCGGGAAATGACCTGCACATGTGACACCGAGTAGGGTAATTTGGGGGAATATGACCCCAAAAAATGAAACCTGGTCATAACGGCCCATCAAGGTCGAATTGGACTTTTACAATGTTTCTAAAATACTGATTCATTTCTCCTTCACTAAATCTCAGCAAGGCACATGCAAAAAACTGCATGGATATTGCGCCTTTGGATCTTTTCCAAGTCGTTCCCAAGAGGCTATATTACCCATGTTGGGGGAACATGGCCACTTCTCAAAAAACAATTCAAGGTTTTTCAGGCACATGTGAAATATGCTGGAACATGCTGAGTACCTTAAAACAAAATAAGGGAGGCTCAGCAGTTGAAAAGAAAAGCATTAACTGCATTGAGGACCAGCAAAGAAGTCGAAATCATTACCTGAGGCAAGGATCTGTTGTGGAAAGCAGGATTGAAACGCTTTTAGCTTTGAGTAGCATTGCACGTAATTGGGAGACTGCATCTAGAGACTGTGGGTGTGAGAGGAGTGATCAATCATAAATTAAAGTGAAAATGCATTACAAGAGTAAAAGAAAAGGTCTTAAACTGCAGGAAAAACGTTGCGTTGCGTTGTTTTAGCTTGTGCGCATAAATAGTACAAAAAAATCATAGAATGCCCTTTTAACTTTTTGTACGAGGGATATTTACTTGCATACAAATTTCGTGCTACGAAAATCTCTGGTGTATGTCAATCGGATGTCCAGGAGGCGGTGCAAGAGGATATGCTTATGCACCGTCTCCTCATGTACTGCATATTTCGTCCAGATGTCCAGTACGTCTATCCATATATCCAGAGGAAGTGCATTGAATGATCTCTTGCAGCCTGAGATCCGACATGAAAGGAGGCTGACACTACCAATAGGCCAGCACGGTGCTAACATGAAATGAAGGATGTGTCCATATTACTCCAAATCGAGATGGCCATATTCCCCCATATTGGCTTGCATTAAAAAATTGACAACACTGTCTGCAAACCGCAAGTGAAGGGGCTTGCACTTTGCACGAGCATTCTGGAGGGACCATAGAAGAACTTTGAAGAAATGGTTTCTGTATCCTTGCTGCTATATGGAAATATACGCTTAAGTTGCTTAAGTTTCAGGTCATGAGTCAAAGAATCGCATGCATATGATTTTCAAGACATTGATGTATCCCGAATTCCTGTGAGAACTGGATCAATGAACAGGTCTACACATTTCGACAATTGCATGTGCTCTTCGATAGAACGATTTTTTTAATTCGCCAAAACTAATTATTTAGTCTGTAAGGGGATTCATTGAGGAGGGCCATATTACTTGGGTCTTTTAATTCATAGTAACCAAGTTACTATGAATTAATATATTTCCTAAAGATGCCTTCCATAGAGTTTCATCCGTAATCACGTGAGGTCGGGAACTTCTGGGTCACCTGGTGTCACATCCAATGTGCGTAGATGGTTTTCCGAAAATTTAGTTGAAATTTGTCATTCGAGACTTTATTGGTTCCACGTGGAAGGGATGAGAATATATAAGGGTGCGAAAGGGAGACCCAGTCTGGAATAGATTGTCATAACAGAGAGAATGAAAGAAATAAGAATGATTTAATGTTGGAAGTAAATCTCTGGAGTCAGAATGACTTTACGAGATGTATAGATTAATTTCCCTAGACAGATCGATCGAGGATCTCAAATTAAGTGGAGTAGCTTGAAGTAGGGCCCGGCAAGGTCTCTATTTACGACGCGAATGGAATTTTTCGTATATTTCCTATTCATCCAGTCCAGCCTGTTTACTTATATTTTTCCGATCGATGCGATATTAAAGAAATGATATCCCCCCACACGCAAATGCACAAAATACCTGTTTCTCCATCCTTAGAACCCAGCAATAGACGATAAAAGTCGATTGCCACCGTTTTTTACTTTAAACATCGATCAATAAAACTTTTTCTGCTCCATTATATTCATGGGCAATATACCGAAATTTTACAAGAAAACATTCTCTGCTCTCTCCACTTTTAATTCAAGCCAAAACATTTTCAAGTAAATGCATGAGCAAAGAATACCATGCAAATTTCTCAGAGCTATGCGCGTTAGTTAAAAATTTCCCCGGAAAAACAAACCGGTGAAGGGTTAACCACGGCACTGAAGAACAAGAGGGAATGCAAAAAATGACGAGGTCACTGGAGATGGAGGTTAAGGGCAAGAATGATTAAAAATACATTTTAAAGCTGCTTGCTCCTTCTTGGAAACGTTTGCCAGCAAGCCTTCTCCCTGTGCTGCCTTCTGGTCTGCATTAATAGATTAGATCGTTCCTGGAAGGTCAAGCTCTAGTTATATAGCCCTGCAGGTCGGTTTGGCACTCATGACTGATTTCTGTCTTCTCAATACCTCTTTATATTTTATTTTAATTCATTTCATTCTCTCGCGACCCACTTGGGAGACCATCGCGACCCACTAGTGCAGGGGTCGGGAACCTATGGCTCATGAGCCAAATTTGGCTCACGAACCAAAAAGTTTGGCTCATTGAGCCATGGCTAAAAATCATGGTTGTTTTACATTTTTCTAATGTATCAAAGGATGCACATGTTTGTTGCTAACTTCAGGAAAAATTCGGTTGTTCTGAAAATCTTTCGCTCACAAGCACTTTCCTCAATCTTAATATGGCTCACATGGCCAAAAAGGTTCCCGACCCCTGCACTAGTGGGTCGCGACCCACCGGTTGAGAAGCACTAGAGTAAATCGATTCATGAACTTGGATGTCATGGTCTAGCTTCTCATAAAACTTGTGTTACTTCTGCAAAGTTATGATTCACCTGTTACAGGTCCTCATTGGTTACGGTATCCTCTTACTTCTCGGGGTAATTTTCGGTCGGTCGACCAGAACCTGGAGTGATTGCTACAGTACCAGTTCACTTCCATTTCATTCATCCCCAGTTGACTTTGGGATGGCAGTTAGCGCTAAAACATCACGAGTAGACTACTTATTAATGTGACACCCCATTATCATATCACTTTAGAAGATTGTTAGCTGTGCCCTGAATGAGGGCCTGTGGCAGCTACTCATATATTTAACCTTGTGGAGTACATTTATAGAAATTACACATGCATATTGTCTATACCATCTGGAAGGGGGGTGTCCCAAAATTAATGGGAGGAGAAAATATTTTCTCGAATCCAAAATGTTATTTGTGGAATCGCACAAGAGCATGTCCAAGAGTGCTAAATAGCAATAAAGTATGTACGGCTAATCAGATTATCATTCTCAATGCTGCTTAATTTTTAATAGAATAACGCGACTCCAGGTTCTATGAGGTTCGATATGGGAATGTATTCAATATATATAATGAAGAAGCCGATAGCACGCTCTGAGAACCCTTCTAGAAATGGAAGTGCATTCTTGGAAGCATATGTTTAGCGACCTTGTGCGAGAAGTCATTTCATCGATTTTTCCCACTTCATAAATTATGGGGATGAGAAGGAACTCATTCCTAGAAGTATTCTGCAATGGGATTCATTGACAGGGTATGCTAAATGCATTTTGAAGATTTCTATCATACGTGGCAGGTAGGGAAACTAAAAACCAGTGAAGCCCTTGTGAAGCACCAATGTGCAAGTGTTTCCACCTTCATGCACCTCCATTTTTACGCAATCTGAATATCACAAGTATGGAAGTTTTGTTTTAGGAATTAGACTGGCTATTTGCCTTGGCATGATTTCCTGCTGACCTTGCTTGTGTTATTAGGAACGTAGCCAAGGAGTCGTTTCAAGGGGTAGGGATTTTGGGGTGTGCATGCATTGTGAGGACATGCATTTAAAATATGTTTGACCGCGATAAAAGAGAAGTTCGTTTGAAGATAAGAGACAATTGACATTCAGTATGGAAAATTGCTGCTTTTGAATTCATTGGTGATGTTTTCACAAATAGCCGAATTTGCAATAAATCGAGAACTATGACCATTTCTGGTTCCCCTAAAACCTTTCCTTCCTTTGGCTACATGCATGAATGTTACATGCATTTCGTCCTCATATGTGCAGTATCGTGAAGCACTATATCTAAGAAGAAAGCATTTTCGCATTTCTTTGGAGAAAAGAGGGAAGCGGCTCTTCTACAAGAGAGATAATGGTTTCAATGCAGGAATGCGGCATCTGGCTCACAGCACTCCAAAAGCGGCGGGGGCAAACCTGGATCCAAAGAATTTGGGCTCCTCCTCACTAGCTGACATTTGATAACCACATTGGATCCTTCTTTTTTTGTTTTACCCAGTTGTGCGAGCTAGTGGAATTATCGTATTTGTAATAAGAGGAATGAAATATGAAAGAAAGTCATTTTATAACATGAATCACAGAAATCGATGACTGAATTGAATGAGTTCTTGCGAAGCGAAATCAAAACGGGGGACACCGGATGAATGCCGCGAACGAATAAATTAGACATATAAATAAGTACATGGGTGCATAAATGAATAAATAAACACTTATCAACACGAAGCAACAGGGGAGGGGAAATTTTGCCGTGCCGACAAGAGAGGAACTCGTCAACGAGGATGCACCGAGGAGTGTCATGCACCGAGGAGCGTCACGACATTTTGAGGGATGGATCACACGACACTTTCCGTGTGATCCAGCTGGATCCCGCTACATTTGGATATGGAGGCTTCGAATGTCTGCAGATAATCGGGACCGGCAAAAAACACGCTTCCCGGGGATGATGTCGCAGGATGTTGTTGCTGTTGGTATAGATGGTGTAACATATGATCTTGAGCGGGACTTCGTCCCGACCTCCTCCGGGGCACCGTCAGGTCCGTGTATAGCAACCCTTCTCCCTACAATACACATGCAGAAGCAAAATGAAAATCCATTGTTCAATGCGTGCCAATCATTCCAGTTGGTGCTAATTCTAAAAAGAAGTATTTTCTGTCTTCTAGGTTATTGAAGTTGTCAAGGATACAAAGGATGAATCCAGTCATGAGAAACGTACAGTTCATGGCCGGTATTTGGTCAATTTGACCAAACTCTCAATCAATCGATCCCCCTCCTTGATCAAAGGCACAGTGTGATATTTTGGCGCATTGATCTACTCTCTGCTATGGCCACATTATATCAATGGCATGAATCTGACAAACGACGCCGCGCCCCAAAAGCATATCTCGTAGTTGCTTTGACGTCTGATCGACTGCTTCTTCCTACCTACTTCCTCTAACCATCCCGAGGGTCTAACCCAGGCTCCATGATGCAGTGAAAAAATGTGTGTTGGCGGTGAGCCCATGTATGTGCCCGAAATTGTCTCCTAGGATATTAGGGATTGCTTCCTGCTGGAATTGATTTCCAAAAGTAGACCAAAGCCTTCCCAATTGAGCCTCATCTGACCATATCTAAAGCGGAAACGATGTCACATTAATCGAACCACATAACTTCATGGAGAAAGCAACTCTGGAAAATCCACTAGGAAGTTGGAGGCGTGACAGTTGTGGTCAAGGGATGTATCATTACAATATATTCGCAATTTCGAGCCAATGATTTTTTTTTTGAGCAAATGAAAACTAAAGATTCCAGGAACAAGGAGGGAGAGGGGGGCAACTGACCCGACTCTGGAGAAGACACGATTTAGTCTAGTCACTCGCCTATTGAGGCCTAAAGCACGACATTACTGGGAATCTTCACCGTTCAATTCCTACGGGGCCAGAATAGGCAACCGTGACACTTCTAAATGCACACTGCGGCCAATTTAAAAGAGAATTGGCCTTGAATTGGCCCCATTCGAAAGAGAATTGAATTTTCAATTCATATGGAGACGGAGCGCAGATCCTGGTTCGATCGAAGCAGCGGTACTGATCCTGCGACAACACATCCGGCACATGAAGGAACCACCCCACAACCTCCACAATTCAACGTACTATCTTCGACAGGCAGAAACCTGCACTACAGGTCGGCTCGGCAAATACGTTTTCGATCGACTCAACCCGTCAACTGCCTATACCGGCCTTCTGTCGAATGCACATTTTGAACGGCACGAAAGGTTGGATGGTTAGATGGACCTACCTGAGTGGTGCGGAGCTCTCCGGGAGGCAGGGGCCACTCGGCAGGAGATACCGGAAATCCCGTCGATGCCGAAGCCTCATTCTTGAAGAGAGGAACAGCAGAGAAGCTCCCTTCGTTCCCATCTCCTTGAGGATTGATATCTGCGTCACCGCCACCAGATAAGGGACATGAAAAACGCAAGGAAGTTAGGACAACGCCTCTGTGTAACGTCCACTCGTTCAGATGAGAATACGAGCAATCCGTCTCTCTCCCCGCCTTCTTCCATTTCGTCGGGGCATTGAGCTTCATGAATACAAAGTGAGTTAATCAAAATACGGGTCCATTGCTCTCAAATTTCTGACAAATGCAGATTTCCTTCTGACATGTCCATATGAATATCATATCCTTTCCAGCTCCACTGAGGGAGGTAAAGGATCGATCCGGCTCTATGCTTATTTGGGCTTCCGTAAAATGATGTCTGACACTTCTTGTGTCCTATATTTGCGTTAAGAGCTTGTGAAGTTTGATTGCTTCAATTCAAAGACGGGAAAGAAAACGTTTTCCCACACGAGGCATTTGAGAAACCTTATTTATCACATGCTTACGAAAATTTTTTATGGATTCCTCTCACCCTTACCTATTCTCACCATTTCACCGTCTCACTTTGACGCGGTTTCTGAGGCTGATGGTTAAAGCGTATACTTTTTTATTAATAAAAAAAGAAGCTTCAGCGGTCTGTGGTAACGCTGGTTATTTAATAATCAAAGGCATCCACAAAGTTCGGAGAAGGAGGGGGGCAGGTAAGTCACCGAGATAGTCTCCCCTATAACCTGGTTGGTCCTGGAGTGCTGGGCAATAAATTCTTAGTCACAGATATTGTCGCCACTCCCAAATGGTGGTCACGCTCAGCAGCTGTAATCGGAACCAATCGAGCCTTTCCAAAACTACTACGCAATTACAAGTGATACGTGGGCATAAACTGTGGGGGTGATGAGTTGCGTGGGCGTGGCAAGCATACTGCATTGCGTTTCGAAGCCTGGAAGGCACTATCCTGCCTCTTAATTCAACGTCTTCATCAATCTTTCAATTCAACACCTTCGTGTAAAAATCGTGCAATCCAGTGCCATTTGCATCGTCGTCGGTTAGGGTGTATTTGCGCCTCTTTTTCGTTCCCGCTTTCAGTGTACTGCTATTTTCTCCCCAGTTGATTACTCTGTCATTTGATTGAACATAGTTGAATAAGAGGTTAGAGTCAACAGGCTTGGTTGGTGGTGCCCCTGGGATGAGTGGAGAGAGAGCCCCCTAAGGTAGGGGTTTCCAAGCCATTCATTACCTCCTTTTAGGCTCGTTATACGGGACTAGGTTTTGCCTAGGCTGTTACAATGCAAGTATTTATCTCTTCCTGCATGTCACTCCAAGCCTTCAACCCCATCCAACCCCACCCATCCACCCTCGATGCGTGGCGAACCATGGCCTCCTTATCTGGAACCCCGTGCTTATAAGCACAACAGAGGGCACCATTGTGGTGGCTTATCCTACTCCTTCTACTCCCAATTTAGGGAAGAGATGAGCTGAATGTGATGAGCATTCGTCTCCTCTTTATAGTGGAGAGATGAGATGCTTGACCTGGCTGTGTTCGTGGAGCTATAACTCCACGAACACGGCCAGATCAAGCCAGAAGTACTCTTTCCGGTTCGGAATGTATTGCGGTTCACTGAACCAAAAATAGACATGACCATGAGGGCCATCCAACCCTTTCTCTCGTGCTATATCTATAACAAAACCAGCTGGCATTACTACTCGAAGGCTCCTCTCATGACTGAGACACGTGGACTTGATCTACGCTGCTAGATATGCATCTTTTGGAAGCAGAGGCTTTTTCACATTTCGCCAAACGAACCGTCACAGGAACAAAGGAAACAATCTATTGCAGAGATTATGGCACGAGGATAAAGGATAAAATCTGGCGAATCCCTTCCTCCATAAAAAAAAGGACAATAACCTTTTGTTGCTTCTCAGGAGCGCTCTATGCAAGTTATTTATATTTAGCAGCATTTTCTTCCTTATGACGTACCCATCACATCCATGATGCGATGCGAAATTCCAACACCATGGTTTTGGAATTCCGCATTCCTTTTGGGCAAATTCTGAGGTCATCAATCTTTCTCAGCGGAGTATATTTTACAAGTGATACGACTACATATTTGAGAAGACCGTGAGAAATTTTCACAGCTTCAAGAGTTTGAAACACGGATGTACGAAGTTGCTTCACATGGACTTACTGGAAATGATGTCTGGGTTCTTCTCGTCTGATGGGGGATCGGAATTAAGATTTCTCTTCCCCTCCGAGATCGTGTGTTTGTGTTGGGGCGAGCGAGAGCGAGAGCGACGCTGCCTTCTCCTGAGGACGAGGAAGATGAGAACGATGGCGGTGGTGAGGACGATGGCTCCGATTCCCCCCGCCAAAAGCATGACAAGTGGCGTCAACGCCAGCGTAAGCCCCCGACCTTCCTCTATGTCATGAGTCCCAAAAATATCCGATTAAAATCCAAGAATGCCTAAGAAAAGGGAAGGAAAAGGAATGACGCAAAAACCTTACCTTTGTCCATTTTGTTCTCCATAACGCGTGGAGTCCGTGCTTCCAAGGACGTTATCGGACTCTTCCCCCTCGCGTTCGACGCGTACACGTACACCAATAATGATAGGTCCTCTTCTAGACCTGAATAGGCATGGATAATATAAAAATAACTGGGGAAACGAATAACGATCCCTCCTCTTGCGAGCCATTGTCTTAAGCACGACGAGTCCCAATCTTGTTGAGACTAGATTAAAAAAATTCACTGAGGAAGAAGAATTGCTTGGCAGAGCAATTAAGGCGGGATGAGTATGATTAAGTGGGCGGAGCCATGGAAAGAAGTCTGGCTGGGAGGCGTCTTTGCTCTCATGGAATGAAGAGTCTATATATTCATAACAAAATTATTTTTGCATAAAGCCCATACGAGCAGGAACTCGGTAGACTATGTACTCTTCCTTCACTTCGTCATCCATCCATGAATTTATCAACTATGGAGAAATGGATATCATTCTATGATCGATTTCCTGTCTGCATCATTTCCGTCTGGAGTGGCGCCCACAAAATCCATACAGCCCTTCAATTGACGATGTTCATTCCATTAGTACGTATACCCTAATTATGAAATGATGTTAAAGTCTTCTTCTTTACGTATCCCTGTCACTCTTTATGCCGGAAACAGCTCCTCCAATTAGACTCAAGGACCACTCCACCGTTGAGCTCTGACCTTGTTTAAAAAGGGGTAGATTAATAACCCCGACCTTGGCCAGCAAGCCCTGTTCGTTACGACCTGATACATGTACAATCCCACCAAAGTCACGCAAGTGAGCTCTCACGATGTAAATCGATGAAAAACTCATCTGGATATCTTCTTGCAAAGAGTGATTCTGAACACTGTCTACACGTGTTTTTTTCAGACGATTCAGCACAGGACGGTATAGAGGACAGTGTGGAAAAGTCACTAACTTACGACGCAAGACATTTTACTGATCGCATGACTATCTCATCTCTGGAGAGAGTAGGCGAACTCCTCCCAGTCTCTGATAAAAGCCATCTCCGTAAGCATACTTACTGTGCAGTTCACCGGGTGCAACATCACTATCGACAGGACGTACTTCACTTTCTTATTGAGACCATGCTTATGAAAGATACAACTATGCGAGCATGATGTGAGAAGAGATATGTCGGGAAATAGTTCTAAGAACCCGGCTGCATGACATCATCTCCTTGAAATGTGCATGCAGTTCCCTGTTTGCGCTCTCGCACCAACGACAAAGGGGCGGAAGTCGTAATCCCCAAGGGAGACGAGAGAAGATTTCCTGCCGTCATTCGCTGATGAATTGGCTCTGGTCGGGTCGATATCCAGTGTGGATAAGCTCATATTAAGGGTGAAGCTAAAGTACTCGGATATACAGGGTAGCCCAAAAGAAGTGAAGTGATTTTGTCATCCAATAACTCTTGAATCATTGTGATTAACAAATTTCTCTCCTTTTTTTTTTAGGTCGTAGGGGTATAGTTCAAGAATTATGATGAACCGTTGGACGGAGCAAGAACGTGCTGGTGTTGTGGAACTATACTTTTCAAATGGTCATTCTATATTTCGAGTTCAGAGGGATTCCCGTAGGGAATTGGCGTTCAGCATGTGCCTTCTGGCAATGCTTTAGAAGATGGGTGTCCGATTTTCGTGCAAAAGGGACTGTAGCTGATTCATCACGATTAGAAAGGCCACGAACCAGCAGGACACCGGAACACATTAATCAAGTTCGTGGAAGCACTGTGATTTCTCCCAATAAATCTACGCAAAAACTGTCTCAAGAGTTAAGAATCCCCCAAGCCTCTGTGCAACCCATTTTATCAAAAGATCTCCGATCCTATCCTTACAAAATCCAGCTGGTGCAAGAATTACAGACAGTCGAAAAAGAAAGTCGTAAATCCTTTTCAGAAAAATCGTTGGAATTGGCAGAGGAAGAAGAAACACTTTCTGAAAAGCTAGTGATGAGTGATGAGTGAAGAAGAGAAGAAGACACTTCTACAGGGTGGCCCAAAAAAAAGTGCACCTATTTTCAAATGGCATTTTCTCGAAAACTATTTGTTAGCGACTTGAAAGAAAAAGCAAACGAAAGTTCAATTAATTTCCTATCGAATGGTATATGGTTTTATGACCATAGCTCCCATACCATGGCTGCCATGCCCATTTTTAAAAAACATACCACCAAAAAAAGTTGCGCGCATACATTTGTACGTGCTAGTTTGGCATTCGGCATTGGCGTCGCCTTTTTTCCTCCATTTCATAGCATACTCGCTCAGTTTCTTTTATTTTTATTTTCAACCGGTGTTTCGCACTCCATCAAGCATGAGACCAGCATAGGGAAAGAGGTGATTCTTCGGACCTCCCAAGTTGATTCCTGACCGGTCGATAGCGCCTCACAGGCGAACGGCTCGACATTACTGGTTTTCCCTTCATCCACACAACACCGCTTCGTGTATGAAATTAATTTATCGATTTACCCTTTCAGGACAGTGAAAATGAGTGTTTATCGCATTTTAACTAGGGCTGTCACGATAGCAGTTTTCAAAACATCGATGCATCGACCTAAATTATCGATAGTGTNGACCTGATACATGTACAATCCCACCAAAGTCACGCAAGTGAGCTCTCACGATGTAAATCGATGAAAAACTCATCTGGATATCTTCTTGCAAAGAGTGATTCTGAACACTGTCTACACGTGTTTTTTTTTCAGACGATTCAGCACAGGACGGTATAGAGGACAGTGTGGAAAAGTCACTAACTTACGACGCAAGACATTTTGCTGATCGCATGACTATCTCATCTCTGGAGAGAGTAGGCGAACTCCTCCCAGTCTGATAAAAGCCATCTCCGTAGGCATACTTACTGTGCAGTTCTCCGGGTGCAACATCACTATCGACAGGACGTACTTCACTTTCTTATTGAGACCATGCTTATGAAAGGTACAACTATGCGAGCATGATGTGAGAATAGATATGTCGGGGAATAGTTCTAAGAACCCGGCTGCATGACATCATCTCCTTGAAATGTGCATGCAGTTCCCTGTTTGCGCTCTCGCACCAACGACAAAGGGGCGGAAGTCGTAATCCCCAAGGGAGACGAGAGAAGATTTCCTGCCGTCATTCGCTGATGAATTGGCTCTGGTCGGGTCGATATCCAGTGTGCATAAGCTCATATTAAGGGTGAAGCTAAAGTACTCGGATATACAGGGTGGCCCAAAAGAAGTGAAGTGATTTTGTCATCCAATAACTCTTGAATCATTGTGATTAACAAATTTCTCTCCTTTTTTTTTTAGGTCGTAGGGGTATAGTTCAAGAATTATGATGAACCGTTGGACGGAGCAAGAACGTGCTGGTGTTGTGGAACTATACTTTTCAAATGGTCATTCTATATTTCGAGTTCAGAGGGATTCCCGTAGGGAATTGGCGTTCAGCATGTGCCTTCTGGCAATGCTTTAGAAGATGGGTGTCCGATTTTCGTGCAAAAGGGACTGTAGCTGATTCATCACGATTAGAAAGGCCACGAACCAGCAGGACACCGGAACACATTAATCAAGTTCGTGGAAGCACTGTGATTTCTCCCAATAAATCTACGCAAAAACTGTCTCAAGAGTTAAGAATCCCCCAAGCCTCTGTGCAACCCATTTTATCAAAAGATCTCCGATCCTATCCTTACAAAATCCAGCTGGTGCAAGAATTACAGACAGTCGAAAAAGAAAGTCGTAAATCCTTTTCAGAAAAATCGTTGGAATTGGCAGAGGAAGAAGAAACACTTTCTGAAAAGCTAGTGATGAGTGATGAGTGAAGAAGAGAAGAAGACACTTCTACAGGGTGGCCCAAAAAAAAGTGCACCTATTTTCAAATGGCATTTTCTCGAAAACTATTTGTTAGCGACTTGAAAGAAAAAGCAAACGAAAGTTCAATTAATTTCCTATCGAATGGTATATGGTTTTATGACCATAGCTCCCATACCATGGCTGCCATGCCCATTTTTAAAAAACATACCACCAAAAAAAGAGAAAACACTTTACTGAGTCAGTCATGGTCTCACTTGGAGCCTCATCTCATGGCAAAACTTCCATTCTATTCATTCCTAGAGGAGTTAAAATCAATGCTGAAAGTTATTGCAGTGATGTCCTGATGCCCATGCTGGCAGAGATCGAGGACAAAAGCCCCAATGGCTACGTGTTTATGCAAGATGGGGCGCCAGCCCATACAGCTCAACACACCATCACTTTCTTGAGGAACACCTGCCCTGATTTCATTGAACCAGGCTCTTGACCACCCTGCAGTCCTGACCTCAACCCAGTCGACTACTTTGTGTGGTCAGCTTTGGAGCAGAAAGTGTACCGGGGTGTAAGAATCCGAGACGTCGAACAGTTGAAGGAGCGAATTCGCATGGCTTGGGATGAACTCTCGCAGAGCTCCACCGCCAAGGCCATTTCCAAGTGGAGAGGCAGAATGAGAGCAGTGGTTGATCATGGTGGAGGCCACATCGAGCCATTCATTGAAAATTAAAGCCAAAGGTAAGTCTTCATGTTTTTGAACTCTTGCAATGCGAAGACACGATGAAATTTCTAATTTTTCTCGCCGCGCAACTTTTTGTGGTGGTATGTTTTTTTTTTTTTTTAAATGGGCATGGCAGCCATGGTATGGGAGCTAAGGTCATAAAAACATATACCATTCGATAGGAAATTAATTGAACTTTCGTTTGCTTTTTCTTTCAAGTTGCTAGCATAAATAGTTTTCGAGAAAATGCCATTTGAAAATAGGTGCACTTTTTTTGGGCCACCCTGTATGTGGTTACAGCAGGATGGGGCTACTAGTCTCACTGCGAGAGAGAGCATGGCGCTATTGCGAAACTTGTTCCCAGGCAGACCTTTCTCACGTGGGTGGGGGGGGACATAAACTGGTCTCCAAGATCGCTTGATCTTTCGGCCCCTGATTTTTTACTTCGGGGATATTTAAAGAAACCTGTTAATGCTAACTAACCCCGAACACTTCAAGCTCTGAAAGACAACATAACGCAGTGACATTCCTGGTGATGTGCTGCAAAAAGTAATGTGAAGAGTCACTTTCAGAGCAAGGGTGTGGATGATAGAGGCGACTATCTGAAATATATTATTTTTAATGTCTAAATTTCAGAGTATAGATTAAAATTCCTATTTGTACCTTTTTCTCTCATCAATATATTCAGTAATATTTACCTATCAAATCGCTTCACTTCTTTTGGGATACCCTGTAAAAGCATATCCTCCTCTCTGTGGATCTTCTACCCCCCCCCCCCTCCTCCCCACTTTTTTCTCATTATTTTGTCCATGGCCTTACACACGGTCCCCATCACCCATCCGTATCACCCAAAACCCATCACATGCATCTCTATGCCCAATTAAGGCTCGTGTAGGGGATATGCAAAGAAAGAGAAAAGCCTAGAAGACCTTTGACGGTGAAGCGAGGGATGGGAGTGGTGCGATTGGCCTTTAGCTCCATGGTATCAGAATCGAAGACGTCCATATGGAAGAACTGCTTGAGGCCCCCATCGAATCCTGGCAAGCATTCCACGTAAAATGTGTTGTCTGTCTGATTCTGGATCGAACAATTGCTCACGGGATCCGGATGACCTGAAAAAAAGCAGAAAACATCTTCACTAACAAGGAATTACAACGATGCGATGCTCAAGAGATAGTAGTCCTCGGATCCCTTGCTTTTCGGATCGATTTGTCGATGTGAAATCGCAAAAAAAGCAATCGCAAAGGTCCAAGTGCATTAGTGCATTAACATCATAAGGTAACTTCTGAAACTGGAAAATGTGCGATTTTATTATGTGCTTTACCGGCTTCGACGACGTGGAAGGTGCAGGGGACTTGTTGATTTCCGACGGGATTGGAAGCCCAGCAGACGACGGTCCCGAAGTCCATCGGAGTCCTTGGAGTGTAGATCAAGGTGCTCCGAGTCCCAGCACTCCAATAGTCCTGAGCCGGGAATTCCGTGAGTTGGGCGGATGAGGAATTGAACCTCCAATGGAAACGGACCGTATCCGGATTGGCTTCCACGTCGCACGTTATGTTGATCCTCTCGTAAGGGGCCACGCCGTAAATGCTCGCTTGCTGGGGCTTGCACTCCGGTGCATCTGTGACGAAAATGATTTCTATACATACGAAGTACAACATCGAGTCGCTCGATGCAAAGAGCTGAGTCTGCATGCGATAGAGAAAGATCCCTCTTCAATAACGAAGGGTCTCGATTCTCAGCAGGCAGTATATTACATCGGAATATCTTCCATGGCTTTGAAAAGGTTTGAAGACCTGAAGGGATAGAAAGCGAATTTTGCCTCGAGGAAATGCTGCGAAATCGTCTCTTCGCTGACTCCAATTGTCAAAAATGGTTTTGGACTCCATTTAGACTCAAGAAAAATCTGATTTAGGTTTTCGACTAAAGGAACATAAACAATTACCCGGTCTAAGTATACTTTTCGATCATGATCGAAATATCATGATAACTCGATCAAGATAACTCGATTTTGGTCTAAGTATCGAACCCAAATATCATAACTCGATCATCATAACTTCGATGATAACTGACGTCACGCTGCCATAGGCCCCCCTGTCGTCTGTCATCAAGGATGGTTCCTTACCAAACTTCTAATAATCCCATGTATCTTTCACGTGGACAGTTGTTCCATTGTATATTTCTAACTTTCTAACTTAACCACCTCGACTTTTTGGAGACATGGCGCAGCAATTACCGACGGAGACCTCGCGTCTTTCTTGTGAACAAGGATTGGAAGATGGAAGAGAATTGTGACGGTCCTAGGCCTTGCGTAAGGCGTTTTTTCTCGATTGATGAAACAACAGCTCTCATTAGAATATGGGGTGAAGAGCGTACCCAAGCATTTTTCGTAACTGGGAAAGTGAGGAAGAAAGCCATCCGATTTTTGGTTGTGATGGCCAGGAAAAGGGCTGGAGATGACTGGATTCGTCCGTGGTAAAGTTAGATATCGCTCTCAATGATAATTTCGGTCTAAGTATGAAATTTCGATCAGTTATAGGGGTCCTGGAGGGCTATCGAGTTATGATGATCGAGCTATCAGTTATGTGGGTCTAAGTATGGTTTTCGATCATAATCGAGTTATTATGATATTTCGATCATGATCGAAAAGTATACTTCGACCAGGTAAATCTCAGTTAATGCCATAATCCTATTTTCCCTATCCGAAGAAATTGATTTAAAGTCTCATACTAAATGGAACATGAGAGTACGAGAGAGTAACTTACCTCAAAATTTTCGTTTGGGAATAATTTTAAAACCTGGCATTATTCGAAGATAAGAATTCAGGCATTACGAATGCATTTTCGCAAGGGTTCATTGAACGACTGAAGATGGAAAGGAAGTATTGCAACTCTCGTCGATATTTTACTGTCCCGTTAGGAGTCCATTCGTGTTAATGCTGCGTGATATCCACTAAGTGCAATGGACTTACGAATGCTCAAGACGCACCTGCTTTGCATGTAGAATTCTACCATATGGGCGATGAGGAGGTGAGCATTGATTCTCGGCGAGGTTAGGATCAAGGGGGAAAAGGAAATGTTCCTCTTTTTCACACATGTGAATGGGTCCCAGACACGAAAGATCTCCCCCAGCAGTAGCATAATGCAGACTTCTCCCCCCGCCCCCCCTCCTCTCTCTGTCATCCGTATTAGTATACAAGCAGAATGTCGATGTCCATCATTAGGAAAGAGGAAGGAGAGGTCTTTTTCCTTCCCGGTCATAATAAGGATTTTGTCGACCCCGTCTCTGTCGTTCCGTGTGTCCATATTATCCTTGAGCCTGGGTCGCGTGACTGTCCCTTCCATTTCTCCAATGAAGCAAAGAAATCACGAACTCATTCCTCATTCATTCTCCCACCCTTATTCACTGTTTCTCCATCTCCTATGCCTTTTCCTCATTTGTGACTGCAATTACTCTCTCCCCTACCTCCTGCGAGATCCGGGTTGTATAACGTTAGTCAAATTTATGTACCCATTATGTACTCAACCTATAGAGCAGCCACGGAAGGTTGTTGAATAAATGGTGGTCTTGAAATCAGTGGTGCAGGTCCAATAGATAAAATGAATAAATAAATTTGACAAACCCTCATTCAAGCTAAATGGAGAATCGAGCACTTCGTGCAGCGTGTAAGCAAAGGTGGTGGTGGTGGAGGTACTGAGAACGTCAGGAAGGAAATAACGGAATTTGGCATATCTGCTTGGGGTAGCCGACAGGGAAGACATTTGTAGTCATGCCGTAAAATATGACACTCGTAAGGAGGGTCAGTGGGTCAAAAAAAGTGGGTAATTTTTATCACTCCACAGCACTGGTCCCCAAGAGTTAGCCAAAATTGCAATAGCACCTACGTAACGAACATTCATTCAGCTTTCCAATGATTTCAACAGAATAAAGTTTCGTGGCATAACTTCCATGCAGTTAAATGAAGAGTATAAGAGGTGGCGCTGGAAATGTGAAAAACACCTTGACAAGATTGAAAATGTGCAAGCGAAGGAATGGACGTCACCTGGAGCACAACTTGCAGGATATTGGTAAATGCACTTTTCAAGCGCTACCTCTGTTTCTCTGTGCATAGCTGCATCGGAATGACGGAATGGATCTTTAATCTTTTGACAGCAGTGGAAAGCGAGACAAATGTTCTTTATAGAGGTGCTATTGCAATATTTTAAAATTCGCAAGAAACTATGCTGTGAAGATTAAAGATAAAATAAATTTTTTGGCCCACCCTGTACATATTGCGCCTTTAAAATAGGGGCATTATTGATAGAGTTCGAGGAAAAAAGAAAAGAGGCTAAGTGCTTGTCGCCTTCCTTTATCATGAATCTCTTTCATCGTAATGTAGCCACTTCGACTGACCGATCACACTGACTCCTACATACTATATGAAAACTCAATTACAGTGCGACCTTCCAGCTCTTACTTCTTTCGACGGATCACGAAGTATTGCGGATACAAGGCTCCACGATACCATTCTGAGACCCTCCTGCTTGAACCACTGGCTATCATCGTCGAAGACAGATCGGTGGAGAGCTACAGAATTTGACTCACGTTGAACTTGGAGCGAAAGAGGAGAGCTGTTCGAGCGGCCAAGAGAATTCTCAGCCAGACATTCGTACTTCCCAGCATGACGACGTTGGATCCCTCGAATTACTAAGGTCGATTCCGTCACAATCACCCCCATTTTCGGATCGTGCGACAACTCCTTTCCCTACAGAAACACGGCTAGAATCATTTCCATTCCAATCCACATCCAGCAGAATCTCCATGATTCATTCATTTTGTACAAGTGGGTATGAGAGTCCTCTTCACGCTATATCCAATTAATTAATCAGTCACATGTCGTGGAATAATTAGTTCTGGGATATCATAAGAAATGAAAGAATGAGAATGAAGTGGATATTGACATGGACCCACGTGTCAACACGAATCATCTGGCCGCCTATTAAATTTGCTTCGTTTAAAAAAGGATTTGCCTGAGGGAGATATCCTCTCTCTTCCAAACGAAAATGTCAACCATCGCATGCAGATTTTCTTCAGACGTCATTCCATTAATTCATAATAGAAGAGGTGCCTTTTGCATCTCTTTGGAAATTCCTTAAATCCCATCGAGGAAAGAGCTTTTACTTACGTCATGGAGCCACTTGAGGCTGTGAAACTTGGGATTTGCGTCCACGTTGCATTCGAAATAGACGTCATCACCGACCTTGATCCATTCGGGGTTGAGGTTGGCACCGAATCGGACATTCACGGCCGGTGGATCTGTACAAAGGAGACGCAAAAAGCAATGAAAAGAAATCGACGGAAGGGATAAACCGAGGTACACAAGGGGGGAGGGGGAAAGACGTCCTCGGGGGGTATTAATAATGCCTTTTCACGTGCCTGGATCGATATAATATCTGTCCTTCGCCTGGGTAAACTAGGTCGTTTGTTTGCCGAACGAGTCGCACTCTCTCTCCACCATATAATATATATCCGGGTGGAGAAAGAGTAGGAGGGGAGAGAGAGAGAAAGATACTTGTATACGGCGTATATACGTGGTATATAGCGACGAGTGGTCTAGAGGATATTGGATGAACCTCTGCAGAAAGAGACAAGACTCATGCTCAAAGAAATCTCCTTTTAATTTTTCATTTTCCTCGCATATTTCCCTTGGGACCCCTGGGGCATGCATGAACGACCCCATTCAAGATCGTATTCGATTCCAAAGCAGCAAAGAATATTCTTCTTGAACTAAGGATAATTGGGTTGCAGACACAGAGACCCTAAAGCCATGACTCATTTAATTTTTTTTTTTGCTCTTGCGAAAGAGTAGGAAAAAGTAGCTCAAACAATAGAGCTTTAGCGGCAATTAGTATCTCGATGCAATATGATAAGAGGTTACGATAATATTGTCTAGTGATTGACCCTTTGGAACCGAGAGGGACAAAATCAAACTTCGTTTGTCCCAGAAAATGGCGTGGAAGACTTTCTCATTGGGAGTAACTTGACGAAATTTCTTGGTGGAGGGAATTCACCATGTTTCAAGTGCTTCGCCTGTCTCTTCGTCTCGGGATCGAAGAGGAGGGTCCAGCACTCATCCATCCTGATGATACGATCTTTGAAATTCGCTGAATTTGCCACATTTTGTGTCAGCATGGAACGAAAGACGTCCAAACGACTCAACTTTTTCTTTGTCAAGCGTGCGTGGTATCCATCGAGCACTGACTGCTCATGTGCAGTTCATCAGACAAAATCCGCTCTACTGTGCCATGAGATAGTCCTAGCCTCGAGGCAATTTCATCCAATCAAATGCATGTCTTCCATGATCATGGTTTCCACAAGCCCGGTTACGGTTACAGAAGTTACGGTTTTTGACCATTCAGATCGGGTTGCGTCTATGGTGTATTCGCCAGCAAATTCTTGCAGCCACAAACGAAGGGTGTTGCCAGTAAGGTAGTTATCCGCATACACTTCCCTCAGCTGTCGATAAATGTCAACGGGTTTTCTACTCGTGTCGCAATAAATTTCACCAAACCTCTTTGCTCCTTTGGTGTGAAATTCATATTTTAACCCAGGCTAGAAAAATAAATCTTCCTAAGATTCTCTTTGCGTCCTTCGTCCATACAGCTCTCTGCTCAGAGGTCAGACTTAACCTGCGGTTGGGAAGCATTGTCATTGGCTATTTCTTTATCATTCTTTTTTTCTTACGTCAAGTGCTGCAATTCTAGCGCGACTCTTCCCTTTCTCGCATCATCCTTCGTCGCAAATTCCACTAATTCCGGACCGATATCCTCGACAATAAGCACCCAGCTTAAGCTTCGTCATCGCTAGAATTTCTTCCTGTAATTACAGTTACTTCCAAGTAAGACTTACAAGTGACGTGAAGGATGGCAGAAGCGTGAACATCGGGGACAGCACTCATCTTGGGATTGTGAGCCCGACAGTCCAGGCTTTTCCCGTGGTCCTCTCGATTCACTGTCAATGTCAACACACTCTTCGTCACGTTCCCATCGCTCTCCGTCTGCCAAAGTGAAGAGAGAAGATAAGACAATTTTTCCTCACAGGCATGGGAGAGGAAGGCATTCTCTTGTGTCTTTGCAAAGATTTCCATATTTCTTTTTTCTTTCTGAGCTCTAATCCCCCGCAATGCTGGAACTTTTTTCATCCATAATAATAGCCTTTTCTCATCCATAATAACTTACAGTTGGCCGATCTGTTATTAATTTTCAGATGCCGCTTCATCACACGGCTGGATTCATTGATGTTGATGCATGGCCTCACCGAATTATGGAAGAACATGTATTCTTACCCCCCGATATACCCAGTACGAAGCGTGTACATTTTCATGGTACAACAATCTCAGAAAAAGTGTAGGGGAAACGATGAAGACACATTCGGAAATAGTTTTCGGTTAATAATAATTCCTCTTCGTGGCGATTATAGATTCCTAACAGGACAACAATCTTGGCACATCAAATAATAATCGTCTCTTCAGCATTGGATGGAATCTGATGAGAGACGGCAGCAGGAAACAAAGGACTTTTTTTATAGAGAAAATCCAGGGTCTGCAAAGGGGTAGACCAGAAATTCCTTCGCTCTCCTATACAGTCATGCAGGATAAATGGGAACGGAGGCAACCACCTTGGAGACGACAGGTGAAATTGGGAAGGAGGAGGAAGAGGGCTCCCGTGCATGGAAAATGCACGGTTTGGAGTAAGAAATCGATATTAGAAGGGAAAAGAATGCCTTGCGAGGGATTTATCAGTGACTGTTGGCCCGGTCCCCATGCGACGCCCTGCACCTGCTCCTATACCCCCTATACCCCCCACGTATTTCGCATGACAGCCGACGTCCACGGCAAATCATTGTAAGAACAGAGGGGACCATAAGCCCGAGCCCAACTTCGATTCCTTTCTTTCCCTGCCCTTCTGCTAGTCCATCGATTCTCATGCATATTGCATCGCCCGAGTTTATATCCTCGTGCATCCAGCCCTTGACGATAGAATCAATCCCAAATCTTTTCGCTTTGGTAATTCATCACAACAACGATGGATTATTCCAATATTATTTAATGGCGGCGAATCTAATGCAAAGGGGACACGTGTTGTTCCTCCGTTAAATCAAGTTAGGCTGTTCGAAGACCAGCAGGGTGCTCTTGATCCCTCGTGTTCCAACGTTTCCGGCCTTTCACATACCCCATATGAGATGCATCAAGAACTCAGTGAAGTGTGGATGCGCTTATAGAATTAGGCGTGATGGAACACCCTTTCTTCCATGTGATGGATGAGAGAGTTAGAGATGCCTCAGGCCATGGTTTATGCATGGCGTAATTATACATACTTTCATCCTTTGAAACGTGGTTCTGTAAAGATAACCCAGCTCCAACAGAATGAAAAAAGAAGGTTCCTCTGGAGCAAGAGCCTGATGAATCATTGATGATCGGATTATGGTCTTTTTCCATGTGTTTCGTGAAGACCCAGGATAGGCAGAGAGGCGCTTCGGATGTCTGGGTTCGCAAAGTCAAACAAGAAAGAAGAAAAGACGGTCGGGGATTATGCATGACTGTTGTCTTCGGCAGATACGCATTTACTATACTTGCATTGAAGTTACTCGCATAAGCGATCGTTCTCAACGACAATTGTCTGTGAGGGTGCTTCCATGAAATAGGAGTCTTGTTTTTGCAAAAAAAGCTCAGACACAACCTCATATGCAAACCAAAAAAAGAACTCCCAGACCAGTACGACGAGAGGGTGACCGAAGACGCCCACATTACATAAACTGTTCGTGGCCACTAATATCAGAAAAGATAAAACGGAAGATACCAGTACAAAACGATGGTTCTGGACAACGTGTAAAGCCGCATTTGGCGTCGCATCCAATGAACGAAGTAAGAAATTTCCTCCTTGTCTTCTCGGCCGATCCCAAGGCCCCTTAAGCCACTCATGCATTATTCCATGGGAATAAGGGAAGGAGACGAGGCCGGGGAAATAAGAGGAGGAATAAGAGAGAGGGAGAGAGAAAGAAAAAAAAAGACACGACGAAACTTCCCCTTCAGCCTCTTTCTTTCTCATATTTCTAGCTCCTAATGGGCAAGATGGGGAAGATAGAGCACGCATGGAATATGCCCCCAGCACGGATATATGAATGATAGAGAATATTATATGAGCATCACATGCCTTTGACTCGGCGGAACTTCCACCAGAACTAGGGCCATGCAATGCACAGTTTTATATCTTCCGATGCGGCTGATGACAGCTCCTAATAGCAGAAGTAGTTTGATAATCTATCCATGAAATCAACTCGAGTCCTTCGAAGATGGATTCTTCCTTCAGATGCAACACCACGCTTTCCTTATCGTCTTCTTCCTCTAATAAGGGAAGAACTTGTCAGGAGGATTTGCTTTCATTCAGGAATACATTCGCGAAAATGTATCAATTGATTTGAATCGACAGATCCAACGGAATTTCGTCAAGGATCAAATATGTGGAGAGAGTGAGAAACGAAATCCAATTACGAATGAAGCAACAGTGGGATGTTTACCCCTCTCTCCTCGATTAATTCTCCGCTCGTTCTACATTCCATATGTCTTTACAATCGATATGAGGCATGGGTGGCAAGGAAGAGTCGTGGAGAGAGAAGTGCGTGCATTGTGCAAGGAGAGACGCTTGTCCTTCATGGCAAAATGGACGTGGGTTGTTTGTAAATTGAGGCCAGACTAGAAATGGAATGTCGGGGATTCCAGTCATGCCCCTCACAATCCTGACTTATTTCCGATTCCTTCTGTCTCGTTCCCGAAAAATGCGAAGGGGAAACAGGATTGCAGATGGCAAATGACTTCCGGTATCCCCTCGCGATTTGAGTACTCGACCGGAATGACTTCTGCAAGTGAACACGGAGGAACTCCATAACTCTACTTCAGTATGGACTAATCTGCTTCATCTTGGAAGAAAAGAGTAAGTTGGCCCTAGTCTGTTACGACAATTTCTTTCCAAATGACAGGGTGGTTTGGAATAAAAAGAAGAGCACATTACTCCCATGCACATAACTCCCATTCTGTATGTCAAAAAGAAAGAAATATTCCCCAACAAAAGCAAGTCTTTCTGCGATAAATCAGGACTTGGCATTGTATACGAGACGTCTGGAATAACGGTTTCGAGACTTTTTCATGCTTTTCCATGTTATTAGACTGCCACGTTTCTCTCGTCGACTACGTTCTATTTTCACCCAGTAGATGCAATATTTTTCTTGGTGAAGGCTTTCTGAGATTCTTGATAAAATCAGCTTCTGGATTGGCAAGGGTGAAGGATTGCGCAGGGGATATGAACGCTGAAGTGGTGATGTATTGTGGGGATCAAGCTTGGGAGGTACCTATCGAAGGAAAATCTATATCCCCCAGGAGAGGGGAATATCTCGAGCCTGAATTTCTTTCTGGCAAGGAAGCAGGAAGGGCTTGCGGGCGATTGGCCACATAGGCTGAGAATTAATAGCATCCCTCGTCCAGATATCAACAGTTCCGGTCACATCATTCACCCGAATTCTTCAGCCTTTCCTCCTTCATTTCCTCTTCCGGTCTCTTTCCAAATCCATTATTATCGATTCCGTCGTGTCTCGGCTCTCATCCTGGAACGAAACCGGAGGAAAGGGAGGGAAGGGTCCATCCATACGCAAGCTATATATCCAGGTACGGCCCACAGAGTGAAGAGAGACCATTGACTGCATAAGCGTTTCCCCTTGTCAGGAATGGCCAGAAATGATAGGTTCCCTCACAATGGCCTCTTGCGTGATCCGAACCTCCAACGTCCCTCTCGTCACGCAACGGCCGAACACAATGCTCCTCCTTCTTAAATCCCATTAAACAATGCAGTCCCGGCTGAATCGAAAGAAACGAGGAAAGAGGGGAGAGACAAGAAAAGAAAACAAAAAATCGGGGGAAGTGGACAGGCAATTGAGGGCTCGAGGATATTCCGCTCGAGTTCGCTCCACTTAACAAAGTTGGAGTCCTCTTTGATTGGCCATGTCCACGACTTCTTCCTTTTTTTTATATTGAACCGTCCCTTCCTCTCATCCAGAATGATCTCTTTTTTCCCCTGACAGGATCTCCATCTTGTCTCAACTGCACCCAGACAAGCCAAGGGGGTGGGGGATATATTGCAAATGGACATGAAGAGTTCCTCGGACCATATGTCCCTCGCATTCTCCCACTCCTCTAAATTATTCCTTTTACTTTTCTCTCTCTCTCGACCTCTCTCCTCCCTTCTAAAGAAGAGAGGAGAAAGGTCGAGATGTCCATACTGGATTAGGCGGATTCCAAAAAATCCCGAAGAGAATGATGTAAATAACGAGAATGCCGGATATTCATCGATGATACACATGCACAAAATATACTTTTGCGTTATATGCAGAATATAATCTGGGAGTGCTTGCTGAAACTCATGGAAACTCATGAAATTGGACGCTGATTAGATTAAATCCGATTCGACGTAGTTGGTTTTTTTCGAAGAGGAAAAATAGAGCCTCTATCAAGAGGCTCCATTTTCCGCTTTGAAGAAAATCCATGAAAGGATCCAAGGACACGAGACTCAGGTGAGTCCCGGGCCCATATAATTGAAACGGACTGATGGAAAAGTTTTCTCTCTCACTCATAGAAGAGTTGATGCGCAGGGAACACCAGGGGAGTAGGCAGGAAAAGAGAGGGAAAGACAGACAAGTGTGAAGGCATAGGACTCCCCATTTCAAGATTCACTGACTCGAGTCCCGTTAAATCTGCAGATTGCAATCACATGAACGAGCATAATAGAGCTCGATTCCTGTTGAAAAGTGTACTTCTGCAGGGCTTTCAATGAGGATGAGCAGCAGAAAAAGAAGCGAGCAAATAAAAGAAAGAAGTAATTTTTTTCAGATTCGCGAAGCGTGATCCAAGATGGGCATAAATAAAATTCTCAGAAATTGGATGGACCTTTCCGACATTGTTGGAGCAAACGCGCTCGATTGCTTGAAGCGGTCCAGCCCATGCGTGCAGGTGCTGCCGATGGGCGTTCTGGAGACTGCCCGAAAAGTCAATAGTATACTAATTTACTGTGCGAGTATACTTACTACCAATGTGCCACGCCTACTCGCGTATACATTAAGAAGGAATTTATCGTTAAGCTAGGCATTGCAATTCTATGACTTCCAACGAATATGCTATCCGATTAATTAGCCGCTTGGATCGATCCATAGAACGATCTATGATGGCCATCCTGAGAGGGATGGCCAGAACTGGGATTCATGCGATTTCGATCAAGTGATACGGTGTTTTCTTTATACAAGACGTCTGTTAAAAACTAAACTTTAGTTTGAAAATATTGGATTTTGAAAAAAAAAACGTGTCAGGTGATTTGTTACACGACTCCTTTTTTAAATACAAAATTCAGACATTAAAATGTGCAATGCAGTGTGACAAAAAAAAAGAAAATCATGAAAACTGTTCCTAAAAAAATCAGCGGTCACCAGCTGTTGTTTTTCCGTTTCAAGAAATATCCTTCCAGAGCATAAGTTTCAGCGCGAGTTGGAAACTTCTTTCTTAAAATGTCTTCTTATTCTTACTACGCAACTGAACCTTGAAAAGAAAACATCATCCGCTAAACCATTCGGTCTTTTGACAACATTTTAGAATCAATCCCTTGATAGGGAGATTTAACTGCGGCTTTCTTTCGTAGTTTTATTTTTTATTTTATTCTTTGAGCATCCTTTTTCAGAATTACTTAAGTTCGGATAATATATTCAATAGGAAAGTGATGATGCCTGAAACACCTGCAATGTTCCTTTTACTTAGCTTAAATGCAGCGAGAGAAGCAATTTTTAAAAATGCTTAGTAACTTCATGGAGACCCGGTTCATAATGTCAACGCAAGGGAGGGAGGAATATCCCAGGAGGGAAGTCTGGCAAGGGGTAAGCAACGTCTTAATGGAGCATATTAATGAGATGGCCCATTGCAACGCTCATGAATATGCAAAGGGGCCTTGAATAGAAGCAGAAATGTTTATAGCTTCGATGTTGAATATCATGAGCACGGATGCGTTGTGAGTTCTGATTGGCTTGTCAACGCCACTCATGCCAAAGCGCCCCAGGAACATTTCATTCATGCCATTCTACTCAAGATGCCGTTCCTATAAGAATCACGAGAAATGACATCGAAACTACAGAGTCTCCATGGGACATTTTCAAGTTGAATCAGATAGAATCTGCCCCAATTAGTGCACGCCAATTTTAGGAGATCATTGCTCGAGAGTATAGCTCAATTCAAGAGTGAACCATTTATCTGCTGCAGTCTGGAATCCTTGGAGTACACTAAAATGAATCGGATTATCTTCATGCTCGGTCGCAAGGCTGAATTAATTTCCGCTCCCTATCTTCTACGATTTCTCCTCTGTCGGACCGGACTAAGGCGAACAACAATGGAATTCCGATGTCCTGCAACGCTATAGGACCGTTGTCCAATAAGGGATCTCAAGAGGAAGAGGGAAAGGAATTCGATTTCACAGCTCTCAATGGTTCAGTAGAAGCAAGAGGCGTAATAGTCGGCTTTTTTATGCTAAATGATGCCCACAGTTGACGCAGGCGATTTTCGTAAGGTGCACCATAGTAAATGTGACTACGATCATCTTCCTTCGAAGTATTCTGGAGTTTTACTAGTACTTAGGTGCTCCAGAAGGTGATAACTGAAAGTGGAAAACCCATCTAGAGAGCTTCAAATCAGCAAAAAAATGTAGCAGCTTTCTCACAATATCCAAGCGTTTTTTATTTTAAATACTCTCAGGTAGAAAGTAGGCACTCGTAATTAAAAAAAAAAAATTTCAGGGGCAAATGTGATGCGATGTGATGTGAAATGGAAAATGTGCAAATTTTTGAGGGAACCTAGCATTTTCTGGCAATGCAGTAGGATCATGCAATTAACAAAGAAGTAGTCAGTTTACTGAGACTTCTACCCCTATTCATGATGAGTAGTTTCTGCGGAACTTGGGCTGAACTTGGGTTCATAATATGAAGACAGGAAGCTGTGCTGCCTGCTTAGGATGCCACTCGAAGTTGGCGGGTAATCGGATTTACTCCATTCACTCTCTCCATGAGAAATGGGACTCAATTAGAGAGAAGTGGAAGTGAATCTGAATAGAAAGACTGCAATTAAAGAGAATATTTGCCCTTCAAGGTATGGGACAGGTGTGGGACGTTTCCTCTCTCTGTCGATCGTCCAGAATCTTGCTTCACCCGTCTCGTTGCAAGAAAGGTTGAAGGTTCCATCGATTTTCATTATGTTTCAACGATTAAAAAGTAATGAGTAATCCATGATTATTTCATGATCCATGTTCTTGCGTACCACCCTCAGAGTTGATTCAGAAACTCTGTCCTGTCGAACAACAAATTGTTCGGCAGGTTCCAGCTCCAGCACTAGGCAAGTAGATAGCAGCTGAAGATAAAAGGGGGAAAGGGTATGGGTAGTGACGATGAGCAAAGAGGGTGAACACAACAGCTGTCTACTTGGGTATAGAGGATGGAGGAATGGCAGCCTATCTCGGCATATCAATTTCCATTCAATTCCTCAGTCATTCTCCACGATGACTCAGGCGAGGGAGAGACGGAGAGTCGGAGATAAGCGCCTTCATTAACGTTAAGTTTGCACGGAAATTTCTCGATCTCCGCTCAGCAGGAGAATCTGTTTGAATACCTGGAAGAGGATAAAGTCCTGGTTGAATCAGGCTTCCCTCTTGGAAACAAGAATGAATCTATATCCATAATGGGCAATGCTTGAACCCACCAGATGATCGTTCCGATTACGCAACGAATAGGCAGCATGATTCAGCGCATCGGCGCATTGTCGCCGATCGGCGAGTACGCACATAACTCATACGTAGTTCGGAGAGGCTTTGACCAAGAACCTCCTCCCAACACGGCCTATAGCCATTTCCTCGCTATTCAAAGCAGAACGCTCCTTTTCCGTCTGTCTTCCCGTTAGCTTGGCAAAGCCAGGCCTCCCATAGTATACTTTTTTCCTGGGAACCTTCCCGCTCCGACGCGGAAGCATCTGCTGCATGCCCCCAGTTTTCCAAGAGTGAGAGGCTGGATCAGGGCCACTCACTACTATTGTGGCTCGTGATATGGGCCTAGTAGTGTATGTGGGCCTATGGGATATGGACCTAGTGCATTTTAAGCACGTGCAAATCTCAGCCGGGCTGGTGACTTCTCTTCTGTATAAAGGAGATGAGTGGTTACACTATGGTGCAAACACTCAGCTCGGTAACCATCAGGGTATTCCTATAGGGATAAGCCTCTCGGGTAAAATTGAAAACGTTTAACACGTCACCGATCTCGCGACCAGCCGACACAGCCGCACCGGTTTGGTGACCTTGCAAACAGCTGACGGCACCTCGTTTCTCCCAACGTGTCTAGCTCCTTCCTGAATTTTCCTTGAGTGTTTCATGAATCAAGATGGCTCCCAACTGCCATCATTTACTGTCCAATCCTCGATTGTCTTTCCTGTTCAAAGCGAGCCGCAGGCGTCGAAAGTTTCAAATACGAAGACTAAAATCAAATTCTGACCACGGGGGGAAGCGATGGGGTCTTCTTCCCCGACGATTGTTTACGTCGATTCGTCTGCAGGCTATTCTCGGAATTTGGTAATAGCGGTTCCCCAACGTCGTGCAGGTGCTAGTCTCTGTTCCAATCAGAAAATTTCCTCGAAAAGTATCGCGATCCTCATTTATGCGAGAGGAGCACCCGGGAGTCGTTATCGCAGAAAAGAGTTGGTACAACTGTAGAGAAAACTTCGGATATGACGGGTTCCGAGGCGAATTCGGAAGATGTTCTCATACAAGGTAGGTCCCAGTCGGCACAGCCATGTTGTGTCAACGTTGAGAAAAGGTTGAAACGTAAAAACGAATTTTCGCAAATTCGCAAATTCGTTTTTCATCATATATGATTTACGCTTAATAGCCACTAAACGACTTCGCTAATCCACGAGTAGTCGCAATATGCTGCAAATACTGTTAATTACAAATAGCCAGCATTTCATTGATGTCGATTCTTCGTGGAATTCTCAACTTTAAGACTTTCAAGTCTCAACGTTGACACAATATGGCTGTGCTGACTGGGGTCATGCAATACGAGATGATTTCGTTCGGATGAAAATTTATTTCTTATTCATAATTACAACCCTGTGATATGCGTCTAGTGTTCATTAAGATTGGTACTCCATCGTGCCTATTTCTCAAAACTTATCTGTTCATGAATCTAAAAGTCTACAAATCATTATTTGTACTTACAAGCGCTTGTTTCCTGAAAGTATTTCAAATGAAAGCTAGCATTTTATTAGGACGACATCAAAGTTCTCTAGTCTATAATAAGAGAACATGGCATTGGAGAGCACAATCACAGCGCTTTCCCTCATTCTTGCGAATAAAACTGTTTTCTTCGGATGGTTTTGTGAAAATATGACAAAGAAAGATAAGAGTGCATTTAAGATGGCGGCTGACGAGGCCCGCGTCCTGGGCAAGAAGCAAAGACATGTCAATGAGTGCGGGATGTGTGGTGGTGTCAGAATAAAAAGGCGACGATGGTAAGGACCTCGAACGGCTTCTTCTCTTTTCTTTTCCTTGCGTCACACTGGCATTCAGATTGTTTAATGCGAAAATGGTGGTGAGAAAAATAATGCTGGTTTTTCGAACCAGGCATTGCTTTCTACTGCTCTGTATTTTCTCTCGAGTTTAACGAGGGTTTATTGATATTTTCGTATCGTTGGGATTGCTATTGCAGCAGAAACAGCTAAGGAGGTGTTTAATTACATAAGTGTTACATAGTACTTTTTCTGCATATAATATAGATCGTGGCTGACTCCACGACAGGAAATACCACGTCTCGCACACGTGCTTCGGGGGTATTTTACTAGTATACGCTGTCAGACTTCACGAATTGTGGACGGGAAACTGGCATTTCGTCTTAGAACACTAATACACGGATCCAAGTTGATAGCGTCCCCATAGACTGTATGGGAAAAGTCTTCCTTTCGCCTGAGATGAGCAGAGGGCGAGCATCTCCCTAGAGGTATTCATGTCCAGACAGAAGGAAAGAAGGAAATCAGTCCGTTGCTTTTCCTTTTTCCTTTCCGTCTATTCTTTTTCAGCTGCACATCTGCAAACACTGCCCTCTGAATGTAATTTGTCTTCTTTCTCTCCGCACAATTCTTGCCCTGTGAATCACCGTTTCCTCGTTTAACATCCCATGAATTCGGGGTATCATCACGACTCTAAAATGAAGGCCGGAACCGCGACCATTCGCAGGGCTCATGCAACTCTTCAATATCGACACAATATGACGAATGGCTCCCAGATTCTCCCTTGCCCTCGTCTCCCAGGTTTCCCTCCTCCACAAAGGAAACTCAACAGGAAATTTCGACCGAGCATGTCTATAAGCACACCATCCAATAAATAAACGGAAACCTTCTCTAAGACGGTTCTTCGAATGAAGAGAAACCGTTTACAAGTTTAACCAGTTCACATCTGTGATTTAAGCCATTCCTTCGTTTACGAGCTAGGATTCTTTTTCGAAGACATTTTCAAGAAAATCTTTGTATCCGGAATACCTTATTTGTCTGAACTCGAGGAGACCCACTGATTTCCGTCTTTCTCTTAAGTGTCGTCTGCCAAATTGGTCAAACATGTGCCAAGTGTCAAGTTGATTAAATGGAAACACACATGGATTGAAATAGTTTCTCATTCAGAACCTTTTCTCATTCTCATTCATATCTTTCGAATAGTACTAGCCGTGAGAGCGTAGGTCTACCCAAGGTTCAGGAAGATTCCTACGAAGGTTCGAAATTTGATTATTTGATTTTCGCTATTCGCTATTATACGCGATTCGCTATAATTTGATTTCATTAATGGGTCCAGAAAAACATGGACCTACTTATTTCCATAAATGTTATTTTATGGAATCAGATCAATCTAAAGTAAGACGGAGCTGAAAGCCTGTTACTGAATTTTCTTCAGAGCTTGAATTTCTCAAGGAGGAATGATTAAGAGATGTTATTTCTGGGTCTGTCCGACACTCATTCTTTTGTTGCTGAGGGAAGAAATGGCAGAGACCTCCAATTCACGGTCTCCTTTCTTCCTTTCTCTTTCATCTCCGAGTCTGTCTGACGTAAATTCCGAGAGAGAGAGAGAATTGCAGAGAGAACTCATTTCTGAATGAAGTTCTTTCAATAATGAGGAAAGAAAGGAAAGCCTGCACTATCTAGTTTCTTTTTCTATTTCCTGCACTCTCTCCCTAATGCGAAGATGAATTCCTGGAGGAGCTAATGCTCACTCTCTCCACATCCCAGCCGAAGGAAGGATTTTCTTTCTCATGTGAGGGGATCATAATCAAGTTAGATTGGTGTCAATTACAAGCGCACACAGTTGTAATGACAAATGGGATACTAGTGCTTCGAATAACATGACCTAACTAGTTACAAAAATAATACAAATAACCTGACGTATGCCACATCATCAAAAAAATCGTGCATAATAAATCGATAGGACTGGGCATACTTCGGTGAAAAGCGAGAGTGTAGCCCTTGTATTCTTTGCATCAATCGATGACGAGACGGAGCTCTATTAAGCAATCGTGAGCACAAATAAGGGGAGTCCCAAGCCGTCAGGGCCTATGATGAAGTGCCCCTTTGAGATCAGCTGCACCATCCCGGGGCGAGCGGGAAAAAAATGTTCTGGTCTATACGAGGCAGGCTTCTGAGCAAAATATCTACTCGGTGCGAGTGCCCGCACAAGATACTCACTGTGATGTAATTAGGTCCGGAGAGGGATTGACCGTTCTTCCACCATCGGATGAAGGCTGCTGGACGCGACCCGATCACTCGACATTGGAAGTCGTAGGCCTTTCCCGATGACAGAAAACCCTTAGGACCCTCGACTTTCACTTCCAACGGTGGAACTGCAAATACAAGGGGCATGCAGGAGCAAAAAATATTCGAAAAATCGATATTCGAACAAGTAGGGGATGAACGTACGGTTCATTTCGATTTTGATGCTTCGATATTCGGGAACGGTGAGGTTCGTGTTGGCAGCCTGGCAGGTGAGCGACGTCATCAGATGCTTCCTTTCCACGTTGTACAAATGCAGGTGAGATCTCACGACTCCGGGCGAAACGCTTTCGTCGGAAGAATTCAGGAGACGATTTTCCCACCACCATGTCACTCGAGGCATCGGCTTCCCTGCAACCATAATTCATAATTGACACCATCACGTATTTTCTTCCTGTCACGTAGCAGTGCAGCGTCCGCTATTTCCCCAGCTTTCTCCCTTCGGCGTCGATTGATACCTTCATGCGAAATCTATCGACCTCGATCCGGAGACTCCGCGATGTTGACAGAACTTAGAAAATCTTGACCTACGACAAGGAGGGACAGCGGCCCTGGAATCGATTTTCTTTCTTTCTTTTTTTCTCTCGGATTCATCAATCACGTGGGAGATTGCCTGGCAACAAGAAGAGATTAAGACTCATCCTCCACGAGTAGCTCTTGGGGGGAATTCCCAAACGACAGACGAAGCGAGTGAAGTGGAAACAGGGTGAGAAGTGGCACTCGTCCATCTTCGATTCCGATTTCTCCTTTCGACTTGATCGGGGCTGAGCGTGAAAATCCCTACCTTCTGCCTCGGAGTCTTCCGTGAAATGGGACAGGGATCCCAGTCATCGGCAGGGGACTCCATTTTCTGGTGGCAGGAGGAACTTCAACCCCTAAATTTACTGCAAAAGCCACTCCTTCACGAACGGTGTTTCGTCGTTAAAAGGCGGAGCCCTGATCTGTTCGTCTTTAGGACGTCTCAAAAGCATGCTTTACGTCTCCCACATACCTTTAAAATATATATTAATGATTCAGTTTTTGGCGAAGGAAATTTTCTTTTTGGATCATCATTTTCCACTCCATTTTCCATGCAGAAGTTTCATAGTATCAACCTGATGCCTTTCGGCCTCGTCAAAATTTGCCTTCCATTTGATACATTTGAACAGCATCACAGTTTCAGATGCATGTGACAAACTTGGAATGACCACGTTCGTTATGTATGCAAATGCGGGTAGAGTTAGAATCAGCTCCTCCTGATTCCCTCCCGAGTCTAGGTTTCTGGTTCACAGGAGTAAGACTCTCGATATGACACACCAGCCGACCAAACTGGATTTTTCACTTCCATCAGGCCGTGTGGGGTCCCTGTATATACACGAATATATTATCGGGTTAACCATGGAGGGTCTCGAGTAATTTTTAAGCGAGTACACTCGCACGCTCCAACACGCCCTAACAAGGATCACTGAATCACGGGGAACTCCCAATGTTGCCACTGAGCACATCCTTCTTGAAGGATGGCTTTGGAGCTTTGGAGCAGCGTCCGTCCTTATGACGCAGGTCGAGGAGTTGAGTTGACTTGAATGACCCAGGCGTGGGCTCGTATTCCAACTCCTGCTTTCCCCTCTTGTGTGCCGCGCGCCTCATCACAATTGGTACTTAATGTACTGTCGTGGGCAGTACGCGTACTCGATAAAAAATTGGGAAGAAAATATTAGACACGAGTGGTCGCATGAAGATCCTTGAGGCGCGCTCATGCAAGGAAGGATCAAGGACCGAGAACGAGGTGACTGAGCGAGAAGGTGGAGCACTCTCAAGATTTTGCATCTAAATCTCGACAGCGAATGGCACCGAAGAAGTGAAATGACAAAGGGAGGTCGAAATTCGTCCAGACAATGTATCGTCCCGCCATTCCCCCTCTTGATAGGGCAGCTGACGCATTTTGGTTTGTCAGTCGTCTCATGTTATCAGGCAAGGTCTGCGAGCGACGGATACGCATCAAACTTCAGTCTGCATGCGTCTCCTTGAGAATAACATATCCGAGGGCGAAATGAGACCAAAGTGCATATTTTTTATGCACGAAATTTTCTGCATGCAACTTCAGGTGTAGAAATACGTTTTAAAAATCCCGGTTTTGGAAATGAACGACATCTGCTCATCCTGTATATTTGCGTCAGATGAGGAAAGGACCGGAAATTACCAATTCTTCGTGGAAATATTGCTGATAAATTTAGGCATCTTCAAGTTCTTCGAGTAGTTCCTCTTGGCATGCATGTAGGACAGGCGTTTTATGCGATTAATTTGAGGAAACAATCGAAATATGTAACCTCGTAATCTCCAAATTATGAATTTATAAGTGCAACATAATTAACGGATCTTTATGCAGGAAGGAGAAGATTCAGGGAAAAAAGAATACATTAAAATCAAAATCCGGCCAGATTTTGGTTTTAGATATTATTTTTTCATTCTCAACCAGATGAAATTCAAAACATAATTGAAATTCAAAATTTACATATATAGAATGGAGCTACTCTTCCCTTCTAGCATCAATCATCCCACGATTCAATCTCTGCGTGGGCTGAACAAGAATCAAGAGTTCTAATTCTCCAACCCCTTCTAAGCTATTGCTGAAGACATTCGTCTTCATCCTCAAATATGAGTCTGACATTTTCCCCATGTTTCAGCAGATATGAGATGGTATAATACGAGAGGAGAGAGTGATATGGCAATACTAGTATATAGCGGTGCCAGTGATTGCTCTGCAAATACTCTTCAGCCATGCGATACGGATGGAATGGAGAAAGAAAAGACTTCAAGCAAATCCTAATCCCATGCCGTAAGAGGTCGTCGGAATCCATTCGTCTTCCCTTTGTCCTCCTATGGACTAGCTGGACCTTGAAGTAGGAAGAAAATGGTGACGGGGTTTTGAAAGGAAGAGAGAAGGAAGAAAGAAAAGGAAAAACGAGGGTGAAGCATTGTGGCTCTGGTTCGTCTGGTCGATACAGACTCCACGTTCTCCTTTTTTTCTCTCTCTTTTTCCTCATTTTGGCCCCATTTTCTTCAGACACGGAATGCCATTCCCAAGTACGGTGGACCCGGACTGAGGACCAGAAAGGGAGCAGGGCTGGGGATTCAAATGGATAAAATAAAAAGGGAGGGAAGAAGGAAGCCTCGATTCCGTGACCAGATCCTAACCAGGGCCGGCCTTTGGCATGTACCACATGTGCTCCCGCACAGGGCGCAAATTCACCAATGGCGCCAAAACGTGACTGAATGAACGGAACAATAATGGACGCCACCCTCAGTTTTTCCTTGCAACGTGGAAATGCCTTCCGTTTCGGCGTCTTTTTGACACTAGCAATTGATCCTTCTTCCCTGTCTCCACAAGCCCACCCTCGTCCGTGTACCCTGGAAAGTCGTCAGGGAGAAGGAAAGGGGGCGCTGGGTGTCTCTTTGTATCGGACTCCGGAATAGCTAGGGGCGACCCTAATAAAACCTTCCCTCACCTATTCCGACTCAAACGTTCAAAGGCAGCTCTTCTACTGCACGGGGATGGCCGAGTCAAGGTGAAAGATGAAATGCTGTGGTCAAATGCAGTGGCGGCTCGTGATATTCAGCAGTAGTGGATCGTAGAGGGAAGCAGGGTAGGCCCGCGCCTACCCTACCTCCATTGGCGAACCACTACTGCTATCACGAGCCGCCCATAGTCAAACGTAGAACTCACCCCCGTCGACTTCGCAGGTGAGATGAAGATCGGATCCCTCGTCCACTGGTCCAGCAGTGGACCCAACTTGGAGTCCCGATATCTCCCGAATGGTTGGCTGCGGCGGAGGAACTGCGCCGTGCAAGAAAAAAATTCATTAAAAAAATTAGGAATGAGAAAAGGAGAGACGAGACAGGAAAGGAAGAGGAGGGCAAGGAGGAAAAGAGAAGAAAAAATGCGGAGTCACGCTCTGCCTCAGCATGAACTTGGGACTCTTGGGACTTGTCCCTTCCCATTCATACTGTCCAGTCGGGCCGAAATGGAATCTCCCTCATTCCCTCCTTCTCTCACACAGGGTAGAATCCTCCTCCCCTAGCCTCTCGAGGTTTTCCGGCAATTTTTTCTCAAGTTGTAGAATTACGGACGGCCTGAGACTTCTTTAAAGTGTTTTCTCTCTCACGTACGGAATTCATTTGACAAAAGAAATTTCGGCACATTTGAGGGAGTTCATCTGCGAGAGACAGAAGGGACTAGACCTCTGTTTAAACGGATTTGCGAATTCTGTTACGTCTTCATACATTCTTCGACGGCCGAGGACATTAAATGACTTGTGCAGCTGGACTCCGCATTCCAATCGAAGAATTGAAAAGAATTCTACTTACTGACGATGGTCAAGTTGACATTGAAGTAAGAGGTAGGTGCTCGTCGGTAATCGGCTCGACACCTGTAGAGCCCCTCGTCCGTGTACCTCACTGGGTCAAAGGTCAAATGAGGCACCCCGTCGAGATAGGAAAGATGGGCCCGAGGCTGGAGGAAGGGTGCCACTCGGTGCCTCCCATCCTCCGTTGATCGCATCCTCGCGTCGAAGCTAAATCCACAACGCAACATTTCTTCGTTACATTCAAATGAAATTCCAGAAGAGGGCTAGTACGAGGAAGGAAAGGGTCCTACGTGTAGATGGGCATGTCGGAATCTTCCTCCTTGAACCAGAGGACGAGATAAGGAGGATTTCCTTGGATATCCTCGCGAAGATGACAGGGGACTTGAGCTCGATACCCATCCACTGCTGTCACTCGCTTCAATGGAACTGCTTCGACAAAGAAGGGAAGAAAAGAGAGTGGGGAAAAAATCAGTCAAGTCCCACGATTGGAAAGGGGCCAAACAATCACCCATGTTTCCATCACGTTCCGTTTCTCAACTGAATCTATGTCGTCGATGTAAAGTTCCCTTATGAAGCACGGTGACAGGCTTTTCTGTGGATAAATCAGCTCCTTCCATGTCTCATTTGCATTTACTCTCTCCTTTTTCACAGTGTCTAGAGTTACTTGGCTCGAGTTACACAAACTTCGTAATGCTAGATTTACTGGACTCGTGTTGCCCTTCCCCCAGAAACTTCCTTGCCTTCTGTCTGCGGCCACGAGTGTGAAAGTTTAACATATTTATTGAATGAATCAGCATACAGTAAAGGTTAGAAAGTGATTATGGTTCCCAATATTTTCAGTCTGTTGAAAGTTGCAACGGAGCCATCACTTGCTAAAATAGATTATTTATCTTGAACATATCTCTTTCTCTTTTTACATGAATGCTCTTCTACCGTTCAGTTTGTATTACGCTGTACATGTAAGCCTATCAACGATATACTGTGGTCTTCTCCTGCATTTTACGACTAGAACTGTCTCAACTGGATGGTCTGTTGTTGCCCAAGTGAAGCAGGACTTGGGTAGGTGATAAAAATCTCGACTCCCTTGAGTGAAAAATCCGCCTCCTCACCCAAGGCTTAAAATTCTTTTTTTTTTTATCTACGCCATTCGAGAGGAAAATGCACACACGGCACATATTTAGAGACCAACCATAGGTGCAATTTGGTTGAAAAAGACAGTTTGGACTTCTGATTACGTTGAAATAAGTAACTTGGGGAGCGGACTTTATAGCAGGGTCGGAATTCGTATCACCTATCCTACGGTTCTCTCGGATCACATCAGGGAGGTTGGGAACATTTTTCGTTTAGCGTAATCCCATGTGGTCCCATGAAGCGCCCAAAGCCTCTGTAGCCTCATACGTAGCCTATCAATGAGGTCATAGGCTTGAGCCGAGTCTCGGTTCACCTTTGTGGAGTGAAGTTGTTCGCGCCTCTGGATGAACAATTACTTAGCCCTTTGTATAGTAAGTCCGTAAACATACATTTTCAAAATGTTAATGAAATTTCAATTTTAAGTTTGACGTAAATTACCCTTTTTGAGTGCGTTGCATTTTTTGCCTTCACGCACTACATTCGACTATTTTCTACCACATTATGAACGAAAAAATTCAAGACATTTATCATTGAGGGACCTATACTTTTTTTTTCGAAACATCCTAGGAGCGCGAAAAAAACTTAAAACTCAAAGGGTTAAATGAAGTGGAGCAGTGATTCTCCACTGACAGGCCACTAAAGCGCTCTGCAAGGAATTCACAAGGCCACAGTCAGGCATATTCTGAGAAATACGAACTTAGACCCATACAGGGCAGGAAAAAATTACCTGGGCTTCCACCCATGGTAAGGGAATGAGAATAGGGTATTATATTATATGAAATGGAGGTCGGGAACTCATTTCCTCTCTCTCTCTTTCTCTCAGAGACCCTTTATTGCCAGGTAGAATCAATATCTCTTCTTGCCAAGCCAAATGGGGCAGGTGGCTCTTGGCCTATATTACAGAGTAACATCACGATATATTCAACAGCTGCTCAGCATCTGCGAACGATGGCCATTCGTAAGGAGACTTCCTCCCGATCCAAAAATAACACAGTATTTATTCCATAGCCATGGAAATTAGAGAGGAAACGAGATCGTTAATGCAGGTAATTACCAGTCTTCCCAAGGAGGAAAAGGAAAAAAAAGAAGAGACCCTTACCAAGCATATCGAATGTTCCGATATCGTATAGAGATAATTAGGGTGATACTTCACCAGGATGTGGATTGCTCTATGTAACCAATCATTAGAGTAGAAACGTTATACTCGTCAATTATTCGAAAAGTATGTTATTGATGGTATTGATGGAGGTGATGAGGACACGTAAGGCCCCCGTTCCGAACACTTGTGAAATTGGGAGACGTGTCGTGGGAGTCGATGTCCAAGGTTCACTCGGATCGAGATCTTGCAGTTCCTTGGGTTTCAATAGTTTAAAACTCTCGGAAAATACTCGGTAATAAAAAAGATATTAGGCTGATCACGAGAAGGTTGACATTTCGGTCCTTTCCTTTCAACTAAACTTGAAAAGTAGCTAGTGGAAATTGCCCAAAACTTAAGACATTTTATCTTCAGGTAAGATGTTTGAAGTTTTGGCATTAAAGTGTTAATCGTTGAGAAAAGAACAGGCTCGTGACTTTCGATCCTTTCTCCATTTGACAGTTTTCATCAGAGACTGCCTCGAGAGACAACTTATTTCACCGGTGCCAGATTAAAGGCTCGGAAAGAAATTCGAGAGCGATCGACCCAAAATACTGGCATGAAAAGAAATTAAAGAGTGATCGGCCGTTGTGAACCATTGGAATCCAACAGTTAATAGAGCGATTGGGAAAAGGGATTCCAGGCCGTTTCCTCATTTCGATACTCGTCCTTCCTGGAAAAAGGGGGTCGTTTGGCACGGATTCAACGTCGGTCGGGAGACAGCCGGCTCCGGGGGAGATTCAAGAAAGGGAGGGATTCTTGCGAAAGGGAAGGAAGGAGAAATCGATGAAATCCAGCGGAAAAACCGCCTAACGTCGGGTCGAGAACATAATATAAAAGAGAGAGAATGACAGGGAACTCGGGGAGGGCAATATTGGACCATTACCCGTAGAAGCAAGAAACCCACAGCTGAAAAGGAGACCTGATTTATTCCCATAATTCACCATTTCATCACGGTCCTCATTCATCCCTTTTTCTCCTCCCTCAAAAATGCTAGTCGTTCCTTCCCTTCATATAATGGGCCCCCTCCCCGGGAAGGTGGTGTATAAACGCATGAGGTTCACATGTTGTTCTTCCTCATCTCGAGGGAAAAGGAAAAATAAGGTGCTATTTTAGTATATGTGCTATTTCATTCCATCTACATCTATATTATTACTCTCTGTGTTGTGCTGTGGACACAGAAGTATTTGCTCTCCAGTCCACTATCCCTCCATATTTCTTAATATACTTTCGATATTGGGTCAATTAGCCTAATTCCCTCCTTCCGATTTTGAGAGCATAAATAACCCTCTATTCATAGCCATCATTAACGAATTCAGAATACCTGAGAACTTCATGTCATCCGGAATGGAATCATTCAATCCGTCGAGAGAGGATTACCGTCAAGAATCTTAGGATTCCATGAACGAAGCTCATTTACAGATATTTAACTGCATTTAAGTCAAAATGGTTTAAAACTCTGTCATGGTTACATGGACTCTTGAACTAGCCTTTAATGCTGACGTTCAAGATGGTGAAGATGCGCCGTACCGTGTCGCAGAAAAAACACATACAACTGGAATGACGCGCTTTGATACGTGAAGAGGGGAAAAGAGAAGTTCTGGGAACTGCGGAGTTTCAGTAAATCATGAACAAGGCTTCTTCTGCGTTTGAATCAAAGAGCTATGGAAGTCCTACACCTAAAGCAAGAAATTATGCAAACGGAAAGAAAAATAAGAAAAAAATAAGAGAAGAGAGAACATGTAAGAAACGAGAGCAGAAGTTAGAAGGAAACCAGGACGCGATTTAATCAAGATTCAAACGCAAAGGAAGGAAATGAGAGGTGTGGGGGAAAGAGTCATTTCACCAGAGGCGAAAGTCGTCGGTGAACGAAAGGTCGATTGCCAGGCGTCCGAAATCGCATAAACACGATAAGTAGCACATTATGCAGACACTAATTAGCTTGCGGTACGTGACCTCAGCCAGCAAAGTCTTACCTTATTCAGTCGTGAATAAGTTAGGGCTTTGATCCGACCCTATTCGGAACTGAATAAATTAAAAGGAAAGTTCTAACTTATTCAGGACTGAATAAGTTCGATATTTACTTTATTCAGCGCTGAATGCATTAGAATTGATTATATTGAAAGTAACGTTCCTTATGCTAATTCATGCAGTAATTACTTCGACATCATAATACAGGACGTGTAATAAATGAATGAGTCGCCACATCTCGCGTTAAGATTATCTGTGATGAGCCCTATGGAATTATCATGTCTTGGATAAATGGATGGGGTCCTTTTGAGAAGAAACTTTCATCTGTGATTGCTCTCTCGTGGCAAAGCGCTCCTGTGCACTTCCAATTAGTAATGGTCTCCATTACCTTGTCTTTCCGAAAGGAATACTCATGAACGAGCAGTTGGCGATCTCCTTCTGCGAAGCCGTACTCCGTCTTAGACGACCTCGGCAGTGAGAAAACGGGTCCAGCATGAGTGTGCCATGGAATGTCTGTTTTGAGTGTATATTCTCGTCCGACAGTCTTCACTTTGTCGGGCCACCCGTCCGACTGTGCTTTCGGCATTCTCTGCATTTTTAGAGATCGGCTTACCGTCTGTAAATGCTACGTTCGCAGAGAGGATTCTATACTCATCCGGCTCGAAACTGGAAGCCGATTCGTATTTTGGCAGAAGCCGGATGTCGGGATTTTTGCATTCAACACTCCATTATGATCTCATAAGTCAGTTATTAGGACGTAGTTGTTGCCGTGCCGACGAGAATTCCAATGCGACGTTCACGCGGAAATGCCCATGCCGGCGAAGAAACTTAAGACTCCGTCTTGTTTCACGTTAGTCTCGAAAATCGTGCCATCCACGTTGGCATCACCTAAAATTATGCTTGAGACTGGTGATATCCATTGAGAATGGCAGCATCGATACGAATGGATTCTCAGTGCCCGAGAGAAAGAACGGAAAAATTCAGGACCTATTCAGTCGCAGGCTGCCATGAGGGACATGGCCACATGCATTAAAAGTGATGCTGGAGATTAGGTATTCCGTGACATGCAATTCCCACCGAATCTAATCCAGATCATCGCGTGTTCCCCCTCACATCGATCTTCTATATCCATTCCCAGGGCTAATCAGGATCTTTCGAAGATCGTTCGCAGAACGGGACTCATCGTCGAGCGGACAAAAGATAGCGGGTTATCGAACTCTTCCATGGTAGGAAGCATGAAATATTAAAATCGTGGGAGAATGTGGCTATCGAGGGAAGAATTAGGGAAACAGGTTTCCCTCTGTGTAGTCCATGCATGCATGATTTTAGAATTTGGAAGAGGAGCAAGACGGGTGAGTGCGGATGAAAAGATGTTCTCCCCATTGACGACAGAGACAGATGGGCCTGGAAGCCAAGCATGCAAATTGCTCCTAAAATCTCTACACGCCTGAATACAATTAGGAGAAAGAAGATTCCTCCCTTTTCCTTTTTTCCTTGTGTATACAAACACAGTGATGTGTTATAGAGAAGGGTCTCGACAGACCCCCTTCACCCTATGCACTTCGAAACCATCAATTCAGGGGTTGTTCTAAACAAACGCATGCACCTGTTCTACTCCCCCATCTTCTCCCTTTCCTCCTCCCTTCGTCTTTAGAAACGTTTTCTTTCCCTCTCCCTTTTTGCCTTGCTTCGTCCCGCTCCCCCATCGATGGCATTCGTCACGACGCGGATACATTCTGCCCCAAGCCAAGAAGGGGAATAGTTATCGATTTCATGCCAAGTAAGCCTACATGAATGGTGACGGGATGTATGAATCCTTTCAATAAACGTGCCCAATCCGTGCAATCCTATTATAGATGCGCTAAACCTAATCCAATTCCCGAATAATCAATGGAGTCCATGAACGTTTCCAAAAATAACACGCCACGTTCCCAGCCTCTGAACTCTTCACTCTCGGCGAGAAAAAATGAAGTTTTCTTTTACACTCTGTTCTCATTCTCGTCATAGAGATGATCATTTTTTTCTTCTTCTGATCTGAAGAAAGTCGAGTGATGAAATAAGGAAGAGAAGTGGCATGGGAGTGACGGGAAGACCTAGAGGGTTGGACGGACGGGATAAACAAAATTAATGCCTTCACTCATCAGCACCCGTGGAATAGCAGGAAGGGAAGAAGAACTTCAAGGGAAGAGGAAGTGAAGAGAGTGATGGCTTCGGCTTCCCAGCCCATTGTTGCTTCCCTCGATATCTTTCATAAATCAAGTCTCTCCAATCTCCTCCTCTCAATCGATCCTCTTCCTTCTTTTTTTTTATCTCTCCCCCTCCTTTCCTTTAAAGCAGAGAAATCCATTTGAGAATGTCACGCGGTTCATCGCCTTGATTTCCCCATGTTCCACTTCATTATCTTGCACATCCACTACGAGGAGGAAAGCCTCCCCCATCAACTTTTCCTTTTGATGCTCAGAAGCACAGCGGAGAAGAAGAAGACACGGTGTGAAATATCTTCCCTCCCTTTGTCGTCCCATGAGACTGTGATCGTAACCCTCCAGAGGCGAGAGGAGGTAGATAGGCGTTCGCGAAGCCGGAGATCATTCAACTAGCCAGCCATTCTAACTTATGCCACTCTAACTTCCTCTTCACGCGTAGCATCCCATTCATATATTTATTCTTGCATTGCCAATAAACATTAGAAGGATGAAAAGGAAAATAAAAAATCCGCAAAAATATATTTTTTTTTTCCGACCTCTACGCGGAAGGAGTGAATATTCCATGATCCCTCTTGTTAAAAGTAGAGGAAAGTGGAATGCAAAGATAGACCAATTAATCTTTAAAATAATTAATGAAAACTGCCATTCTCAATGAAAGGAGAAATGTTCTGTGAGCACTAAGCCAACTTTACATTTTCTCCGACTTTGTTTGCTCTTTTTCCTTCAGCCTCTCATTTTCTAACCATCCTCTTATTTGCCTACATCTAGTCCTAAGGCTACTTCTAATCGTTTCTCCAGTTTCCAAGAACCTTTGGGACGCATCTATAATTTAAACAATGAAACCAACCCTTCCTCTTTTGAGCTGAATGAAGCCCAGCATGCACAACTGGAAAGAGTTCATAAACGAAATTGAAAAAACTGGGGTCTGCTCCTCGCCTATGCTGAACTTCTAAACTTGAACTGAAAGCATCGAAAAAAGCAGCCAAGGGAGTCTGTTATTCCTCACCTCAGTGCCGAATTACCGCTTTTAGAATAGATTACGTTTAGATTTTGATTAAGTTTAGCAGAGGCGAGAAACAGATCCCAGGGCAGTAGAAATGGTAAATCTTCTTGGGAAATTTTAAACACCTGCTTTCTGGAGCAGAATCATTCTGCTATAGGAGTCCACTAAGCTTATGGAAGCAAAACTACATGTTTCATTATTTATGACAGATTTTATGAGGCCTGTCTGACTTCATGAAGCCTTTCAGTTGAAATTGAAATCCCGAGAGAGGACATGCGTCCAGTGCTGTTGGCAGGGAAACGAGGAAAGAAAAGACAATCTATTATAGGAAGGAAGGAACAATAGCAGCACTTGGGGGGCTATAATTACTGCAGCTAATGAGTGCGACCCCTAGATGCAAATACAAACATATGGATTCCGACGACCTCAGGTGGATCGATGTCCCCGTCCTCCGCTCTATCGTGGGATCGAGACGAATACATTTTCCTGGTTTGGAAAACAGAAGAGAGAAGTCTTGGAATTCCCGCTCCTTTCAGGAAAATGAAACCCTCCTCCTCCCTCCTCTCTCCTCGACTGATTGCACAGGCTGCGATACGACGTAGGACGCCCCCCACACACGAACCCCATACGCAGTTATGGGCCTTTAACCTTGTATCGACCCTTTAATCTTCGCTCGCTCTCAAATCACTTCACAGTATCTTCACGGTAATCCCCTTTTCTAATAGTTTTCATCTCTCGTGTCGAGTCGAGTGCTCGAGTCACTCAAACCTCCAATCTGGGATCCAGCAGTCGAGGTTCCTCCATCTCGCGATTTCGATGGGGTGAGGGAAGAAAGAAAAATAAATAAAATAGAAAAAATTCACACGACGCATGACTCCAGAGACTTCGTCGGACGACATCGACGCGACGTCCACGTCTTCGACTCGAGAAAGAGGAAAGACGAAAAGCGAGGTCTCGTTGGCCCCCGCCATTTCCCTCGTTCCGCCTCTGCATCCTTCCGCCTGTCTCATCATCACAGACGAAGGACGAGTGGTTTGAGTACATATCGGGTTTGGCATGAATTCGTTTCATAAAAACAGAAAATTCTTTGAAATACGTGGGCGGTGTAAGTGGGATTCGTTCTTCTAATTGAAAATGATAAAAGTAAAATACGTATCATATTAGTGGAATGCTGCAGGACACATCGGACGATTATGTAAAGAGTAGAAACGAGGGCGCGAGAGGACTCGGGCTTTCTCCCCCTGTCAATTAGTTGCTAGATCCAAGAGCAAGAAGCTCTTTCTTCTTTCCCCGAATCCGGGAGGAAAGCCGCTTGTTTCTTTTCTCCCTCGGAATACAGCAGAGCTGTCTGTCGAGTTGCTCTGCGGTTCTTCCGCTCGCCCCCCCCCCTGAGACCGAACTTCCCCGAGTTACCCCTCCCTCTTTCGCTCGGCATTCGCGAGGAGAAACACCCCATTGCGCCATTTCCCCGCTGAATACGCATTCCGGAAACGATCCATCCCCCATTCTGCACCACGTTTTCCCTCTTTCACCCGAGGGGGGATCTGTTCCGTTTCCGTTTCGGCACTAATTGATGCCGATTCATCCGATCCGGCATGCGTAATTCCGGACGGGCAGGGTGTCGTTTGAAAATGAGCCCAGGCCATGGAATCCATTCGCAGTCCCATTATCTGCCGCAACTGCAAGGTGGTCTCGTTTTCCGGGTCGCAGTGGGAATATCTCATATTGTCCTCCTCCGACGAGATGAAGAAAAATAGAGAGAAGTCGTGATGGAGCCATCGGTCGAAAGGGATAAGGATGAGGAAAGAAGGAAAAGGTAGCTTATTAGTGAGGCATATCGGAGGGAGGAGACAAAAGGGATCGATCCGTCGTCTCTGGCCTTGGCCTTCCGTTTCCTTTTCTCGTTCCACACATTCCATGTCTCAAAGATATTAACGAAACCGAAATCAATCATTGTGTTGATCGGTACGGGATATGCCGAAGCATGCCCTCCATTAGTTGTAGTTTCCCACAACCGAAAAAAAGACACACATGACGCATTGTCTATTCACACCGCCGTAAAAATAATCGTGAAATCGCACATGCTCGGTTCCTTAAAATATCGGGAAAAGGAGACATCGGAAGGAGACGCGATGCCATGCCGAAATCCTTGCAATTCAGACTCCAAGTAGCACCTGTAAGTACTCCAAGATTTGTGCAGTTGACGGTAATTATTGCGAAATTTTCCACGGTTCTTTAGCGCTTAACCTCTGATAAAAATAAATAATTACATTGCTTAACGCTAAAAATGCGTCCTGTTTGAGGCTTCATTAAACCTACTGTAGAGAGGCTAAATTTATATTTATTAAGATTCATTAAACCTAAAATTCCACTTAGCCGCGTATCGTGAGATCGCGGTTTCAGCAGTGCTCTGCAGATGCGTCCCATTTGTCGCCCAAAAGCCTGCTTTTCGTGGCTGCATTCTTATTGCAATGTCCTTGACTGCGCAGCGCCATCATGTCGTATCTTTGAAAGGAAAAGCCATTGGGTTAAAGGGGAAAGGGGAAGCAAGGGCTGGAGAAGAAAGAGATTCCAAAGAACTGAGTCCACGATTTCATAAGATACTCTACACTCTCCGGTCCCTATACTCAAAACACATCCTCAAATTCAGGCCTTACCTACTCACCCGAAGCCTAGAGACACTATGCCATAGCTTCCCAAACAGAGCCGTACCGAGGATATTTGGCGCCCTGTGCGAGATATCCTGCCCCTCCCCTCCCCTCTAGGGCCACTCGAGTGGTGAAAAGTGGAAAAAAAATTATCGTGGATCTTGCGTGATTCTTCAAATGACTCTCAGGTCCTGATATCTTGTTTACCTCATCTCAATCGACCCCCATCCCCCTCGGTGAGTCACCCTTCCCTACCCTAAAACCATAAACCTCTATTTGCGACTCGTGTCTCGACTGAATGCGACCCCGAGGAACGATTGCAAATAATGAGAAAGGATTTTGGAGAAATGGGACGGCTTTAACGGGGAAAATGTTGCACTCTGACCGTTTCTGGACGACGGAGTAAAAGGCTTGAAACGGTGGTTGCAGTTCCCTCCACGAAGGGAACAGGCGCGGATGGCGGTCCCTAGTTACTACAGGTACATCACCGTGGGGGCGCAGGGGAGGAGGGCTTGGAAGCCCGGAATTCTTTGGAATGAGTGGATGCATCTCCGGACTGGACGCACTATCGGGAACGTGACGGTAGGGCTCGACGGAAGAAGACCCCCTGGCAGATCTTGCAGGAAGATTCGATTATAGAGTAAAGACTTCCTTGGGATTTCGATGAACTACAAATATTCTGGAGGGTGGTCTGACGTTGGGATTTCGGGTAGGTCATAGAGTGTACAGACGAAGAACTCACGAGGCGAAGGCGCATATTATCTTGGTCGTATTATTGGGAGGAGGACAATGCCCCCCCCCCCCCCGCATATCGGCTGACCCAGATATCACATCACCTATTGAAAACGCACAATATGGAATGAGAGCAGTGCGAGGATAACCGCACTATCGCTCGGCAGAACCTAATCTGCGTTACCATTATGTATGTCGAGAGGCAATGGAGAGAATGGAGAGAAGTTTGAGTTTCTCGTGTGCAATTTAATCGGTGTCAATTAAGCAAGCACGATCGCATTTCATCGCATGATGGTTCTATTTACGCGGGAAGACAGGAATTTGCCTTGTATGCAAGAGGACATAATGTTGCAAAGCGTTCAAGCCTGCGTCGCAATGTGATTGATCGTCGCCTAGAATAACCCATCAGATACTAAGGACGACAAGCGTAGAACGTGGATTAAGAAATAATCTCGCATTAATCATTGCAATTCCTTTGACTGATCCGAGGTTAAGCTTCATATTCTTGCGTTCCGCCCCATCTGTTTTCTTCGATCTAAGATCTATACCAGCGTTCATTCCTTGTCTCTCCTCGGGCGGAGACTGTCCTCGGCAGCATGCTCGGAAAATTCCCCAGTGCATTATCCCGCAGCAAATTGAAAGTGATAAAAATCCAAACTGGAAGGCTCAGAGGAATGCGGGATCTCACCCATCTGTCACGTTTTTTCATTCAATTCGACCTATGATTCATACATGAATCGTAAGTCGAAGGAATCTTCGGGATCACTATAGTGATGCCGAGGAATTAGAGAAGGGAGATGTAGGTCTCCTTCGTGGAGTTGCGAAACCTCTCAGGATTCGATACCATTTCGCATTTGGAAGCTTCAAATAGAAATGACGTCCTCGGCTCACCGTAAAAAGTTGCATGCGCTCGTGTTAATAAAAGCCGAACATATTCCATCTCGCGACATATGCAGCGATGGGTCTCTCATCGGTGCACGGGAACCATATCGAGGGCTTCTGGATTTTCCTTACCGATATTTTCCATATTTGACTTCTATCAAAATCCACGATCTTGATTCGGAGTGTGAATTTGGGCAAAAATGCTCTAGACACCAATCCCAAAGGAGAACCAACAACTTGGAGTCATGGCACTGGGTAAAAACTATTGCGTGCATCGACTATACGCATCCAATCGTCACTTCCTGCTCCTAGCTTCGGCCACCTTACATCCTACCTGTATAGTATTGCTGCTACTATTCTTGTGCCTGTGTTCTGTGAACTCCGAGGACCTGAACTGCAACCGCAACCGAATTCGCATCAAATCTCCGTATCTCCCTATACCGAGGGGACAGGACGAGAAGGTAGCTGCACCCTGTGGCTGCTCCTATCGATTCCCCAAACACTCCCAAGGCCTCTTTGTCCATGTAACTATTTCCCTGCATTTTATCTGACCTTTCAAGCCCTCGGAAAATCGATTTTTCATCTGCACGAAGAGGTGTAGTTGCTCGTCCTCCGATTGCTCACTCGGCTTTGCACAGGCATGTTTACCCTACTCGTTTACAGTAAAAGAGGCGGAGCTGTCACGAGTAAACCTTGGCTGTTTTCATCCAAGCTCCTTTATCTCGGCACAACGAGATCTTTCCCATAATAATACAATGCTTGACACGATCCGCGTTCAGATTATTCTAACATTCTCCAAGCTATATATATATTTTTTCGAGTTCTGGTAGTCCGACCATTATGGTGTTTTATGGTTTCATGTCGCCACTTATTGGTTAGTTCGGCCAAAGAGACCCGGGAAAAAACCAGAGCAAGTCTGGTCAGTGAGCAAGGATTCGTGGAGGGTTAGTAGAGGGTCGTGTGGGACCGAGGGAGGAAGCAGGAGATCTTTGTGCAATACCAGTAGTCTCTCGAGTCCGACCGACCCGATACTGTACACGTGAAACAAGAAATATATTTATTCGGTAAAAACTTATTCACAATACAAATTTTGTGTTAGTATCAGCCAACGAACGGGGATGAGAATTGCAGGTCCCAGACAGGTCGAGAAAACTCTAGTCTCTTTCTTGTTAGGGAGGAGTTCCAGTAAGCATCGGTAGCAGAAACTCGAATAAGAATTCGGGTGTGCTTCTTCGTACTAAATTCCGCCTGCCTCTTTCAACCTTATTTTTCTGATGGCTTAATATTCGTTTGAAGGATAAATGCATTCCATTCTCGTTCTAAGATTTACTTGTCCCGTGGGTATTTAGGCTTGAGCCCTGCTTTTCCGCTCTAAGCTGACAATATATTTTATTCCGGAAAAAAAAGAAACATTTTATGTCCGGGTTCCCCGAGACGCCACAATAGCCAAGAGATCTAGTTTGTATTTATGGCCATTTTACGTGTACTCTGTTCGGGTTCTTCAAAAAGAGAAGTGATTCCATCTTCTGCGTACGTATTGACCAAACAGGGTAGGAGGTATTCTACTGAAACCTGCAGGGGGTGACAAGAAGCAGAAACTGGAAGATTTACAAGCTAGTCCGTGAAAACTCCTTCCTTCCAGAAAATGATCGCACTGCGTGCTTGCCGAGTGTGAACCATGAGCTCAATTTCCTGTCACATTCCTAGAGGTCTCATTTCCGATTTCCTCTAGAAGCTCATAAGCCAATGCTTACGTAAATCAAACCATCTCAAAACTCAGCTTGGCGATTGAAGCTCGACCCTAAAACAATCTAGACGTTTTCATATTGAAATTACGATTCCTTTTCAGGGCCCTCTTAAGTGGACGTTTTAATTCATACCGCCACAAATGAACTTCGCATGCAATGATGAAGCTGAAGTACGAAGTACTAATGGAGATAGATGCCAAGACCGTGCATAGGAAGGTATAGAGCTTTTCCAACGATGAATGGATTGATGAATGATTCAGGTCGCATAGAAGGTGAAGAGAGGAGGGAGATGAAGGCCCTAGAGGCCGCCTTCCGCAAACATGGGATTTTCTCTTATTACTACCAAGAGAATAATCCTTGTTGGCCTCGGGAAAAGCCAATTAGATGTCCAGGTCTACGCAAACCCGACCCCCGTCGAACGAGAGCGTGGGAGGAGACCCATGCGAGTCTCATTTGATCGGGAAAACGACCCCACCCCACACGGACGAAGGCAATTAAAGCATGCCGTAAAGTTGTATGAGTCATCATAAAAGATAGCAAGCAATGGAAGAGGGGAGAATCGGGGCAGAATTCAAAGCGAGTTCGAGGAGTCTTCTTAATGGGCTGGGGGAGAAGAGAGTTTCTCATCATAGACGGGAAAAGAGAGAGTGAATCATGGGAAGCATTTGCATATCAGGGACTTGATTTCCTGAGAAATGCAGCCAGGGGGAAGAAGACATTCTCGGCATTTGAAATCACCCCCAAATCCCTTTCTTTTGCCACAGTGCTTTCCCATGGAACGATGAATGCAGCATTTCAACACTAGACAGGCACCAATATGGTAAGGATGACGTTCTCGAGTTTCAATGAAGGAACCCGTCCATTCCACATATCACATAAATAATGCCGAATAGACAGTGAAAGAAATGGAATTTCTTTTAACTTGACTGATTTGGGACGATCTGATTTGCATTGAAACGGTCATCCACGGTCTCTCAGGGTACGAAATGGAGAAACAGAAGATGGAAATCATTCATAAGTTATATTACTCAGGAAAGATAGCCCATGAACTTTCGACATGAGCGCTTAGAAAGCTCGAGGACAAATGTGTTGAATAACCCCTGCCCGCCCCCCTCCTCGCTCATTTCACAGCCCATCTCACACTCATCTCAGGGGATATCTGGGATATGCTGCCTGCATTTACCCGACAATCCGCCGTCCGAGGGGCCAGTTACAGTTAGAGCGATATATCAGAGAAAAGGGAAGGAGAATGCAATCCGAGTTGCCATCAACGTCCTCTCTTCCTTCCTTCCTCCCTCAGGTCATCAATTTTGGATGGAGATAAGAGAAACGAGGGAGGGATATGTCCAGCCGGAGCAAATTGAGCATTACGGAACCCCGTGTGACTCATGCCGGAACCCAAACAGGGCCTGATGCCATGTGATGCGAGGAGTGGCATTAAAGTTTCATCTCGGGTGCATTCAATATTGAAGATGGCAAGAGGGCAAGGCTCAGCCTGGATTCCCCATGTCCCGCACGTCTCTCTTTATGCGCGGCCACGCCCCCCATTTAGGATCTCCATTCCAAATTCGACCCAATTTTTTTGTCTGCGGAAATAAATTATTATGTCATCGCATTCAGCGTTCAGTTTCGTTTTGTACTGGAAACGGTGAATAAGCCATCACTAGCAGAGAGATGTACCTCGTCCTGGCCTGTGATTTTCAGTTTTCGCCCCCAGAGATTACGTATCGTACCCATCGGAGGAAACTACGGTTCCCGGTCAATTCCCCACTGGTTGATTCCCCGAATGGTCAATTCCCCGACGGTCAATTCTCCGAATGCTTATTTCCCAGGCAGTTGATTCCCCGACAAGTCGGTTCTCCTAACGACAAATTCACTGATTGATCAGTTCCCCGATGTTATACATCAGCGACCGCGCAGGCAACCTTCCCTCCTGTTGTTGCACTGTGACTGCAGTTTCCTTCGTATCTTCTGTAGAGGCACTCCCAATATGTTCTTCATCCGTCTTTGTTCATTTTATTCTTTGTGAACACAGCCCTAAAAAATAAGATTCTTTTCCTTTTTGTTCTTTTTGAATTCCAAGTTCTCACACCGTCCAAGGACTGACCACTTGCCTAATGGTCTGATTTCTAAGTCACCTGACTTCTCCAGATATACCCCCATTTTTTATCTCAAGGGACAACCTGTCAATCGTCTCATCTGAGGTGGCTGATGAGATTATCCTGTAACCATTTCTGTTCCTTTTCTTTCATCTTTCTTTTTCTTTCCCCTGAGAATCTTCATCAGTGATCTGGCTGGCAACGTATCGGTAGTACTGTTCCCTATGCGAACCGTTTCCCGAGGTTAGGGGCAAAGAATTGCATGGCTTCCTCCCATCCAGAATAAGCGAAGATTAAGGAATTTCCCCTTTTCTCTCGTTCGCTTCGATCCTCTCTCTTGAGTCCCGGCTCGGTTGGGGAGCGACCGGATCCTCTATATTCCTAGCTGCATCAGGCCTAGGTGCGAGACGGGAAATAACTTGAAGCCTTATCAGATGCACTTTGTTATTACGCAGCCTCAAAAACATTTTCGTCAAGGGGAACATTTGAAAAAATCGAACCTTCCAGGGTCAATTCTGACTGAGACAGTCCTAAAATGTTTGCATTTCGGACCGTACGTTCTTTTTCTGAAGCCTTAAAGGGGTCTTCACGTTGCTTTCTAAGTCTTATAGTAAGAACAATGCACTCGGTTACATCCCAGATTCCTTTTGCATTTTACGCCGTGCAAATGTACACACATTTGTAATTACTTTATTCCCCTTCTCCCTCCCTAAAATTGGACTAAAAGAAAGTCTGAAAGACAAATATCCGAGCCAGAAACCATTTCCAATCTGCCAGTGCTTAAATCAGAGTCGGCATCGTCATCAGCGTTACTTTTTTACATCTTAACTCTCATAAGAAATCGAATGGGTGTCCTATATTACCTTTATCCAATGTTGGAGATGCCAGGGATATTTTCTTTTTTGCTTTTTGCTGGCCTCCAAAACTAGTATTTCACCTCTTTTGCAGTCTTCTCTTTTCCATGTCCCTTTTTTAAATGAGTATTTGTATCCTTGCTCTTGAAGGTCGAAAATCTTCCCGGAGGACCTTTCATTGCTCATCTGAAAGCTTTTACAGTAAAAATGCATAAAACTATTTTATTGAAGTACATACTTTCCATGCCATTAGGGCGTGACGATCCTTGAATCTTTGCCACTTGAATCCTTGAATCTTTGCCACTTGAGAATACTGTAATTGTTGGCAGCACTGCTTTGGAAGTGGCCATAGTGGCATGTGGGACGTGAGCCGACTGGATATGAAGATGACGCATGCAGAAAATGCTTTACTCTACCCGGACCCAATGCTTCACTTGACCAGTCCTAAATTGAAGCCGGAGGAAAGGTGAAAGGAAAGCGCTTTACATCCGCACTCCACCAAATACTCATTCAATGCTCCTTTTTTCGTGACTGAGAACTTTCTGGAAATTAAAAGTTATTTAGAATCATTCTGATCTATTGACGTTGCTTCACATCGTCCCATGCTTCACTTCCTCTATCTCCCTCTATTTGCAGCGTGTTCGAAAGGTTCCTATTTAATTTGAAGAAATATGGCAGGGAGGACTTTTTTTTTACGCAAATAGGAATGTATACTATGAGGAAGAAACCATTACACGAAGCTTGTACATGTCCGTCGCAGCACGCCACTGGTTTACAATAGTGCTGCGGAAGACAATGCCGACAACCCAGGGATTACGTGATCGATTGCGTTCCGAATGCAGTTCCCCGCTTCCTGAATGCTGTTCGCTTCGGTCCGTTAAACGAGACTCGTCACGAAGGCCCAGCCAAAAAAGGTCCAGTGGAATGAGATGAAAAGAGTACAGTGCCCAATGTCTGTTTCCTTCGCGACCGATCCGACGCAGTGGAATCCGGTCGTTGAGATGCTCACGAACAAGGATGGCAAAAAGGAAATATTCACTATCCCGTCGGATATTTACTCGTGCAAGGGGCTCATGCAATATGCGTTCGAGCAAATGAGGAATTTTTTTTCATTTGACTTTACTCCAGCCTCCAAGTCGCAACTTTGATTTTCTCCTCCGGGGTCAATATGTCAACCGGGGAGATGGTAAATGCTTTTCAACGTTGTGAGCCTATATGTTGTACAATTCATAAAGGACGATGTGATGCAAGTGAAAGAAGCCTCATGGCTGGATTGGCCTCTTCCGCTCTGTTCATCCTTCCATAGAGTCGTCTCTCACGACGCAGTAGAACTTTTTTTTTCAAGGCAAGCAACCCCAAACCGTTTCCTTCTTCATCTTTTGAAATCGCTACAGCAGAGGGGATGAATTTTGCCAGAAATCGGCAGCAGGCCGTTAAATAAATATTCTCGGAAGGGAAGGAAGAAGAAGCGAGAAGCCGGGTACGTACTGCCATGCAGCCCTTCTCCCATCTCGTTTCACACTTCGCCTGCATGTCGATTCTCTATGAAATGAGGTTTCCTTTTCATGGAGCACTCGAACGGGATGGTCTTATTCCGAAAATCGATCCAGAATCCCTTTCCAGACGAACGAACGGCTCGCTAATACGCGCCTCGGGCTTACATAGAGGCCTTCTGCATAGGTTATGGCTACCCTAAGTGACAGCTGTCCGAATCCACTTAGGACATGGCTCGAGATTTTTCCCGCATCCGCGATCGCGTTCGTGTCCATTGTCTAATGCGACACGGGACAATGGCTTTTCGTTTCTCATCTCAAAAGAGTAGGGAGAGTGACTTAATCACTTAAGAATCCCCAAAACATGCATGCAAATGTGCAGGTTAAGCTTCAAAGACGTGCATGGATATATGCATTTTAAAGAAAAATTTCAATATTCTGCAGAATAACGGGTGATATGCACCGCATCGGTTTCGGAGCCAAACCTATCTCAATCCAGGCAAATATTATAAAGAATGAGTTAACTCATCGTTAAACTGATTTGTGACATGCAAATAATGCAATCAGTTTATTTCCCTCTTACACTAATCTTCAAAGATTATCCATGGTAGGTTTATCTCCCCAAACGGATTCTCATCATCTAGCGACGGTGGAAATGGAAACTAATGAAGAGATAGAAGTTTTTGACATGTTCCTGAACTAACCTGCCTGAATAAGAGGACTACCAGATATGAACTCAATCTTCTGGAATGGTTCAATGGGGACAAATTCGGACAAGGTCTCGTCTTTCCAGAGACACCGTCACCGATTTGGTGCAGACTATAGAACAGCTGGCCCATAATACTAATCATTCTCTTTCCAAATACACCCATACAGCCTTTAGACGTGCTTAAATCGTGGATTAACGAGTTCATGGGTACTAAACTGATTTTAGGTGGTGCATGTTAAAGATAAACAATCCGATTCATGAATTAGTGCACGTAGCAGAAGCTGCACTTGTGTGCAAATTTTAAATAAATCCACACGACGGAGCATTCGTGCACTTGCAACGTTTTCCCTCGTATTTGTACCTGTTGCTAATTGCTACGCACTTAAGACAAAATGCTTAATACTTCTTTCAATCGGTCTAGATGAGTTGCATTATGTCTAGTACTTCCTTCTGCCATCCCATCGTACGGGGGCACGAAAGATTATGCAACGAGTGAGAATAGTTTTTAAGGGGACACGAAGCACTTTGCCATTAGAGCCAGTCGAATTTTAAAAAGTATGAAGCTCACAATGAAGCATTGCACTTTCCGTTGCAACCGAAGTTAGCTTCTGATAACATCCTGGCGTTAACAAATAATACATTGTAAAAGGACTCAAATGCAAAATGCAAGCACAAGTAGCAGTAACATAAATAAATTATAATCCTGAAAATACGTAGTTTACATGGAAATATGTCATGAGCGATGAGTACTTTTGCACAAGGCGATATTTTCACCATGCTTAAATACAGGTTTATATGGACGCAAGTCTGACAACAAGGCGAATATGCAATCTTGAAAGTTTCCACGAGGAGAATAATTTCCATTCCTTCCTCGCAGAAGACTGATTAATCATGAATACTTACTATAGCTTCAAGGAGTTCAATCTCCCAACTCTCTGGTGCAAATAAAATTACTTCTCAACTTTCATCCTTCTATTCGAAAAACATGTGTATTTCGTTCTCCTGAATTTTTTTCTTCAAAACTGCATATTCATCTTTTTGTCAGACTGGCGATGATATACGGGAAATGCCAACTGGTCATGATGTAGGGTAAAAGACCCAGTGATGGGCCTGTTAATGGCGGGTACTC
>CAJPEV010000042.1:15206-105468 GCA_905338385.1 Darwinula stevensoni
GATTCAGACTGAGCTTTCACTTTGGGAATTGGAACATCCCATTTCCCTGCTTTTTCCTTCCTTTTCTGCTTTATCATGTTAGACAAAACTTTGGCTCGTTTCTGAGTTTCACGATCCAAGAGATATGCTGGAACTGCTCCTTCTTCAACCTTGTCTTCCTTCTTTTGCCTATTCATCTTTTCTTCAAAGCTCTTGAGAGTTTTCTTCATTTGCACTTTCTCTGCATGACGCTTTTTGGCAAACAACTTCGCCTTGATGCCCCTCAACTCCTTGGCTAACCTGGCCTGACGCTTGGGTTCTCGTGCCTCCTTCTTCCGCTTTCTTGTGTGGTAGTTCAAGCGGTACCCATACCGCTTGCGGTGAAGTTCAATGTGCTCGTTCTGAGGCATGATGGATGCCCTTGAACGATCACAGAGTCAGAAGAAGAACCTGTGACCCCTGTGGTCTACGAAGATGAAAAGATGGAGTTAATTAGCTTATAAGTTGACAGTAACTATCGTCCAATCGAACTCATTCCTAGACTTAGAACGACTTGGTCTAGCTGAAGCGGAAAATACAGAACGAGACCAAAGAACCTGGGGGTAACAGTTAAGTGCGTACCCCATAGAGAAATTGCACTCTCCCAACTCAACTGGACAAAAGCCACATCGATTGGGATTCCTTTTATTTAACATATACACTAACCTAACCTAACCTGGCCTGGCCTAACTAAAGACAACACAATATCCCTTGGGGGTACGCACTTCACCATAACCAAGCTGGGGATATTCAAGGATCTCTTTGTCGCGAATCGATCAAACGCTGCAAGGAGAAAAGAATATTAACAGCTTGCTAAAACAATGTTTTCTGCAGCTACGCAGGAGACCTATGAACCACAACAGCTAAACCATGTCCAGTAAGTGTAAACTGTTATCAAGCGAAATTCTCACCTTGCAACCCGTCACCACCCTCTGCAGGAAAAGAAGGATACAAGCACACTCGAATGCGATCTGAGGCCTAAGAATTTTTCCTAAATTTTTTATTTATTTTGTATGTATATGGGATACACCTCAATTTAAAATGCATTTTACAAGCCACTGATAATTACCGCTTGAAAGAAACTTACATTCGATCTCTATAGGTCAGAAATGCCTTTTATTTGAAATCCATGATTTAGTTTAATGGTGTCGTACGAACGACGATGCTCAGGAATCATGGCCGCGAAGAAAGAGCTCATGCGGTTGGAAGCCGATATCGAGAAAAACCGAGAAGAATGTAATTGGGAGAGAGTCACTGACTTAGCAAGGCAGCGCTTCAATAAGAACCAGAAAGAGAAAGGTTAGGAATTCGACCGTCTCATCAGACTTAAATTGAGGCGTGATTTTGGCCTAACTTTAGGCTGGTAGATATTCATGATTTGGATGGCAGTACTGTTACACACGTGTGTTGGGCAATTATCGTTGCAGATGCATTGTCCGCATTCCTTATCGGAGAGGGAAAACTGGAGTCTTACTTGGAGAAGAATCCCCCGTCCGAGGACAAGTATCAGTGTGCTAGAGGATTTTTGGATGAAGCGAGATATTTCCTTTCTCAGTCTATCGGAGAACTTGGAGTAAAAGTGAGTCTTGTGATTATCTTAGACCTTAGGGTAGGCCTGGACCTACAGATGTACATGGTCATTTTTAAACAAGGGAACCCCTGGAAATACGTCTTTAGCAGTTAGTACAACTCTGCAATAGACATTGTCTATTGCGGAGTTGATATTCTTTTTATAAGTATAAAACAATTGTTTTATACTAATCAAAAGATTAAAAAGTTATATAAGGCTTTCTGTAAGGTAAGTGGGTTCCACTTGGAACGCTGGGTAGCAAGTTATTGTTGTATTTATGTTGTGCTTTGTTACTATTGGAATGGGGTTTAATTGGTCTGCTGGACACCTGCCTGTACAGGTGGATACTATGTAGGGTACCTTGACTGGAGCTGGTAGACAATGTGGCTACCATAACCCATGGCATGAGTTATAAACCACTCATTTCAGACATCCCCAAAGGAAAAAGTCTAATGGGGTGAAATTCAGACCTTTTCTTGATTTGAATAGTCACCCATTTTCTTCATTCATTTGAAACAGAAAGCAATTGTTAGTTAACCCCAAATACCTATAAGTGTGGACATTTGAGACATCCTGTATAAGTGATGTGTAGGTGTGTGTATAATGTCCAATAACCTATGTTAGTTTGAAAGTGGAGTAAAATAGAACAAAGTGTCTTCAAGTAATGAGCACCAAGCTATCACCATCTTGTCGCTGCTCAAGCATGGGTTCCAACATCCCAACCAAGATTTCACCTTAGTCACCACTTTAGAAATCCTTGGTGGGTGCTTTGACTCCTCAAAATATTGTCAGCATCAACTTATGGCATCAGTTTCCAATTTTCTAATTAGGAATGACATGCCTTTTGGGCAGCAAGATATTAGCTGCACCTGTGCACTTCCATAAGCAATTACATTTATCTGAATGAAATATAATGAAAACTAAGCTTTCAAAAATAATTCATGAAAGATTTATGAGGAGCTGCCTCATTGGCTGGAATTTTTTCAATGAAGTAAATTTAAAATATTCATTATTTCATATTTTGCTTGAATATATCTCTGACCCCCTCTAATCACATAGAAAGTCCAGACTGTTCAATTTTTGAAGCAACCATTCAGAGAATATTTTGTGATATGATGTGATGTTCCTTTTTTTTTTTAAAGAAAAAATAGACTTGGGTACATGTGGTACCTGTCATTAGTGGTAAAATAAATGTGGGTCTTTATTGTAAGTACACATTTATCTTGGTAATCTTTCTTTTGATAGAGTGGAGGAAGTCAAAATTGTTAAACATTTTGAATGTAATTTTTTGGCAGCAGTTTGTTGCCCTCTGGGAATTGGCCCTCCATTGCTTTGATATGAGAGATATTGCAGACTCCTGACCTCTTGTCTTTACAGGCATTCACCACCTATGGAATTCCATTAGCCTCTTTTAGAAACCATAGATGCTGTAGCACACAAATTGAGAATTACTACCTCAGGGAGTAGAAGAAAAGGATCCTACTCCCTATGTTGGTGTTTCCTGAATAACAGCATTCAATAGATTTTCATTCAAATTTTGTCTTTTACCTTCACCGGGCACTGATTGCATTGAGCCCTTGTCTTTTTTTATTTATTTTAGTCTAGATTCACATGATAGTTTCTGTGATGTCAGTAAGTAGGTACATGGGCTGCCATAGGGTTTTGGGCATACTCTTTTGTTGCTCATGTATTCTGGTACAGTTCCTGGGACTTGTGTAGGCTTTTCATGGGCTGATTGTTGATTGGCTATGTTGACTGGATAATATTATTTTGAGAAATTTAATTTTGCAGTGTGGTGTAGCAATGGATGCACAGATTCTTCTGGCAAAACTCTGCTATGCTGAACACAAATTTGAGGAAGCCCTCAATTTCTACTCCAAAGCTGGACTTGATAACCTGACAGAAAAGGCTCTACCACTGCGCTCACTGAGGATGATTGCTGAAGCTTATTCCATCAAAGGTAAACTGTGTTTTATTACTAACTTTTGAGTGCCACTTATATGTGTCCCCAATTGAAAATTGTCTGATATTACTTATATTTGTGAGATACTTTACTATGCTGTATCATTCCTTTTGCAATGTTCCTGGAGACAGACTCCTTCCATGTGTTATCAGGAACTCCATCTCTTTAAACATTCTATTGTTTAAATAAAAGTGAATACTTTGGTTACAAATTGACCCTGTGGAACTTAGGAGGTTTCTGATTTCTTTAGGGCTTTGAATTTATAATTTTCATGGAGAATTGCTTTATCTGCAGAGGACCAATATCATAGCAACATTACTGAATCCCCACATGCAGTGTAATAGCCAAGTGGCTGCACTTCGCATTGCCAATCTAATTGAGGAGTAAGGCTTAGTTCATACTTGTGCAGTACAGCACATACAGCTGTGGTAAAATCCAATCCAACATGAGCATGTTGGATTGGACAGTATGCTATACAACGCAAGTATGAACTCGGCCAATGTGATATAGTTGTGTTATATCAGCTACATTATGGCAAGGGTTTCCTTATGAGCAAGACTTTATCATGCAGACCTCCAAATATTAGTTTATAGTGGCCCCTTTCTCAAAATGATCTGCAGTAAGAGGTTTAGTTGCATATGGAACTCATGATTTGGTTAGAAACAGGCATTGTTCATTTAAGAAATTGGAGTAACTGTTTTTGTATCATATCTGCATGTTTAGCAGTTGGTTGTCTTTGCGTGTTGCATTTCTAATCTAGGTCGTTGCTTGGAGAAGCTGCCACCCCCAAGCACTAGCAAGTTCAGGCAAGCTGAGAGATTAGAACAAGTCCTTGCATGCTATGAGAAAGCAAGTAACCTTGCCCTTGTTTATGTTCAAGAGGTGGAGAAAAGTTTCCTTGCATCCTCATCAGCTACAGCTCCTACAACTGGGACGACATCTGGTTGGATTACTTTCCTTGAATACCTCTGTAATTTCTTTGTATAATTTGTTAATGGCTTTCCCAAAATGCACAGATAATCCCAGAGCACAGTTGGGGGTACTGCTAGAGACAGCCCTAGAAAGAGCACCATTGTTACTCCTCCAGTCTGGTCAGCTGAATCGAGCCATTTCTCAGTATAGAACCATCATGTCATCCGTGCAGTCAGCAGCAACCCGGCATGTCAGATTGAGTCTTCTCAAGAGTTTTGCTCAAGTATTGCTTCGTGGGATCTGTCCTCAGAATTATGTGCCACCTGAGATAGTGCCTGAAAGTAAAAGCTCTGTAGATGATCTCATTCATGATTGTCACCTGAACATATTCATGTACAATCCCTTTTTTTTCCCTTTTTTTTGTAGCTTATGACAGAAAGAGTACTCTGGACAAGAACAAGAGTCCATGGCAACCAGAAAAGTATAAAGGGGCAAACATGTTTATACCTAACTCTTTTCAGGAAGAAGTCATCCTTGTACTCCTCATTGGGTTGGTGTTCCACCTTGAATTCTCCTATGTATTTATATACTTGAGATATGAGCTAATACAATACTGGTATGCTTCTTACAGAGAGGTCTTGGCTGTCAGAGAAACTGTTCTCAGTCGAAATCCAGATCATGCTGAAGCACGACAACTGGCATTTGAGACTGCTTGCTCCATCTATGACCTCCTGTCCATTGTTCTTGTGCCGTGGAAAGAAATAAGTATTTTAACTGAGGTCAGTTTGACGGAGATTGATGCAGTTGAATTGTTGAATCAGAAGGTCTAGATTTTTATCTTATAAGGCATGCCCTTTCTCTTCCTCATTTCCTACAGTTATTTGAACGTGCGATGAAGTTCTCATTTGAAGAGAAGCACATCTGGTCTCAGTTTGCACTCTGCCTATATAGCAGTGGATTGTATCCCAGATCTCTTGCCACCCTGAAGGAGGCAATCAGGCTGTCTCCTTCTGCCACTCATCTTCATCTTCTTGCTGCCAGAACTTGCTTTGAACATTTGAACCAAGTGAGAAATACCATAACTCTATGGTTATGCCATAATTTTACTTCTTAGCAGCATTTGAGGGAGCAATATTGCTTGTACAAATTATACAATACCTTGTTCTTTGCATTCTTGTGTCATAAATGACTGTAACAAGTAGCATCGTTTCCTAATGACTGCTTGCATTATTTTGTAAAATATTCATTTAGGCAGCCAATTGCTTTAAGTGATTGAAAGGAGGAATCAGCACAAAGAAATGTAAAAATACAAAAAGGAATCACACCAGTCTCAACCAACATCAAGGAAAAAAGAAAGGAGGAAATGTCTTAAAAAGTTCAAAAAAACATGGTGGACAAACTGGAGAGAGAGGATCTGTACTCTTCTTGAAGAGCCTCCAATCTGAAAGCTTTTGCTTTACCTCTGTCTTGATGTTTGCTATCTTTTTCCCTATCATTGTATGTTCTCTGCCCTTTTTAAAACTTATTTGCCTGGTTTGTCTCTTCTTTCTCTATTGGTGTAACTTGAATCAATCAGTTGCTGTCTAAAATTGTGAATAGTCAGTTATAATTATGTCCCTAAGTCACCCCCCAAATGGAAGGTGTTAGGTGTGGATGATGAATTCGTCATCAATGCCAATATCCATGGAGAAGTAAATTGTGAAGAATCATATGGTAATGTTAGGTGATGTGATGTGGCAGTATACAAAGTGCTGCTCGTTGTCAAGCAATTGAGTTTCAGATACCCCTTGTCACACTTTGAGAGGGAATTTTTGAGCCAATTTGAATGTTCTCTTAACATCCTGAGTATTTATGTCAATTCTATCTTACAGGTGGATGAAGGACTGCAACACGTACACAATGCTTTGAATTGTGAACGAGAGAAGAATGAGGAGTTCATGGGCCGGTGCCTTGTTTACAAGGGAATTGGGATCTATATGAAGAGCCGAGCACAGAATCTGCACCAAGATAGAACTAAGCTTCTTCAAGAAGCAGAAGAATGCTTCCTCAAAGCAGCTGCTGTTGATGAGGGTGATCATCTAGTACAATTTTATGTTGCTCTATTGGCAGCCCACCATCGACGGGTGAGAGTCTTGTCATGGTGTGTTTGTGTACTACACCACTTTCCCTCATTCCTATTCAAAATCACAGTGTTTTCCCTGGTCTACCTTCATATAGACCCTAGGTGGTTCTTCCTTTTCCCCATTCTTCTGGTTGTCAAAAATCTTCCTCATCCCCTTCCCCTGATAAGTAGCCCATCTTTTGGATTTAGCTGCATCAAATACCCAAAGCATGTGCCACAAGATAAGAACAAGACAAATTTAATTTGTTCCCTGTGATGATTTAAGCTCCAATTTTTGCATCCAGGAGTGTCAAATACACAGCAGCAGTGAAAGGAAAAGGTTATTGAGAGCTAAGGAAATCTGACAGGAGGAGAATGTTCTGGGGCAGCAAGTACAGGTTTACATAATCAAAAATGCCTTACTTCTGTATAGATATTTTCTCAACAGCATGGTCCACAATGATTAATTGTTGATCCTATCATAGAATTTACCATTAGCCTATTCAATTATCTTATGGGGGAAAATGTTTACCATGAAACTTACCATCTTGGCTCCATCATGCATGCCCTTGATACCTAACTGCCCTTTCACCTTTGCCATGCATTTGATGAGATAAGATAAGTTGTTTGTAGAGGGGAGAAAACCCACCACATTTCCTGCACATGCAAGTTGAAACCTTTGTCTTGCATTTATTTTGTTGCAAGAAAATGTAAAATTTTCCGAGTCTTTTGATATCCTGTCAGCTAGTATGGAACTGTCAACTCTTCAACCTAACATAGTTGGTGATTTCTCGCTATGGAATGTCCAGGTGCCTATAGCATGAAGAATCCATCACTTTTAAAATAAAGCTAAGGACCTGATCAGGTCAAGCAAGCATTTTTTTTTAGCCAATATTGTCCTGTTACTTGGCTGCTTTCAGATGATTCTTCATGGTAAACTCTAGCAACACAAGCTGCACATGTCACAGCTCACATGAGTGAATTATATATTCATTGGCATATGTCTATCCACACCTGCCCATTTACTGATGGCCCATTCAAGCATGCACCTGATACTAAGTTTAATGCTGGGGCAAAAATGAAAATCTATTGTTCTAACTGGGAAAAGCTGGCAACTCCAGGTTGATAGTCTAGCAGAATGTGCTGAAATATGGCCTTTTATTTTTAGAAAGATAGAATGCTGTCATTGTCATTCTTATCATTTTGTATTCACTAGGCATTTAAAAATCTATTTCCCTTTCAGATTTCTGAAGCAGTAAGCCATGTAAAGGTGGCACTCAGCCTTCGTCGGGATCACCTACCTTCCTTGCATCTGTTGGCCCTCCTTCTGTCAGCGCAGAATGATAATGTGGAAGCCTTATCTCTGACAGAAGCTTCTTTGAAGGAATATCCAAATTCCATGCCTCTCATGTACCTAAAAGCCATTTTGGAGGAAAAGGTTCGAGGGCCAGAAGTTGCATTACTGACAGCTCGTAAAATGCTTGCTCACTGGAAATGCATCTTTGAGAAGCAGAATTCTGGCAGTAATGAAAACAAGCGTCAGGACTCAGGCTTGGACAGCATTTCCCTAAATGGAGAGATGAGAGACCGTGACACAAGTAGGTTTTATTTGTTAATATGCTAATTTTTTTAGGTTGACCTTTGAAAGCATGGGAATTCTTTTATTTCAGTCTCAGTGACCGGAAGCATGGCAGGCACAAGTCATGTTGAGCAGGCATTGTCAGAGGTGGCATCTTCTTTATCCAGTTACCAGCCAAAACCAGGACCTCAGGGAGTGTGGCTCATGCAGGTCACACTGTGGTTACTGACTGCAGAACTCTACCTGAATCTCAAGCAACCTGCAGTGGCAATGAATTGTGTTATGGAGGCAAATGCCATCTTTCCTCTTTTTCCCTCTCTCATGTACATGGTGAGAGCATGTGTTTTTTTATTGTGAAGAAACAAAATGCAACAATTATTTTCTGTAACTTAAAATTATAAATTTTATTATAAATGTCTACCATTTCAGCGTGGTCTGATTCATGAAGCCAAGGGAGAATTTGAAGAAGCTAAGCAGAGTTTCTTGAACTCTTTATCCATCCAACCAGGACATGTGAGAAGCCTTCAGCACCTGGTAAAGTTATTCATCTTTAGATGGAAGCTAATACTTACAATGCATATTGTATGAATCTGATGTTCCAATTTTACCCATGCTTTATGGACAGGGATTAGCCTACCTCCAGCTAGATAGTCCCCGGTTAGCAGAACAAACGTTACGAGAAGCAGTGAGACTGGATCCCTTTGACCATCGTGTCTGGTATATAACATTTTTTGGCACTTTTTTATCCAAGCTATGGTGGAGTTCAGTCTTTTTCCTTTTTTTCAGGTACACACTTGGACATGTGTTGGACCTTCTTGAAGAAACTGAGGCAGCTTGTGATTGCCATGCAAAAGCTCTTCAATTAGAAGCCACAGCCCCTATTCTCTCATTCTCTGTGGTCTCTCTTGCCTTTGACTGAGGAAGGCTCCTCATTATTCTCATTCTCTACTCCTTTCCTTATTTTAATTGACTTTGTTCTTCCTCTTGTCTCTCTGCTTCTGCAAAACCCATACCCTTATACTGTACTATGCCTTGGTGCATGGGTGGTAACTGATCTCAGTGCAATATTATGGAGTGGATTATAGTTCTAGTCAAGTTATGGAAAAGTATTTTTCATGGTGCATATCAATATTCCCCTCAGAGTCATTCCATGCTGGTTTTCATGATCGAACACAAATGCATCTCATTTGCCTCTGTTGCCATATTACCTCCAGATGAATAATAACAATATGATGATACTATGATAGAATGAATATACTTCATTCTGTGAATTTGGTAGCTATTCCTAATGCTGCAAAAATGTATTATTCAAGGACTTGAAATAAAATTTTCATGTCTCTCCTGTTTATGATGCCATTTATGAAGTTGGGTTGTGACTGGCTGGGTTTGTATTTTCAGTAATGCTCATTCATCAAGTAAGTTCAGAAAAGTTTTCTTCATGCACATGGGAGGCTCTAGTGAGTCTTTTCCCCCATCAGCTACCAGCTGTTTCAGTAGAGGATTCATGCATTTGCTTCCTGCTGTTACTCACCATAACTTAGGAAGTCATAGAACCCCAGAGCTAAGCAAGGCTGAGTTGAGCTTATTCAGCCAATAGTGTATTGCTATGGCTACTCCTTGCCTTGAGAGCTTACCCATTTGTTTATAGTCTCATGGGAAATATTCCATGTCTTCCAAAAGTGAATGGATTTGAAAGAATGTGTCTGAGTGAGGTTTTATTATTGGAGATTCAGATAAAAGAAGGGCACATTTTCAAATTTTGAGTTTTTTTAGATATTCCAACTGGTAATCCTATTTCTAGATCAACAATTTTGTTTTCCATGTGAATATCCATTCTCAAGTTCATTCATCAATGGGTTTTCGGCATTATCAATACCTAGGAATATAACATTGGAGGAGAATGTCATTTTTTTAGCTTTGAGTTTTGTTAAGGTTATATTCATGGATGTCGCAAACCTATGATACCACTTTGAAGAAGATTTAACCTTTTGGGGTCCATGCCTGAGTTATCTCATGTTGGCCTCATGATGAGGGATGGAAAAAACTTGGATGACAGTGCTGACTTATCCAAAATACTCGAACCCAAAAGGATTAAGGCTGTTAGGAGGGGGGGAGGTTTGAAGTGGACATGCGAAGAGTCTCGGGTCCAAGAGAGCCTCGTTCAGGGATGGGAGCAGATGAGTGATTACAATGTTCCTTGAGCGCCGAGCTCAGGAAGCTGACGCATGACTCACGAGGTCAAGAAACGGCACTGGAGATATTTAAATCATCTTGGTCCAGCAGGAATGATAAACAAATCCTCTGGAAAATGGTCTGCAGAAGAGATTTCCATAAAATGAAAGTATCCATGTGTGCTTCACTCAGAGGAGTGGAGTCAAAAAGGGAAGGGTAAGGTCAGTAAATGGGCTATGCACTTCCAATCAATCATTTTAATTCGTGTTTCAAACGAAAATCTAACCCTCTTTCAGGCGAATTTTCTTTTTTCTTGCAAGCAAAGCCAGTTTTGTGACAAAATTATGTATGATTTAAGATGTCAGTGAAGAAAGAATTAATGTTAAAAAAAAATATTTCATGTTCTCATGACCGCGAGATAGGAGGACCGATCTCATGAGGTCTTATGCCATTTACCTCATGGAGGATCGTCATTGCTTGAAAAACCTCATGAGGTTTTCAAACAGGTCTCATGAGATCTCCCAACTTTCTCTCGAGAAATTGGTGAGGCCCCGTGAGATCTAACGAGGCCTCATAATCCTCATGAGGACATTTCGAAGTCTCATGAGAAAGTCGTGAAACCTCTAGTGTAACCTCACAATTCTCACCGGGAATTTGACAGAGTTTATAATGAGGTTTTTCAACAAGGTATGATAGGCGGCTTCTTCGTAACATGTACAGCTGAGGTATTGCATGATCACTAACGGAACGGTGACGAAAGAAAATTTGTTCCAATATGTCCTCGAGTGCAGACATTGCCTGTGAAAGGGATGTTGAACGGAAGGTTCCGAGAAATTAGATTTGATGAATCTTCAAGACCTAGATATAAGGAAGTCGAGTCGTGGAGAGGAAACTGTCAGCTGATGCTCCTATTTCATAGAGATTTTCAATTCAAGAAATGCCCTGTTCCTTGAGCTAAGGAAAGATTTTACTTTGCAAAGATATCCAAGGAGGAGGAAAGTGCAATTCACGTTCGTACTCTTGGAAAGGGAAAGTCTTGAGGTGCTCTTCAAGCTCTATTTCCTGTAAGGAAACCCTTTACTTGCAGCACCGTCAAGAGAACTTGAGAAAATATTGTACTGCTAATCTTATGTTTAGATTACGCGGAAATTTTTTATGTCCTCGAAATGGGATTGTTTGCTAAATTGGAGGCTCATGGGATTAAAGGTAGGATATATAATTGAATAGGTAGCTTGTTGTTTGGGAAGAAGTAGAGAGTAATTGTAATTGGGTAGTGTATGCAGCAGTTTGAGTCCCCCGCGGCTCCGTCCCTGGACTACTTTTTCCTGTTTAGCATTAAATGGGTTCATTATTTGGATCTTGGGGTTACAATTGGATTAAGTAACTTTACGGACGATGCACAAGTGGGTTTTCCCATCAATTGGATCGAACGAAACCGCGAGGAATGTGATGCTATTGGAAGAGTAGGGCAACAAATGAATAATGACATTTTATGTGAATGTTATAAATTCTCGCGTAAATCAGCAACGATAGGTGCCTGCGTTTGATGCGAACGTTCTTGAGGAGACACAGAGGCGTGCTAACCTAAACCAAGGTGCTACAGCTGCATCATTTTCATTAGGAGACGATGGGTGTCTTGAGTCAAAGAGGGTCCATATAATGGGCATGTTCTGAAAAAATATGCTGAATTGCCATGAAGATTTTGTTAGGATGACGTATTCATTTAGTTTGTGGAAGCTGGAGGCGGAAACTACAGCTGCTTATGAGTAGCAGCCGTCCAGATGGAAGCTACACTCCCTATTCCCGCGACATGCCCTGGCGGGAAGCGCAGGTGGTATGATGGCCGCACGCGTTTATTAGCGGCATGACTGAAACACCAGATGGGTCAGTACCCAAAAAAGACCCGCATAAAGGTCTCCGCGGGCCGCGGGTTGAGCATCACTGGTTTAGGCAATGTACTTCGTCAACGATATCAATGACCTATGAGAGTTCTATATACAGGTACTAACCTTGTGGCATACTTAATGGGAGTGGGCCATTCTATATAATCGTGGAAATAGCTTCTCCTAACTAGGTAGAATGCCAGGAGGCGGAGGTCTATTACCCTCAATGACATCCGCCCATTTTTTTCTCCCTCGCTCTTAACCTCCTGGGATCCCTGGTATAGACACTATACTCTATGGACCATACTTCATTTGTTGTAGTCCCAATGTATGGAAATCTATTTATAGTTTGATGATGATATGCATGAAACGGAGAAGTTTGCGAAACCTCATCTATATATTTTTGAAATATGCTAAGAATTATAATGACAGCGAGAAGAGCTTTTCTGTGTAGCCTGTCTGGGGGTCTCACGAGGTTAAGCCGAGCTGCATTCAGACGCTATGGTTTTGCTCATATGTGACTGCTCTAACTCGAGCTATCAGCTTGTGTTATTAAGGTTTATGAACTGATAAATACTGATTACACGAGCTCAGTTAATTTATCGAAGCCTAGCCATGGATTCTGATCGCGGCTTTACCTCGCATCCTCCCCCATCAACATCCGCAATAGCCCGGGCGTGAGTACGAAGGGGATGGCGGCGAGGAGTATCGTCATCTTCCTGGCGTGTCCTGCTTCAGGTATCTGAAAATCTCCGCGCCCCACTTTGAAGAGGGATTTACGGGTTACTATCCATGAGTGCGTGAAATTTTCAGTCCGTGTGCAGTCAATAGTATCAAAGGGTAATAGGATCCTGGTATTTCTTCGGTGTTGAATTACCAATAAGAGCTTACGCACGACGCTGTCAAAGCTTGGGAGTGTCGTATTCTAGTCCGGAAGCCTGCAAATGAAGGGGATTTAATGGCGCTGGAAAGGCTCCAGAAGCAGGCTTCTAAGTAAGAGCTGCAGGGACTGTCATTACAAGAAATGTTTAGACCAGCAATGAATGTCGGTCTGTAGAGGTATGGTAACGGAATGAACGAGGAAGATCATGCGTTCCACTGCCACCTCCCTCCCTCCGCCATTGCAGATATTAATTGCAGGAGCCCACTTCAACAATAATTTTTTTGTTTTAGTTCATGCTAATACTATGGAAATGATTTTCTACTCGTTCCCCGCTTACTTTCTTCGCTGGTTTAGACGCATTGGGATTGTATTCTCTGGATAGAAGGTTGATGAGGAGGTATCTCATTCAAGAACTTAAGGTCATCCCCAGATAGTGTAGAGTGATGAGCTTTACCAATTTGACTGTAACGGCAGGAAGAGGGTGGACTAATTCAAGTGATGCAAGCCCCTAGTAGGACATAATAGAAAATTAAAAACATTGTTGGGTAATTCGTGAGTAGAATGCTGCAGTTGATGATGCGGCCCATGTTTCTCATGTGGATATGTTTAAGAACGTGTTAGATGCCATCTGTTCGAAAACGTAATGTCGAAATCCTGTATGTCGTCAGAGTTTATGTCGACCTGCAAAGAAGTCGAATCGCACGCGATGCACAATCGTCGCATGGCCATAATGTCGATCGTTATAGTCCATCCGGTCCAACCTTACTGCACTTTTAATCCACAAAGGGGTAATTAAATGTCATCTGTCTTTCTCTCCCCTGAGGGTGGTGGCTGCCTTCCCTTTTACCCTTCCGCCAGGCAGTGGCATGTCGCTCCTGGGTGGAGGGGGCAGGCATCACATATGAATGATTTGAGAAATCTTGATAAGGCACTTCACGAGTGTCAGGAATACTTAGGTCCGCCTCTGATAACCTCCGAGCCCCCTTTGCGACGTTTTGACAAGCGGATGACAACACATAATTAATGAGCTACCATGAAACAGGCAATGCCGGAATAGCAAAGTTGGACCGGATAGACTATACAATACCGAACGCGTCGAGACGTGGAAAAACGTCGAAATATCAGGATTTCGACATCTGAATGAGCTCAGAATTATCCTGTTCCTTGGGTCCTGATATAATCTTTCAGAAGATTTTTTAACCCTTGGGGCATCCAAGATTGTCATGACAAACGCACCGCCACACAAATCCATCAGTCGAATTGGGGCAGTAATCATGACTAACATGCAATTAATGCATTCTCAGAAGGGTGGCAGAAAGTCGGCTGTGCACTCATTCACTCGTGAATAGTGCACGAAGGTGAGCGTGCATTTGAGGTGCCAGCATCGCGGTCGCCGCGTGCGAGACGTAGCGTCCCTGACGAGTTGATAAAACACCGAGGGTGCATGACTATCGTGGACCTGATCGCTCTGACACCGAGAGAGAAATTCGTGCTGGCTATAAACATTGATAAATATCGTATTGGAGACCTCATGACAGAGGCAAGAAGAGTTATTTCGACGTCGCTCTCACTCGACATATCGACTTTCGCCGTTTCATTCATTCGCCATTCGGGTATTCGACGTAATTGGCAATCGACAATCGGACTATCGGCATGTGTGGTTCCGTCGTTTTGTCGGGAGACAGATGCCTTCATGGACAAAACTAAAAATGAATAGAGGAGCAATATAGCTGTACGAAACTTCCTCAGTAGTTTGCAATAGGTCCAAATCATGATCAATCGTGATATTGACTTCAGGTTGGCATCGGTACATCTTGGTACATATTGGATCGCTAAATCGGGAGCTTAATCTAGTGCAATTTAGAAAGGCGATAATGGTTTACTCATGATTAGCAATGTAATATTGAGAGCGTTCGATTGGTCTAATAATTTGATGATTTTCGCCCAATATTGCACTAGCAATATTGATTCGGTATTGGTACATTCGGTATTGGACAAATATTGTGAGTTTTGGTGAGAAAGTAAAAATCGCGCCTTTTTAAATGTTTATAATAGGAAATTGGTCTTTGCTAAAATGAAGTACATAATGAAGTAAAATGTATGTTCTAGAGTATATGTATGTACATCTTGTTTGTTTTGTTTTGTTTTCTTAAATTTCCCCCTTTCTGGTTTAGCCACAAAAACATTTTTAAGCTTGCGAGTAAAATGTTTTAGAAATCCCCGCCCGAAAAAGGGAAACCAGTACGCTTGATCGTTTCCTCTCCGACTCTGATCAGTTTTGATCATACTGTTGTCGAAGGCAGACATTGCAGCATTGAAGCCAATTTTTCGAACGGAAATGTCGGCTTAGTTCAATAAGAGATCTTCAATTAAAACTGCAGGTGAGTGCTGCAGTCCAGGCGAAGGGCGAATCCGAGTGGGAATTTACAAATATTTTATTAGCGAATTTTAAGCTCTTGTTTGGCTAAAACCGCGTTGGGAAAATTCGGAAGGAAAAAAATGAACACGATAGAAAACACAAATTTAGTATAAACCGCCCGGCCGGATCGGGGTTCATCTCCATCTTCCTTCCCTCCCGCAATCGCTCGGAACCAGTGACGAAATGTTTAAACGGACGGTGCCTTTTCCGAGTGTCTTCTCCAACAATGAAATTTGACGGTTGGACGAATGTCATGCTGACTGAACAACGTTCTGGATATGATCTTGTTCGTGGTGGCCAAAAGTAGAGCAGCTCAACACACAATAAATATAATTTGATCAATACATCACCGACTGGCGTTAAGTGTTACATTTCGAACTTCGACTATTCAAAATGAAAATAATAATAATAAAATAAAATATACTCTTGACGAAGGAACTGAAATAGTTTATTGTATCCCGTCGTAATCGTATCGTATCTCTGTCAGCACAGTTTGTTTGACCGACATAGACCCAATGTTGGACCAACGTTGGGCCTTCGTTGGTCGAAGGTGCTTTACTACCTGGAATTACGGTCCCTATACTGGTGTTAAACTTCTACCCATGTATTGGCCAAGACCGTAAAATGTTATATTGGACCAATGTAGATCCCGTTCACGATTCAATGCAGAGAATTTATTTTAATCTGCTGTATTGGCCTAATTTTGCTGTGCTATTGGGGTAGACGAGCGATTCTCAACCTTTTCTTCGCGACGACACCCTTTCCAGACAGCGAGATGTCGGCGGCACCCTTGCACAATATTAATAAGCTTTACTAGGACCTCTGAATTCACTCTTGATAGGTTTATTTTGAGCTGTCATTTGGCAAAACCATCATTTCAAAAAAAATGTTACTCAAATTCTTATTTTTTTCACTCCAACGCAATATCTTCCCTGTCTTTGGTTGCTCTGATGCAACTCAAATTTTGAAGTGACCTCACGCAGTTCACTTGTAATGCTTAGATGGGACCTGAACTTTTTTTTTATAACACCCACAATAAGAGAAGGTAGACATACATATCTGATAACAAAAAGCAATATACATCTTTATTGCGGCAACAGTATCGATCTTGACATTCCTCCTTGAAAGATACTCTCTTAATAAAAGTGTTTACCAAGACTATGGGATATGAATCGATTTTGATCAAAATTGACTCATATTGCGCACTTCTGGTAAACAACCTTTATTAAGAGAGTGGACAGAAGTGTCGTACTCTGGATGCGGTTCTTCAGAAAAGGTTCCCAACCCGTCTCGAATACACCAGTTAAGTAGAATTGTAGACCCCTGGCCTTCTTTGCACTACTCCGCTGACTGAAGGAAAAGGCCATGAAGGAAATCCACCCTACCCGCATCCCATCCTGGCAGGCTTCTCGCGGCTCCCATGGGTGCTGCGACGCAGTTTGAGTAGATAGGAGATAGTACGGGTCGGGCAGTGAGGGTCGACTCACAGATGGACAATAACAGTGTCTGCCCAAGGAAAAGTACAACACGCTACAAATAAAATGAAAGGGCCCATTCAAGTTTTCCATATTGGATAAATCTGTTCCTTGCATATCAAGATTATCCTAGGGCAAGATTATCCTGGCATGTTGAATGTGCCCGAATTCGAGGTCTCGTGTCGTTTGGACTCTTTTAATGCGTTCCAAATTCGGCAATTTGTCCTTACCCATGACAAATCACCACACGAGATGCTCGACTTGGACCACCTTGCTCATCGATCACTGCCTGCAGACGACGCCGGAATTTCCTTGCGATTTTTCCTCGGAAACCCGAAGGATGTGTCGCAGACCTGCCGGACATGCACACCCGGAGCGAATCAGAGGAAGTCTCTATCCTGTTTTAGATATTGTCATCCGCATATTCACGTAAGCGACATGCTTGCTCACTTCCTTTGATTGAATTGAGTCAAAACGACTTGAGTCATTTTGAGAGATTGAGGACATCCCTTGAACCGTAACAGCCTGACTATAACATCGTTGTCTCGAGCTTGACCGCGACCTACCCATGTTTCACTCATCACTTTGTGATGGTCTAAAATTCCGGGGATCTTCATATAGGTTTTCAGATTTTATGTAATCTGTTTTCTGATTGCGTTAAGGTAATTTGGGGAAGTATGGCCCTAAAAAGTGGAATCTGGTTTTGACGGCACATCAAGGTCAAATTTGACTTAGTCAATATTCCGAAAATATTTATTAATGACTCCTTTATTCATTCCCAGCAAGGCACACATGTAGAGAATTTGGTTCCTTTCAAAGTTGGTCTCAAGAGGCCTTACTACCTATTGTTGGAGAAACATGGCCATGCATTAGGGAGAATATAGCCATTTCTAAATAATAATAAAAACTAAAAAAGGTACGTATGAAAAAGACTTGAACACATTGAGTACCTGAAAAACAACAAACGAGGCTAAGTATTTGAAAACTACAATATAGTCTGCATTGAGGAAAAGCAAAGAGGTTGACATCATATTATGAACAATCCTCGCTTTTTGACCATGGTCCAGTGGAACCAGTCCAGTACGACGGTTCACCTTATGACCTGACTCCCGAGACTGCCACGAGAAGCAGCATTGCAAAGCTCTCGGCTACGAGTAGCATTGAAGTGATTGTGAGGCCGAACCTCCTTTTACTCACATTGAACCCTCTTGCGTCTAATGGTACGCGTACCACACTTTGGGAACCGCTGGTCTAGAGGTTTTGGCTGAGACGATCGATCAACCAGAGTTCTAAGTGAACACGAGCTTCATGTGCGAACTGAGAGGACTTCTAGCACGAGAAAGCGTTGCAAAGTTACCTGCGCTTATACACAGTGAGATATGTATGCATATTTTATGCATAGAATACATGCATATTTTATGCATAGAATACATACATATTTTATGCATAGAATACATACATATTTTATGCATAGAATACATGCATATTTTATGCAGTTGTTCAGTGGATCTTCGCACGTCCCCAGCGGATATCCATAGGAATCCCTTGCTGCCTAGGGTCGCACAGAAAAGGAATGGAACACTGATGATAGGTGAGCGCAGTGCTCCAGTGGAATCAAGGTAGTGGCCATATTCCCCCATGTTGGCTTGTATGACAAAGTTGACAACACCGCCGGCACACTGCCAATGAAAGGTGAAGCACATTCCACAAGGATCCTGGAGAGATCGTAGAATAACTTGGAACTCGTGGATTGTTTTACCCATCCTGCTATTAGGAAATATGCGCTTAAATTGTTTAAGATTCATGTTAGATTCAGTGTCATGGGTTGAGCATGCAACTAGCATTCCTAACATTTTCCCCTCTTCCTGTGCGCATTGCAGTGATGAACAGTGCGTAACATTTCGGCTCTTGTATACTCTTCCATAGTCCTATTTTCAAAGTTCGCCCAAACGAATTCTTAAATCTGTAAGGGGAAATGTGAATGGCTTATTACTCCAATGGTCATATTCCCCCAGTTTACCTTATGGATATTTCGTATTGACTGTGTAACTTCAGGTTGGCTTTTTTTCCCTCTCCCTGTATTGATAATGTTCCTGCGGAAATAAATATTTCGAGGGGTGTGCTTATCTTCTCTGGAAGTCGATAGGAAAGGCATTTGACCTCAACTCTGGGTGTCGCAATGGAAAGACATGTCTCATAACACTCCCATAGAAAACCTTGAATTTGGAAGTTTGCAGTATTGAATGCGTCAAAAAGCTCTTTACAGGGTGTAGCAAAAAAGGATCAACAATTTTTTATTAGTATTTGTGCACCCTCAATGAAGGTGTTTTCACGAAGCGTTGCTTTTTGCATAGATCGATATGTTCTCCTTCGATATTTCATCCAAATTTGTTTTCCTCTAAAGCAAGACCATGAGTGCGTATTGAAAAGAAATAGAAAAATAACAAATGGACGTGGGAATGGAGTTCCTTGAGAGTGACTAATGACTCCGCCTGCTGCGTTCTCCGATATGAAGCCAAAGAAAATCCTATTGAGCTTTGAACGTACTTTCTGTATTGGTACTTGTTGATTCAGCGATCATTCTTCATCGGAAAAGAACTTAGCAAAGCCTCTGCAACAGAAGGCCGGTCCAAAGAACGTATTTTAACGGAAGAGAAGTTTGATGTGGCGCTGATGATGATGTAAACATGAAGATGCGGATGCTGCACGAGCTCTCGTCCATTTTCACTATCCAACTACTCTTGAATAATTGGTCATTGCCTTGCCTTGGCACTATGAATTTGGATGAAATTTCGTAGAGATTGTGAAATCGTCCATTAATGCACAGTGAACTTTTCATGAAAATAGCTCCAATGGGAGCAGAGATACAGGGTGATCCCGAAGAGACGCAGCACATAAAATATATTCTACGCGCAACGAAGTGTTGCAAAATAATCAAATTAATAGGGACGAATTCTATATTTGCACGATCCAAACCTCTCGAGACAGAGGCTACAAAGGGCCGCCCTGTTCTTGGAAGCACAAAGTTACACATCGTGAGCCATCGATATAACGCCACTGTCAGTTCGCCGCCGACTTTGACGCTCTAACACGGATGGCGAAATGGGTGTCGTGATCTCCGGGGGACAAGTTGACGAAACGGATGTGCGGCTTATATGTCCCTCTAGCCCCTCCGATGCTTCACACTTAAAAGTATTCATTCCCTGGTATTCATTCACTCCCTGACTTGCCTCTCGCGGTATCGCTATCTGTTACGATCGAGCGGAAAGCCTGCAACATATATTTATGCGTAAATACTGGATAAGGGTTGAGGTAGTTACGCCATTCGGTACAAATCGAGGGGATTTGCATGGAAAATGCACGCTTGCATGAGTAATGGCGTTGGCGGATGGCTTGCGAGGGTGGCGCTATGACGGGGGTGAGTATATTATAATCTTATAAGGAAGATTCGCAGGAAAGAGTTGACGTATGAGCGAGGGTGGCAGTATGCCAGTGTCAGCATATCGAGGGCTCAATGTATACGCGATGCTTCATATTCATAGCCACGAGCTGTAAGGTGTCCTACTGTGTTGCTGCAACACCCTCTATAATATTGGCTTGGAGCGACTGCAGATCGTGTGGGAATGTCGATATAGATCTTGCCCTTTAGGTAACCCCATTAAAGGAAGTCAGGTGGTGTCTAGTCCGGAGACCCCGGGGGCCAAAGACCTTTGAAAATCAGTCTGTCATCTGTTGAAGCAGGGCCATCGCAGCATCGGCGGCGTGACTTATTGGTACGTCTCGTTGCAATCACCCACATCGTTTACCGAATTCTGACAGTGAAAGGAATCGTTGGATTAGATCATGCAGCGATTACCATTGATTGCGTATGGATATGCGATGCGGTATTGCCCACAACAGAATGTGCCACTGCGAATATGTCGAGTACATTTGTGCATCCGAGAACATGGAGACAATTTTCAGCGCCGGTTATTAATTGAGTGATAACGATGTGGAATTATGTTCTTGCATAATTTGGTGTTTCTGAATTATTTCGTTCGCGTGTAAAAAATTTTTCGTACGGGTTGCGTGACTCAGGAGTCGCCGCATATATTGATTAAATTCCTCTGTCCTTTTATTGCCAAAAGTGCAGCTAAACTAATCTAACCTACCCTTTGATAGCTTTTCTTTGTTTCTTAGAACTTATATTTTGGGAACCCCTTTGTGCTCCTAAATCCCTTAAGATTATCTCATTTTCTCAGAGAAATGAATGGATTGGAATGGGATGATGGGATGGAATGTCATCTCAAACTAGGGAGGAAAGACTTATTCTCTAGATGTCATTTGTCATTAATCCCATGGAATTAGTTGCTCTGCTAGTGGCACGCGATTGTGAAAGCCGAGAATCATTTTCCTGGTCCCAATTATAGATCACGCTAAGAATCGAATCCTTTTCATTTGGCGGGACCCGAAGTGATGAGTCTTCGAGAGAAATTTCGTCACGTCAGCCGGACAAAAAAGGCTGAGTAAAAAAGGACGTGACCTGTTATGGACGCAGCTGATTCAAATGTCACCTTCAACTCGTGACGAGAATTCGCTTGAGGTAAAGCAGCTTCTCGAGGGAGAAGTCCCTCGAATTCCTTGTTCAAGTTTCCAATTTCGCATTGGAGCATCCTCTTCATCAGAAAATAATGGGAAGATTTGCTCTTTCCCCATAAGAAGGAATCGTTCCCTGTCCTTCCATCGTAATGGGCCCTGTGATCTTCGGTCTGGGCGAAATCCTTAATCTTTATCCCTCTTTTTTCCCCTTTCTTTTGTGGCGTTGTTTCAATAGGGAATGATTTATTCTCCGGATTCTATTACTCGGATAGGCGGCACTAAAGCTTTCCCATTGCTTTGGCCACCGTCCAAGGATTCAGCGGAAGACTCGCGGATGTATCCATTGAAGCCTGGAGGACATCCCCGAGCGTTGCAACGGGTGTTAGCACGCGGCGCATTTGTGGGCTTCGCCTGCGTCGGTCGGCTGTCGCTCTTCGTGGGGTCTCATCGACCCCGTATCCAAGTAAACGCGCGTAGTTGCCTAGCGAAATTATGTGGCGCAACTCGCCGCCCTAATGATCTTTGATCATGATTCTTCGTTGTTGGAAGGGCGTTCTCGAAATGGCTGAGTATTTTTTTTTGGCAAATGATGGATGCCGTGTTTGTCCTCGGTGTATGCATGCATCTGCGTAGTGTGCCTGGTCTCTCTCACATAATGTATCATGTATCTCATACGGGAGTTTTTCTAGGGCTTCTTTTTGTTTATCTCCACCACACCATTCATTCTGAGCATGAATGGGATGGGCTCTCCGGTTACGGAGGTGCTACCGTGCCCGTGTAATGGGTCCTAATGAGGGGTCCAGGATGAGCTGTCATGCCTAGACTCCTCTTCCATTTAGGAGGCAGGAAGGACAAAAAAGAGAAGAAAAATTAATGAGGGGAGGAAGAGTGCTCTTGAAAGGCGTGAAAACGAGGTCGAAAACCGAAAAGGGATTCCAGTTCTTTCCGAGGGGGGTCTTCGGCGTCACCTGACCTTGTTCTAAGGAATATCCTTTGTGTCACCTGGCCCTTGTTTCCGCCTGTCACCATGCACCGACAGAACACGGTAAAGGGATTGGACCGCTGATGCGCCACCTGTGTCTCGTTTACTAGAAGGTAGAGAGGAAAAAAGAAGACGGAAAGGACAATTGCTTGGCTGTGTTGTAAAACAAGTCTCCGTTCACATACAGGGGACGACGAATGCCACTCAAAGCATCGGTTAATATCTCCGTCCTTGTCGAGCTTGGAGGGGGAAAAAATCCCGGCTCGTCCTTCAACCTTCAAATGCGGATGTATCAGACTGATGATAAGCCTGTGTTCCTAGCATGTGATACAGATCGGATTATACCATGGAGGAATATCCTCCAGCTGTAAATGGAAAGAGAGGGATGGTGAGATGCCGAGGAAAAGCTTGCAAGGATAAATATGAAGGAAGATGAGACACTGCAAGGATTTGCATTTCAGATTAGGTGGGGCTCCTAATGAAGCTCCCAGTAATCTAAAGAAGATATCGCATCCAGAGCGCAAGTACTGCGTAGAAATTCCTTCATCATTCGATGGAAGGCTGAAGTTGGCAGTAGCGTCCGTTGACTGAGTGAGATCGATGGATTGACCCGGATGCACAGGGGTGTCTTCGATGAAATGACCCAGGCAAGGTCATCTGAGGGCCTCTCATTTCCGCCCGATGGAATCTGCCTCGCCTCTTCCTTTCCCTGATGGATGGAAAGGTCTCCTCCTCCAGACGAAGATTTTCTCTCTCTTTTGGACCGAGACCAAGATTTTCATTGTGCAAATCCAGCCTTCGGGGTTCCCCTATCTCCATTGAGAGAACTTTCGAGGACCTTCAACCCCTGGGAATATGCCAACTAGGGTTTCCCTCCATAGCGATTGATGACCCACGAGTCCCAGTTTTTCTAATCCTCGATGACAACTCACGCAGGCGATAAACTTATCTTTCCGCAGGAGAGCGTCTGCATCCGGAGGTGCAGATACCACGGGTACACGAGAGCCTCTTGTTTGCCCTTCCGCTGCTGCATTGCGGGCTAATGATGATGGTAATAAAAGAAAGAAGGTCGACGAAACGGGCGGGAGGGAAAGATCGATGGCAGGGGAAGCCTTATATGAAGAAAGAAGGTCTGGAAGGCGGGATGTGGTGTGCACCGATCGATAACGTGGAGCGCAGGCCATTCTCGCCATAAAATATTCACTATTCTTTCGCTCTCTGTCCTTCCATTCTCTCTCTATTCTATTCCCACACTCCCATTTTCTATCGTCGAATTCCCGTGAGATTTGTATCTAGTGTTTATATTCTCAGTTTTGCCGATAATTGCCAGGATTTCCTGGAAGCGGAAATGAAGCGACCTCCAGGACCCCGTAAAATTCCCGGGAGAGCGAACTTCTGGCGCTCTTCTTCTTGTTCTATTCTTAGGATCTTCTCACAATTAGAAGAGAGAATGGAAATGGGGACCGTAAGCGTGGACTGGAACCTTCGAGATCGCCGAACGCGTTAATGTGCCAGTAATGGTTATAATTATAGGAGTCTCTTAGCAATCGACAGGGGCTCGTGCTGCTTTTGTTGGCGTTCGCGGAGCTGCCGTGGTGATCTGCAGGAAGTGAACCACAGGTTCCTGTCTTCATCGATCGTCCTGGAGCAATTGTGCTATTAAGACAGCCCTCATTTGGCTTCCTATCTCTTCCTGTGCGATCCTGGCCCTTTGAGGCCTTTGAAGGGGCTTTTCCTGCCCCGTGATTAATGGGGGGCCGTGGGCGAGTCCGCCATCTGCTGTCGTCGGTCTCCGCGTATGATCGACAGGTGATAAAACACGACTGGGTTACGCGCGTTCGAAGGCCTTCGTAGTGACCTTCATCTCATGGATTCCACGGTCGGGTCCTTGGTCTGAATCTCCGGGCTGTCAGCGCTAACGCTCATACCTCATCATAACTTGTCATTCCGCTCCCGTTATGGAAAAGGCTGCTCCATCTGACAGGATCCGTTAAGAATGGATAGGATGCGACTACATAATTTCCAGTGAAGTAGGCTTGTAGAACTGTTGAGAGTTTTCAAGGCCAGGATTAATAATAATAAAATATTTAATAACAAGGAAAAGGGTAGTACGTAGGCACTCCACTAAATGAGAATCGACCACTTCTGATCCAGGTTCTCCTGGGTCGGACCGACGGAAGGGGATACGAGGGAGGGACTTAATGAGAGGGAGGGACCGAATGAGAGCTGCCTCTGGGGAGACCTGCCCCGAATTGGGTCTATCGATTGCAAGGTTCCTTCGCGAGCCAGACATGCAAGACAAGAATTTCCCCCATATTCACGTGGAAGAAAACTTAGATTGAGCAATCGTGTCGGAAAATGAGGGAGGGGGTGAGGGAATCCATAAAGGAAGTCTCTCCCAGTTTCCAGCCTCGTATCGAATTTTGGAGGGGCGCAGGCGTCGCTCCAAACCCGACTTACGCTCCTAACCTCGCGCCATTGCGGATGGGTTGTGCACGACGTTGTGCCTACCTTCCAACTTCCCGCAATGCGACGGTGTGTGGAAACCCCCCTCGTTCCTACTGCATTGCAGCCTTCTCTTCCTTTTTCTCCCTCTTCCCTCTTCCTGCCGCCGTCTGCAGTCTCCATGGGGGAAAAAAATTTCCCCAACCCCCCCCCCCCCCCCCCCCCCCCCCCCCCCCCCCCCTTTTTTTTTTTTTATAGGGGCCCATTTTGTTCCGTCATGCGAGGCGTTTCACGTGTTTCTCGCCGACGCCTCGCAATTCCTGGCGCCTTTACAGTGGATTCCGTAATATAGATTACTGCCGTGTTAGCATCATCCTCGCGTGCCCTTATCGGGGTGGTCGTTTTCCTTGTACAGTCGTTGAGCTATCGGAGATCCGAATAACTTGGATATTGGTCAAATGGGGTCACCCACCCGCAGTGTGTGAATCGTGAGAAAATTTTGCAGTCTTGGCCACAGAATAGAGATAGGGTATCTTTAGGTGCGGCGGCACCCAGTGGTGTTTTTATTCTGCGAATATGGGCGCAGAATAGAGATCTCCTCTCTGAATCCCTTCGGTGGAACGATAGCTATTCATATGAGATATATTGGCTTCTTTTCATTGAGAAGCGAGACGTATGCTTCAGTCATTTTCCCTTGCAATTCCAACCATCCTGTGCCTCGGCCCAGAAACTCATGATGACGCGAACGACTTCGAGCTGAGGGACGTGTGCGTCCTTGGTCCACGTAAACATCGGTGATCAATCTGAAAGGCAGTACGAGGCGCGTGAGTACGTGCGTGAGTGCGTACGTATGTACGTTCGCTCGCTCGCTCGTGTCGGCCGTGGGGAAATTTTTTTCCCCCATGGAGACTGCAGACGGCGGCAGGAAGAGGGAAGAGGGAGAAAAAGGAAGAGAAGGCTGCAATGCAGTAGGAACGAGGGGGGTTTCCACACACCGTCGCATTGCGGGTATCCAGGCAGCCAATAAGGGCCAGGCGCGCCATCCTCCATGCGCCAAACGGCCTATCCTCGACCCCGGCTTCCTTCGCCCTAGCTCAAGTCCTTCACTTCCCCCCTCCTCTGCCCCGTCGCTCGAATTTGCTCTCTGCGCTCGCCAGAGTCTTCGTTTACCGAATAGATCTAGGCGTAATTTATGACTCGAATCCATGAAGTTACCAGGCTAAGGTGAGATAGTAACGTGCTTTCATTGGTTTTCCATTGCAGGTCGTTGTGTGAGTTTCCTAAGGCTTGCGTTGGTGTAAAGTGTCGGGAGTCCAGTGATATATCCCCAGTGCCGGTCACATTCCATCATCCATTTGGAGTCTCCTCTCTGGATATTCCTGTAGCCGCTAGTATATCTGCATTTTAAAATCTAACGTCGAACCCAAAGATGGTGAGTGAAAAGTATGGTATACCTGTGCTAGAGCTAATTTTTCGGGTGTAGTTGTATAAGAGCTAGTTCACGTCTGTTCATGCTTGAGAAACTGCTCTCAAAAGCCTCCAAATGAGGTCACTGAATCGACCCAGTGCCAGCATCCCCCAAATGTTAAATGGTAATCATTTCAGGCTGACCAATTGACCGAAGAGCAAATTGCCGAATTCAAGGAAGCCTTCTCCCTCTTCGACAAAGATGGAGATGGCACCATCACAACCAAGGAATTGGGAACTGTCATGAGGTCACTCGGACAGAATCCAACAGAAGCTGAACTTCAAGACATGATCAACGAAGTTGATGCCGATGGTGAGTGTGAATTTAGAAATAATTACGATTGTTAAAATATCTCCATGGTTCTCATAACATCCCATCGCCCTTAGATATGGCAGATTAAAATAGATTACATTCAAAAATTACAGAAGCCAGTTAATTTTAGGTAAGTTATGCATAGGTTGGTCTTATTAGCAGTTTCAGGCCTTTTCAATGCTAAAAGAAAAACTAAAAAATGGTAAGTACTCATGGAGAGTTTTTATACCACAGTATGTAGCTTCTTATTAGTGCAAAGGAAACCTTGATAATGTTTGGCTTTATCAAGCATAAAATTTCAATAACTTTTCTTCCACTATATTATCTCATTGTTGTAAAGAGTGACTCCATTTAATAGATTCAATTCCCAATGTCATGGTTGAAAAGAACCAGCTGGAAATATATGGAGGTGTCAATTATTTGGTTTAGCTTACTGGTACCAGTACATGTATTGTCACTGTGAGTTGATATACTTTTCCTTCTCTTCCTAGGAAATGGGACGATAGACTTCCCAGAATTCCTCACCATGATGGCAAGGAAGATGAAAGATACAGATAGTGAGGAGGAGATTCGAGAAGCCTTTCGGGTTTTTGACAAGGATGGCAACGGCTTCATCTCTGCTGCTGAATTGAGGCATGTCATGACCAATCTGGGTGAGAAGCTCACAGATGAAGAAGTTGATGAGATGATCCGAGAAGCAGACATTGATGGAGATGGGCAGGTCAATTATGAAGGTAGGTTTAATTTTCTTGAATGGTATGCTAAATATGCAGGCAGGTGGTGAACCAGATGTTAATGTGTGACATGGGTTTCTTTCCCACAGAATTTGTCACCATGATGATGTCCAAGTAATGTGGGTGCTGTGAATGGAACTGCAAAAGGATAATTTTTTGGGACACCCTGTTGGACAAGGTGAGGCAAGGCAGTGTGCATGCATGGTTACTATGCTTTGCCTCTCCCCCAGTAACTGGAACTACGTGGACTCCTATCTTCTCCGCTAGTGGTTTTGGCAGTGTCCCCATCCCTCAGTCCCACATATGAGTCAGGACAGAAAAAAAGTATCATGTGAACAGCATGGGATAGGATTCTGGTTCTCTGCTTCATTTTGGCGCTTTGTGATGTTTGAATTTTTGACACATGCACTTGCCTTGCCCTTCCCTCTCCTCATTGCGTCCTCTGTCTCCTCATCGTCTCCCGGGTGAGACTTGTGATTCTCATTGTCATTCTTGAACTTTAAAGGTTTAAACTTCATTCTCCACATTTTGGAAGGGTTGGCCTAGGGAATGTAGCAATCCAGATCACATTGTTGAGATTTCTTGACTGGTATGAGTGTAAAAACCAACTATGGAATTGATAAATTGCACGAACATTTGGGGTGAAATTGGTTTTTGGGAATCCTCAGTAGTTGGCTTCTTTCTCTTCAGTCAGTGCATTTCTTGATATATCTATTCAATGGAAGTTTCGAGATGAGAACCAAGATTCAAGTTGGTCATCGCATTGAGAATGATTCCCCTTTTATTCAAAGCCCCTCACTTCCCAATTCACCAGAGATTGAGACCTTGCTTCAGTGTGTACAGTTGAGGCTTGTACAGTGATTGATTTCACTCCTGCTCCTGTTGTGGCGAGTGCAGTGGGTTGTGGGCGTATTGGATTCTGGCCCTTGGTGAAATTTTAGATTAGGCATATTCCATCTCTTATAACCCATATTGGTTATGAAGGGGAAGATGAATCTTGTGATGCTCGTTCTTCCTATATAACTTTAATGGTTGAAGTTGTTTCCTTGATTTTGCCTGAAGAGTGCTCACCAACCTGATCAAATAGAAAAATTTCCCCCTCTCCTCTTCATGTTCCTCCGATCTATCCATCTTTATCTGTTCCTTCTTTGACTATATCTGAATTATTCTTCTTGTGAATCAGACTTGGAGGCCCCTGTCTGCATTCATGTTTCATCGCTGGGACTCTAAGATGCCCCATATTTCCCAATCACATTCATTGTCATCAGAGAGAAAATACATTCCGCTGTTTTACCTTTTTTTTTTTACGACTCATCTGATGGGCCCTTCCTTGTCATATCTCTGTAGCTGGCAGAATTTTTTCTTCCCTCTTGATGATAGAAAAATTTGAAATGATTAAGGAGAATCCTGTTGGGATGTGGAACATTCTCTGAATGTTGCCCATATAAATAAAACCTTGGAATGAGAATCGGCTGCATATGACTATTTATTGTCACCTGAGAGTATAGTTTTGAGCTTCATAAGATGGCGCAGGGATAAAATGCCACAGTAGAGTGTTTGAATCCACCACTTGAAGCATGTGGTCCAGTAGAAGTCATAGCGGAACGCTGTCCAGTACAAGGCAAGCCCAGACTCCAAAACATGTACTATCACTACTGTGCTGAGGCTGAAAAAAAAGGACAAAGTTCAGAATTTAGGTCAGGGAAGTTACCTCTGGCTTTGAAGCAAGAGATATGTTCCGCTATGAATGAAGTGGAAGCAGCACACCTGATCATAAATAAATTAATTGAATAGCGTTTTCCTCGGTTTGTGTTTCTTACGTGTCAATCGTATATGAAGCCATAGCTTCCTATGCCTTCCTACCTATAGGGTGGGCCAAAAAAAAAACTTAGGTTATCTTTATCGCTCTACAGCACTGGTCCACAAGAGTTTGCTAAAAAATGTCATAGTACCTCCATGTAGACCATTCATTTAGCTTTCGAATGATGTCAGCAAAATAAAGGTTTGTGGCTACCACGTTATGTAACTACCACGCAGTTAGATAAAGAGTGTGAGAGGCGGCGCTGGGAAAGTTTGTGGCGTACTGCGATTTCAGCCAGTGCACGCAAGACTAAGCCTACTCGCCATGAGCGAAAGAATGGACGTCACCTGGAGCACATCCCATATTGTACTGGTAAGTGCACTTTTCAAGCGTTACCGCTGTTACATTTTACGTAACTGCATCGGAGTGACAAATTGAACCTGAAATCTTTTGACATCGATGGAAAGCTAGATAAATGTTTTGTATAGAAACGCTATTACAATATTTTAGAGTTTATTACAATAATAAACTCTTGAAAAACGACGCTGTGAAACGTTAAAGATAACTGAATATTTTTTTTTTGCCCACCCTGAAGTAAGTCATAATCATTACTAAGGAAATGAGAACCTACAGGAAGTGAAGAGTGACATGGTCGTCAGGGTTGATTCCAGTGGCTCCGATAAGAGCATGTGGTGAGACCCAGGACACCTGATGGGGACAAGAATTCAGACGAAATGCATTTCCAACGGGACAGAATGGGAAGAGTAGGGCTGAGAGTGTGCACTTACTAGATAGATGAGGGACACGGCGAACGCAACGAAATGCACGCATGGATGATTCGGGACGAAAAAATCCCGTGGGATTCTCACGAACTCAGCTTCACGGCCCTCTGGGATCGAGTCCAATCTGGAAATGCCCAACTGCAGCCGGGTCGAGGACGGGGAATGATGCAGTTGCATCTTCGAAAGTCAACGCGATTGTATCCAGACAGTCAAGTCACCAGACGGTCGAGGTCGGCCCTTGTTTTATCTATCTAGCCGAGTCATTTGGAGGGAAGCACAGAGACTCTTTCAAGGTCGGCTAGTATCTCGGTCAAAGTTCTGTGGGAGGCTTACTCTTGAGATATGAATTTCAATATCACTAGTGTGATGCGCTGATTCACACGTCCCCTTGAGATGAAGAAAATTGGATATTTATTTGTAATTAACGCATCGAGAAGGAAATTCGCACCTGGAACACACGTTCTCGTTTCCAAAAAGGAAAGTCACGTGCATTGCATGTACGAATGAATGTATCCATAGGTATCATACACCTTCATATTATTCTGGAAGCATTCAGTCATGACAGCATTACATAATTTAATAGCACGAAAGGCGTTATGGATTCACGAGGCTTTCTTGATATCTTGAACTCGAGGCTTGAGAAGGTACCAAAGGGAGAAGATGCCATAGTGCAAGGTCTGAAGCCACCATTGAAAGACGACCTCTCGGTTCAGGTTGTAGGTGTAGAGAGCCAAATGGAGGGCCATACCGGATTCCGTCACGTGCAGGAGCACTGCCACCGTGAAACTGCATTCATGATACCAGAGTAGGATTCAGGTTTTTGGAGTGCATTCCGGAACGGAAAGAGGAGAAAAGTTTTTGTCTGGGTAAAGCTAAGAGAGTGAGCCTGCCAAATCTTGTTGCGAAGAAAAAAAAAGGAATGGCTCACGCTTGTTGCACTACTCTGACTCATGATTCTTCAGGATAAAAAAAGGATAATTACTTCTTGGCAAGGCATGCACGTCACCACGTGGAACATTCCATAGGCACGATCAGAGTTTCAAGGTTGGAGCGCGAGATAGAACTCGAGGAGATCGACTTACATGATGCCCATGAGTCGATTGGCAGCAGTTCCTAGGTAAGAGGCCAAGGCTCCTAGAGGCGAATAAGTTGGGATCAGGTCAGGTGCCAGCCAAGACATCTGCCAACCAGAGATCAAATCCATCGATCCTCAATAATTTCCTCCTCGCTTTCAGGCCCTTAGTAGAAAATAGGGCTATCTTTCGCTACAGATAGATGCGTATGAGGAATGAATGAACAAAATGGGGTGTTCTCCTGTATTATGTAAGGAGGGAGAGGGATCATGCAAGTCTTAATAAGGCTTATGGTATAAAAAGACACACCCAACCACATGAACTTTATGGCATTAGCTGGCCTACTCCACTCTCCCGAGTCCTCATCATCTAACGCACCCAGTTCGTGCTTAACCCATCTTAAAACTTGGTATATGAGGATTATTTTGTTGCTAATTACTAATTAGGGGAAGGAGACTCGGTATGATGACGGGAAAGCAAGCAATCCATGAAAGAAGATATATCCAATAGCCTCTGGATCGATAGGCCAATTTCATCCCGGGGTTCTCTCATTTCCACCCTTCATACCCGCATCAGTTCTCCGTAGGCAGAAGCAAGAGATATCATGATCCCCTCTGACAGCTTCTTCCGAGTTTTTTTTTCCCATATATTTATTGATTTTGGCGTTTTCTCGTGGATCCGCCAGCCACGTATGCTCTTCCCATGCCGCATGGGAATTGGAGTAGGACTCTACTAAATAAATGCGTCGCAATTTATTTCATTGAGAGGGCGTTGACATTTCAATATTCAATGTAGCTCATCAGAAATAGATGAGTTGATGGATGATTAATGCATGGAGGCTTGAACATTCATTCGATGCATTTTGAATAGTTTCTTACCATGGTGAGAAAGAGACCGTAGGGCACGAGCCAGCGCCAGAAGAAGGGGGTCCTCACGAAATAATCCGGAGGGAGTTGAAGATTCTCGTTCAACTTCTCCATCACTTCCGAGATATCCTTCTCAGTCTGATCCGGATTTTCCGGATACCGAACCGTGGTCTCATTGAGCGTCACTAGGGGAGACACAGGAGGGGAAATCGTGGTACTCACACTTAAGGACATGGCTCAGTCACATCTCACGGTCGACTGATTCAGTCTTCCCCGAGCAATCCCCTTCCTCACTTGACCGGTAGACGCGTAACGCAGCAATCAACGCCGCCCCATTCTGTGTTGCTGTGAGGCCGACCGCTACTCCAGCCTAGCCCCCGCTGCCGACATCTGCTGCTACCGTGCTTTAGATAACCTATATCTATTGCTAGAAACGACGCAGCTTCCCTAATGATCCGGGGCAAACAATAAGTCTACATCCGACCAAAGATAGACCATAATCGCATAAATAACTCACTTCCAGAGGAGGAATTTGAACGTTATGTCGACTCCTAGCTGCAGGAACTATGGCGACTTTCGCAGCGATAGCTATGCAAGGGTCATCAGATGCATCAGCGAAAATTCCTGATCAGTCATTCGAGAAGCATCCCTCGTTTGAATTCAGACGTAGGGATAAAATCAATGAGTGCGTATTCAATCTATTCGACGGTGTCTTTCAGTTACGTGATTTCAATTTTCATTTCGCTGCGAAATTATTGCATGAAGGAGGCACTTGGGAGAAACTCAGAGCACCGTCGGCGTGGGAGTCAAGTGTAAAAATGTCGAACTAACGAACGAAAAACACCGTAATCAACTGCATGATTGCATGAAGACGAGTCGAGTCGGAACGACCTACCGGTACATTTCACTGAGGCAGAACGACGTACCGGTACTCCCTTCGAGTGGGAATCCTTTTTATCTTTGAATGTTGTTGGGAGTATATACAGTGTTTCTAGAATTTAGGGTGGATTTTTGAACAGAGAACTACCCAATAATGCAGCTTTATTCCATGGAAAATACATTATGGATGGATTTTTGAACAGAGCACTATCCGATAATGTTGCTTTATTTACAGGAAATATAAAATGTATTTTCCCTGGAATAAAGCTGCATTATCGGATAGTTCTCTGTTCAAAAATCCACCCTTACTTTTACCTTCATTTACATGTACTTTTTTATGCAAGGACATAGCCAGGAATTATTTTCGGGGGGTGTCTTGTGAGGCTTTTTCAGGCTCATGAGATGATGAAGTGGCCGAGGAAGCTGAGTTGTTGGGAGGAATGAGGAACACTTTGAAAGCCCGTTTGAAACTTCAACCCCACCCACCTCATAGTTCAAAATAGCCCCTTCTCTTCCTAAAATGTCAAATTTTTTTGCATGAAAAGAAATATGGGTCAAAGACTAATCTTGAATTAGTCATAATTTAGTGGGTGAGAGCTACTCCTGAATCATGGTTTGCTACTGGAACTTAAAAAAAAAAAAAACTGGTGGAGCTATGGAAGCAAAATGAGGGACACTGTATTTCGAGGTGTTTCCAGATACCCACGACACCCCTCCCCCCCCCTGGCTACATCCCTGTTTTTAATCCTTTTTCAACCGTCGAGTTGTGCAGTAGCAGTTCCCTTGCTTATCGGGGATGTCGCTCCATCGCTCCACTCACTGGTACACATCGCAATTAACCCTGTCTCAGTAAAAAAAAAACAAAAACTTTTTTCCCTCCTTCCCCAACCCCCACCTCTCGCCTCGCCTTGGAGGTTAGTGATTATTTAATTTTTAAGGGTGTCTCCAGCACTTTTGATAGCGCCGGGGAGGAAGGAGGGTAGGTGGGGAAAAGTCAATCCGGAAACAGCGGAAGACCGTCTGTTTGGTAAGCAGCACTCACCCCATAGAGACAAGAGTTGGTCTGAATAGCTACTTCGAGAGTAAGCTGCCCGTTGCACGACCGTCATCATCAGCGATTCCGTGTTATAAGGCCACGGCGGGACCCTGCAATACATTACTAGCTCGGCTGGAGTCGGACCAATATCTCTCGGGACCAGGGACTGTAAGTTCGCTACAAACCAGCCACGCTGTTACACCTTGAATAACTAATACAAATAAAAATAATGGTTTATTCATGATTCCAGAACATTTTTGAAAGCTGCATTCCATTGCCAGGCACAAAAAAGGCAATAAAGTGGTGGGATTTTTACTGTAACAATGTGGATGTCATTCTCAGACCTTTTCTTTTAACTTTTAGGAAACATTTATTTTTTACTTTTTAACTTTTAAGAAAAGCGAAGGCACATCGAGGTGTCTTCGAATTTGAAAGGGGATAGAGCGAGAGTAATTCGAAGCCTGTCTGTTCTGCATTTTGTATCTGCACCCTCATCTCCTTCGGCCATGGAATATTAAAAAATATCTGCGGGGTATTGAGTATGAGGTTTGGCACTGGGAAAAAGAAGAAAGGGAGAGGCGGTTCCCTTTGGCGCAAGCGCACTCCAAGAGTCTGACGTCACCTGTCGTTTCCCGCCACACGTGAAGCTGTTGCTGTGGTCCTCAGTTCTTCGCTTCGCTACTTGGTTTTGGACCTAGTTCGTGGAAGTTGATATTGAGGCTTACTGAATTTGAGCATTGGTCACGTAATTACACCTTGGTCAAACGTCGTTGTTCGAGATGGAAGGATTCGACGATCCTGGCGTTTTCTTCTCTGATAACCTGCCTGGCGAGGGCCTACAAGATTCTCAAGTCAATCTGCAGGCAGTCAAGAAGAAGTTCAAAGACTTCTTGATGCAGTTTCATGAGGGAAATTTTACCTACAAGTACAGGTGAGGGCACAGGCCTAATAATACTTACTTGGATGGTAGACTTGCCAAGTGGCTGCCAGTCTGCCAAATTGAGCCATAGAACGATAAGCGTATTCCCGGACCATTGCAGAAGTTAGGCCTAGACATAGAAAAGGTCAATCATAGGATCTAGGACAAGGCTATTTTACCCATGTAATTTGATGCTTTTTAATTTTTAGAGATGCATTGAAGAGGAATTACAATGTTGGGAAATACTGCATTGAGATTTCCATTGAAGATATTGCCAGCTACGATGAAGAACTCGAGAGCAAGATCTACAAGAATCCCACTGAATATCTGCCTCTTGTAAGTTTTTGGCCTAATGTTTTACGAATTCCTGATTAGAACCCTTCATGGGCCTAGGGTATGTAGATGTGTAGGAAATTTAATATGGGGACTTTTTTTTAACATAGTTGGAAGAAGCAGCCACAGAAGTTGCAGATGAAGTGACCAGACCTCGTGCTGAAGGTGAAGTGCATATCCATGACATTCTAGTCATGTTGCTTTCAGAAGGAAATCCATCTGCCATTCGAGAAATCAAAGTGAGAAATTTTTGGGGGCTTTGGTCAAGTTGTGCTTTATACTTTAGATCAGGACCAGTAACTACTTAATGTCAAACTTAAATGTTAGGAAGACACTCTTGATCTTCAGTTTCTTTTTTTTATTTCTAAAGACATTATCCTTGACATTGTACTTTTTTTTAAAGAAAGTAGCCATTGTTGGTAAGGCCTTCATATTTTGAGTGGTTCTTGGTTGATCTCTTTTTTCATTCCATCAGTCAGAACAAGTGGCTCAACTGGTGAAACTGCAAGGGATCATTGTGTCTGCCTCTGGAGTGAGGTCTAAAGCAACCAAGATTGCAATCCAATGTCGTTCTTGTCGGAATGTAATCTCAAACATCCCTATCCGCCCTGGCTTAGAAGGTTATGCTTTGCCACGGAAGTGCAACACGTAAGTTTCCCCATGATATGGTAGGCCTGGGAGGGTTCTACACAAAAAATAAGATTTTATTTGGCTTAATATTGTAGATCAGGATGGAATAGGGTTTTCAAAGTATGTATGTGATCAGTGTTTTTGGAATCTGGGCTTTAAATTCCAGAATTAAAAATGAATAATGATTTGAATGACCTCTTACACAGACCTTAAACTCTGATTTCAATTTATAGTCATTATTTGTCATATAAATGAGGAAATTTGGGCCCAAAGAAAAGTTTCATTCTGAGATATTAGGTTTTCATACTTTGTGGAGTCTTTATTTATGTTATTAGTTAATTTTCTGTGCTATTTCTCTTCTTTCTGAGAAATAAGTACACATGTGCAGCAGTCTTGGATTCTCCAATTATTTTGCAAGCTGAAAAATTGACAATTATAATTATATGAGCTCACAGGGTGGCAAGCAAATTCTTTGGTGGAACAAAAAAAAGTTTATGCATGCCTAGGAAAGCTGGATTTTGTTTCAGAAATGGTACAAAGAAACCACTAATTTCCTTCCCCTTTGCATCACCTGTCTTGGTTTTTATGAACCACATCCTTCTTTTCATGTTGTCATGGACTAGGCCTATGGATAAGAAAAAAAGGATTTGATAGAAAAGCTATTGGGTGAATTACTTCAAGAAAAGTAGCAGATCTTAGGAAAGCCTGGTTTAAAAGTAATCAATCTAAATAATGAATAATAAATAAGTTAATAGCAAATATGATTCTTGTCAGCCCTACCTAATAGTGCTTTCTGCCATTTTTGGTATTGCCATCCACAGTGATCAAGCAGGGCAACCCAAATGTCCCTTGGATCCATATTTTATTCTTCCGGACAAGTGTCAATGTGTGGATTACCAAATCCTCAAACTTCAGGAATCACCAGAGGACATTCCACAGGGAGAGCTTCCAAGACACATGCTCCTTTATTGCGATCGAGACCTGTGTGAACGAGTTGTACCAGGAAACAGAGTCACACTTTTGGGTATCTATTCCATCAAGAAAGTGTTCAACAAAAATAAGGTAAAATTTGTTTGTTTTTTTATGAATTTTTTCTTTTTCCATCTTCAAGCTTATTCTGGGTATGTAATTCCAGCGTACTGCCAAAGACAAAGTTGCAGTGGGTATCCGTGCTCCATATGTTCGAGTTGTGGGAATAGCAGTGGAGTCAGTTGGCCCTGGCCGGTCCAGTGCTTCCTTAGCCTTTACTCCCGAAGAGGAAGAAGAATTCAGACGCTTGGCTTCCTCTTCTGATTGCCATGAGAAGATTGCCAGAAGTATTGCTCCTTCCATCTATGGTTTCCTTGATGTCAAGAAAGCTGTAGCATGTCTCCTATTTGGAGGTAGGCTATACTTTTCTCAAATGGCAAATTTTTGTCTCTAATAACCTCAAACAGTTGAGGTACTGAAATACTACTATCCTCTTGATTGCTGAGCAGGGTCAAGAAAGAGACTTCCAGATGGTCTCACTCGTCGAGGGGATATCAATATTCTTCTCCTTGGAGATCCTGGAACTGCAAAGTCTCAGATGCTCAAATTCACTGAGAAGGTGTCTCCCATTGGGGTATATACATCAGGAAAAGGATCATCAGCAGCTGGTCTGACTGCATCAGTTGTCAGAGATCCTTCTTCGGTGTGTTAAAAAAAAAGTTTTTTATGTTCCCATGTATGTCAGGTCTTGTGGGCATTATGAATACTACTTACAACCTTGTGCACATTTATCCTCACCCCTTCTGTTCTCATTTTTGATTGGCATGTTTATGTTGATTTAAATTGTATGACTTATGTCAACCAACCCTGCTTTGAATACTTGCTGCCAGCAAACTTAAATGTCCCATCTAGATAGAAATTAGGGAAAATGCAGTTTCTTATAATCATTAGGTTGTACATTTTTATAGCAGTTTCCAGACAGTTTGAAAAATAGCACTCAAGAACCTTACTTTGGTTAAATTGATTAAAACACTTGGATTCTGTAACTCTTTCATGCACAAAAATTTCAGGAAAAAAATCCATTGCTGCCTGTGTTTTTAATTTCAGGAAAAAATTGTAATAAGATACATTTATTTGAGTAATACAATGTGATTCTGGTAATAAACCACCATGCTGCCTCAAAACAGCATCACAAATAGGTGGTACATTAATTGTACCATCATGCTTCTATACCTTAAAAGATGGTATTACAGAAATGTTGTACAATTTTTGTACCACCAGCCATGAAAGAGTTAATATTAAATCACTTGATTTGAAATCAGCCAACCCCAGATGTATCTCAGTTTCAAAGTAGAACTTGAGTGAGAATATTTATCCTGTATGTAACTCAGATACCATGAGGAAGGTTAAATGGAAAATTTTCTTCGTAATCCTCATACAATAGCCAATCCATCATTCTTGCAATTTGTTCAACTTTTTTTTTTTCCTTGAAGAGGAACTTCATTATGGAGGGAGGAGCTATGGTGCTGGCTGATGGAGGAGTTGTTTGCATTGATGAGTTTGATAAAATGAGGGAGGATGACAGAGTTGCTATTCATGAAGCAATGGAGCAACAGACCATCTCGATTGCCAAGGTTAGTTCATCTAGTCCTCATGTCCAGCCTAATGTTGCTTATTCATCCCATGGAGAGTGGTAAGCTTTCAGGAGCTATAATCTTTGTTTCAGGCTGGAATCACAACAACCCTCAATTCTCGCTGTGCTGTGCTTGCAGCTGCCAACTCTGTATTTGGCCGATGGGATGAGACTAAAGGTGATGAAAATATTGACTTCATGCCCACAATCCTGTCAAGATTTGACATGATATTCATTGTGAAGGATGAACATGATGAGAATAAGGACCGGGTGAGTATGGACTATTTTGTGAAACTGGTAATATCTTTTGACCGTGATGAGAAAAATGCTTTCAAATTTGTTTCTGATGTGCATTTTATTCAAATGATGCACTTTAGCATAGGGGCCATCTGAGTCTTCATAAGAACCATGAAGTTTTTTCCACAAGTTCACCAAATAGAATGTTTCAATGCTTTTTATGATTTCTACCTCCCAGATTATGGCGAAGCATGTGATGAATGTCCATGTTAATGCATTCACCATGCAAGAGGATTCAGCCCAAGGAGAGCTGTCACTGGAATTTCTCAAAAAGTATATTGGATATTGCAAAGCGTGAGGAATGAAATCTTCTCATCTGCCAAGCTACTGTGAATTTGTACTCATCTTCTGGAGGCTGTTGTACATGTTTTCTTCAGTCATTGTGGGCCGAGGTTGTCGCCATCTGCAGCAGAGAAACTGAAGAATCGCTATGTTCTTATGCGATCTGGTGCACGGGAGCATGAGCGAGGTTCCAAAGATAAAAGGCTTCACATCCCCATCACAGTCCGGTAATAACGTTTATAAATAAGGCAAACTTTTTCTGTTCCTGGTGGCTGGAAGCATTGAAAGCTAAATTATACATCCCACTGCAAAAGCCAAGGATGCCTAAGGCCTTATATGAAAAAAAAACTTATGGACTGTACCCTCTGCAGAAGCTATGCTGGTTCACATTTGTCTTTTCATGCTTGTTCATTCTGTGCTGTGATTGTACACAAGCAAAAGTAACAGGGCTTTTAGGGGCCTCTTGAATTGGTGCCTGTAATGTGACTCACAGTTTGGTGTAGCTAATGGAAGATCATCTAAACTTTGGTTCCCTTGAGGATATCATCTCAACTGTGTTTGCTGTTTAGAAGTTGTAGTAATGCTCTTATCAATAGATGGAGAGGGTGATAGTTCCATTGTCATTCTACTGCCAGTTTGTCTCAACAAGGAAGGCCCTTGGGGGGGGGGGGAGTCTGAAGGGAAAGGAAAATATGGAAATGGGTTTTGGATAGGATACAACAAAAGAAAGTTTTGGTCTTGAGAGGATGAGCAGTTGAGACAGTTGCAAAGGATGGGAGAAAACTACCTAATCCATCATTCAGCTTCATTCACAATTGAGCAAGAGTGAATGTGTGTGGATGAAGGTTGAATTTGATAAAGGTAGATGGTCAAGACCAGAAGCAAGGTCAAGGAAGCTCTGGTGTGTGTGAAGAAGCAGTGTGCAAAATACCAGGGAGGCTGATCATTTTTTAGCATCATGAACATGGGTGGTTTCAGGTGGGAAATAAGATTATGGAAATTATCCATTTGGAAATGCTTCAAGCTTTCAGGAATTTAGGAGTGAGCAACCCATTTATGATTAAATAAGTCCTAAAGGACTTATGCAAAAACATGATTATGATAGAAGGGCAAAATCATACATTTATGTTGTGTTATTCCAGGCAACTTGAAGCAGTTGTCAGAATTGCTGAAGCTCTTGCAAAGATGCAACTTCAGGCTTTTGCTACAGAGAGGCATATAGATGAAGCCCTTCGCCTCTTTCAAGTTTCCACTTTGGATGCTGCTTCCACTGGCAGCCTAGCTGGTATGTGTTTTGGTGATGTTCATTGTTGTAGTAATGAAACCTCCCTTGCTGCATGCATGCAGCATCTGTATATGCTGCCTTGTTTTGCTGGACTTTTGCAGGAGTGGAAGGATTCACCACTGAGGAGGATCATGAAATGCTCATGCGAATTGAGAATCAGCTCAAGAGACGCTTCCCCATTGGAGCACAAGTTTCAGAACATTCCATCATTCAGGATTTCCTCAAGCAGGTGAGTCACTGTGCTTCTTGAAAACAATACCTTTGAGGTCTGCCCTTGGAAATGATTCAAATATTACTACTTTAATAGAAATATCCTGAAAGAGCTGTACTCAAAGTCATCCACTTCATGATTCGCCGGGGAGAACTTCAGCATCGCCTTCAGCGCAAGATGCTTTATCGACTTGTTTGAATTTGATGCATTGTCTTGTCTGCATCTTGGAAGGTCAACTTTATAGAATACATCCAAACAACTTGTTTTCACTGTCACAAATGAAATCTTTCATTTTACAAAGCAGATATTATTGATTGATATGGCATAAAAGCATAGCTTTCAAAAAGAAAACCTTGTAAGGCAGCAATTCCAAAACTGTGGGTCACAACCCATTAGTGGGTCGCAAGCAAGAGACATCGAGGTGGGTTGTGTACATTTTCCCAGTAAAAAAATCCCTATATCTGGACCTGCTGAGGATAAAACATGCCCTGCAGAAAAGGTCAATCGGTTTTCTTCACACCATAATTACTTTGAAAATACCTCGTCCTGGATTTCGGTGGGTCGTGATTCAAAGAAGTCTGGGAACCACTGTTGTAAGCTCTTCACTCATTTTTTACCCAACAAGGTAGCCCACATATTTATCCACAGAAGCTTTTTAATGCACCTCGAGTATAGTTCAGGCTGAGGTAATAAGCAGTTTTTCTCAACTGGGCACATTTGTGGGTCAGGCTATAAGGTGAAAGCATTAAATATGATGAGATATGTTATTGATTTGAGTAATTATGGATTTTCAGTTTCCTGTGGCGAAGTATGAGGGAGAGTCAGAAAATAACGGCAATCAAATTTTTCCTGCAGATACTGTACTGCACAAAAAATTTGGCATATACAGGTGAAAGTACATGTCTTTTGCTACTTCTTGAGATATCCGCCGTACATGTTCAGGCATTTGTTGCAGGGTTTCACTAGTTTTTTAATACCTGTCTCATAAAATGTGTTATCTTGGACGTACAGCCAATGACGAACCAATGTGTGGACATTCCAATTCCAACATTTCCAATGCCTGATTGGAAATGGTGGCCAGTGAGACTTCTCTAAGAGGAAATTCTTCACCATTGCCCCGACCTGGCCCCCTCAGACTTTAATCTCATCGGGTTGTTAAATAGAAGTCTTGCCAGCCACCCTTTCTAATCAGACAAGGACATACAGATAACAGTACGTCGTTGACTGTATGCCCAGGATGACACATTCTATGATTCAAAAACTAGGGAAACGCTGGAACATATGCCTGAACATGTAAGGTGAGTATCTCAATAAGTAGCAAAATAATTAGTTTGATATTTGGATCATGTTGAGGAAAGTATCCCATAGGTGGACCATGGTCATGTCTTTTACAGGGTGAGTTAAAAGTCCTGCCCACCTTTTGAACGTTAACGTCTCAACGCAGGGCCTTAGCAAGTTGCAGTTTTCACCATTCGAGACAAATCTGTAACCAATAAAGGATTTTAGCCTTATTTTTCTTATGGTATCTTTTGGAAATGAAATTCCCATTCTGGGAGTTAAAGGCATTGGCACCTGAAAAGACGCTTGCGACACCGCGTCCAATTGTCTGATCGAGTGTCAGGGTTATTGTGCCTTGGCTATGATCAATTCCAATGTAAGGAGAATTGAGGAAAATGACTGATAAACGATAGACCATTTGATTAGTGAGTTGCGCTTTTACTTCGAATGCGACGGAACCCACTCGACAAATCAGGAAGAAATTAATCGGAGAAACCGTCAGCCGCAAGTTGATCACCCGTATCAACTCGAAGTTTGACAAGTGAACCGTAGCAGACCTTCCCCGATCTGGACGCCCTCTGACAGTCGAACGGAAAGTTAGACGCGGTGCTGCAAGCATGACTTCAAGTGCCAATGCATCAATAAGACCCCCGGAATAGGAATTTCATTGTCGAAGGATACCAAAGGCAAATTAATGCAGAAATTGTTGGTTAGATACAGTCTTTCGATTGGTAAAAAACCGCATTTTGGTCATAACTAACGTTGAGAAGTTATTAACATTCAAAAGGTAGGCAGGACTTACGACTCACCCTGTATATCTTGCTTATCATGTCGTGGAAGGATCTATGAAACCAAGAGCAAAGTAAGAGATTTTTATGTTTAGTAAACTTTTATTTGTGTTTTCCATGATAGGAGTTATCTTGGAGTGAAGCTGGGTATCAAATGTCCATATTAAATAATCAGAAACATAATTGTTTACTCCATAGAAAAATAATTTAAAATTTTCATGCGATTTGGTACTTTGAAGAATATAAAGCTAAAATTTCAATTTTCACGCCAAAAGGTATTTTGCCCATTATGTCCATCGCCGAGGTGAAACGTTCATATAGAAGAGGGTAGGCCTACTGGAATGTCGGTTGAAGCCTTGGCTACTGTGGCCTACGCGTGCGAGAACTCGTTCCTCATCGACCTGCGTCTCTTCGTTTGTCCCCCCCCAGTTTATTCTCCCCAAACGCGTTCAGAGACTCATCGTTACTATGACATCTTTCATGTACTCATTAAATTTAATACGCCATTTTGTACTCCGCACTTTCACAAGCTCTAAATCACTCTTGGCTCATGCCTTGTCTTCCTCCCCTGATGGAGAAACTCATTTTCGTGTATTCGGCAAATTTGCTGGACTCGTGAGGCCTTGACCTAAATCGTTACTGTACCGTTACGCATAGAAGCGGTCCCAGGACCTCGCCCTGGGGGACTTCGCTCGCGACTCCTACTTCCGCCGACACTTGTCCATTTACAATTACGCTCTGCCCTCTACCCTCCAACCGCATACTCATCTGTCATTCTCACCTTACCTTGTGTCCTGTGCGCCTCCAATTTTACTCCCAATCTCTTGTGAGGAGCAGCTTCGATATCGTGAAGTCAACCACATCAACAGAATTTCTCTTGTACATCTCGTCCATCGCCTAGTTTCCCCAGTTCGAGCAAGTTGGTAAGGATTTCGTCCCCTCCTATTGCATCTCTTAATGGTGTTGAAGTTCTCGGATGAGCGAGTTTCCCTCGAAGAATTACAAGATGTCATTTTTCTTTAATTACTTTCCGTGATCTCTCCCGGATTGCATTTACCCTTAAAAATCAGTAAGACGTTCGCAAATTTCCAATCCCTATGTACCTTTCCACGCAAAATATTCTTGAGAATGGTTGAATGTCATCGATACTTCCAGTACGAGTTGCCTTGTGACACAGACCGGAATTCCACTGAGTCTTTTCTTCTAGCTTCCTATCCTACTCATGCTCTCTTTCACGGTGATGACATCCTTGATGCACGTCGAGGTGACCTTGGTCATCGTATTCACTCGTAAACAAGTATCCTAGATATGCCTCCGCTATTCGTACAAGTCTCCTTGTCGTCCTTCAGGGGCCCGATCCAGCGTTGAATCGTGCCTCTGGCACTTTGATCAAAAGCCTTGGGATTATTCTTAGCATTAATGGGTAGCCGCTCCTCGACCTCCCATTTCGCCGACTTGATTTCGCGCTTCAATGACCTTGTAGTCACACGATATTCCCCTTACTCCGCTTGATTATCAGTGCGCCTGTTGCAAGCGCCATTTCTGTTTCTATCATCTTAGACACAGCCTAATTTTATTTGTCACGTTACATGTGAAAAGCAACTATAATTACAAGTATAAATCCTTCTCATCAATAGTAATGAGTTACAAGTTACTTTTTCCGAGCTCTGCTGACTTGGAGCTGGTCGTTCTAGCAGTATTCCGGTTAACGACACGGAAATTTCGACTATGTCCATAAAAGTACGTTCTAGAAATAGAGCTCTGTATTTTCATGAGAGGATGCAAAAAAACCTCGCCCCGGGGTTCTCCCTCGAGTTAAACGCATGCCATGCACTCGTATGTGTTGGGTCTGCTCTTTAAGGAGCTGCTTCTCTAAGCTGGCGTAAGAAAATTTGTTTTAGGAGAAAATATCCCCTCTTCCACTAAATAACTTCTCCACAGCGGCATAGGTTGGAGTGTTATGAATTTGAATTGCGTTTTCAGCTTTTAAAGTTATTTCAGTGATGTATGACAGCGCTCGTCACTTTAATCTGAAGTCGAGTCTGTCATTAAGAAAGTAACGCGTTACAGTAGCGCCACTGACATTTTCCTTTGAAAATGAATTTGTTGCTGCTTCTGTTACAATTTCATGCTAAGTAACTCGCTACCATTGAAATGTACTTTAAAATGTAATAAGTTACTGTAACACGTTATTTTACTTCGTTACCAATCAACACTGCTCGTAGCTTGTAGAAGTCGCTTACCTTTTGTGATATGAATTCGTCGGCCTATTTCTGCGAATCGACCTTTCCAAGTGATTACGCAATGTGAGTCCCACAATTTATCATGGACTTCAACATCAAGCACCAAGTTGTCATCCATTGTGAAAACTAAATCTAATCAAGTAAATCTCTTCGGTTCTTGAACGAACTGCACGAGGAGCGATTTCTGGATCGCGTCAAAAAGTTCCCTTTCCCTTTCGCTTCCCCTTGTGACATCGACCAATCGTCAGGGACAAAGACTCCGCCATCCTTTCTTCAGAGTCCATCCTGACGCAGTGTCGAATTTCGGAATTTCACGTTTCTTAACCATGATGCTCCCCTAGATCTCAGAAATTCCGATAATATCGTAACCGATTCCTAGCATCCTCCCCGCTGTTCAATTGACCAGGTCAAATCATTCCTGCACTATCAAGTGTAACAATTTTTAAAAGTAGCTTAAATGATGCTATAGGGTGTTGCATAAACAGGCCGATTGCTCCCTATTTTCATTCGGTGATAACTTATGTTCAAATATGGATTTAAAAAATTATTTTTCATGCCTTTGAAAGAAAATTTTATGACATTAAATTCCAACATAACCTGCATTTTCCATACATTTTCTGAAGCGCAACACCACATTCTCAACAGAGTGCAAAAGAAATTCCTGTGGGACATTATTGAACACTTCACTTATCTTTTCTTCCAGTTGTTTCAAATCATTTAGGTTTGTTGCACTTTCTCCTTCGCCCATCCCCATAAGAAAAAGTTACAAGGTGGTTAGATCTGGGCTTCTTAAAGGTCACTCTGTTGGTCCTCGTCAGCATTTTCCGGAATTCGGAACGTTGACGGTCTTCGGTCTTCCTCTTCGCGTCGTAACCCTTCCGTTACTGAGGGAGGTCCCAGCGGTACACCATGTTAGACAAATTAAAATTTAAATAAAAAATTGTAAAACATTAATTTGTGCTTTTTTCTTATCTAAGTGTGTCAAAAATATGAGGTTTTGATATTACCATAGCAATTTTTTTTTGTTTACACCAGTATTAGGCTAGCGTCGTCCCAGGATCAAGTGTTGCATATCACTGACAAAGCCAACTGCGCCATGTTTGGTAAACAACGGAACCAATTTTATTCAATCTGAAAAAAAGCAAATTTAATGTCATGAAATTATCTTCGAATGACAACAAATTATTTTCTATCTGCATTTAAACAGATATCGCCACATTTGAAAATAGGGAGTACCTTTACAATCACCCTGTAGATAGCCACCATTACACAGCCTACACTATTAACTCTTTTAGTGCCAGGGAAACGCTATATCGTCATTTGTAGCCGACGAATCGACTAAATGGGTTAAGAGCTCGAAAATTGTGAGATTTTTGGAATCATTCGATTTAAAGTTTATCCCATCCCTTTAAGCCGTTCTAGAAGTCAAATGATAGTGAAGATATAAAATTCATTAATCGCATACGTGCGATTACTTTTTGAGAAAATCGTGATGCCAGAAGTGAGTTTGTCATGATAAGGATGTCAGTGAGAAGCACGAGGTTCTGGGTTCGGTGGTGTAATGGAAGCACACCTGACCGGTAATCAGGAGGCCCGGGTTCAATTCCCGGCCGTCCCCTGGCTCTCTTTCGTCCTCTCCTCCATCTAATCTTCCCTCCCGGCCATTCTCATGACAAGTTCATTTCCTGTTCATGGGTTTAGGCGTCTCTTCGTCGTCTTATCCTGTCTTAAAGCTGTGAGAGGCACTGACCGGGAGCGCACGAACTGCAAGAAGTAGATCATTGGGTTAAAAATGAAAAAAAATGGACTCCAGGCAGTGACGCACCTCCCCCCACTTTTTCCATCTACGCTACGCTTATGACTTCAGGCCTTGAGAGTGACCGGACTCCACCTGCTTTGTTCAACGAAAATCAAGGGAAAATTTTATTAAACATCGAGCTAATTCTCTGAATTGGTATTCAATACCCACTACAGTGAAACCTGAGTAATACGGCCACAAGGGGGACTTTATAAATTTGGCCAGTTCCGACAGGTGGCCGCCATAAAGAGGGGAATCTCTCCTCCCCCCGCTTTTTCCTCTAGGCAAACTGTGAGGTACTTACCAATCAGTTTTTCAGGAAAATTAAACACACCGTATACTACAAAGGTACTGTAATTCTGATTTTGTGAGGTTTTAATTTAACTATCTACACCGAGAAAAATTAGGAAACCATTATTTCAGTGTGAGGAAGTCTCAGTTGTTCGTTTGACGCGCATGCATTTTACGTTAGCACACTCGCTCCTGGAGAGCGAGTGTGCTAACGAGCGAGCTTTGCGATTGTTTCGACTGACTCGTGCATCCCCTTCTCTACCAAAAAAACCTCAGCTTCTCCGTAGCAATTGATGGCCTTTAAGAAAGGGAGATGGTTCTTTCGCTATCGAAACTCTGGGAATGTGACCTTGACAACCAAGCGACGGGTCCGTTCGGGGATTGGGGAGAGGGAGGGGAAAGAGGCGAAAAGGAGGAAAAGAGGGAAGAAAGGAAGGAAGCTGCAAGGCAGGGAAATAAAAAAGAGGAAGGTAATGAAGCTGCGATCTTCTTTCCTTCCTGTGTTCTGGCCGGATTAAAGAGTGTCCAGCACAGAGGGTCTACAAATACTTGGCCGCTGGTCGCGTTAGACAAGTTGCCGGATAAAACAGGTTATTTTAACATTGAGCCAAACGATTGGGACCGAGCACATCTGACCGCAAATAGGAGGTGGCCGAATCCACAGGTTTCACTGCAAAGGGGGAAAAAAAAAAACAAGTTCTCAGGAGTGTTGGCGATGTTCCTGGTGCATGTGCATCAGTATTCAGATCTCTCCTTCGGAATGTGACATTTCTGTTCAAATATCTGGGAAGAGTTCCATGTAGATTAATTAATTTCTTAATTCACTGAACTGCAGCATTGTCTACAGCGCAATAAACTTTATTGAATTGTGTTAAGTTTAGTTGCACTTCTTGGAAAAGTTCAACTTTATTGCATTCAAAAAACTCACTTTCATCTTCACAAATGAAAGCTCTCATTTCACAAGGAAAGATTTCCTCCATGATTGATAGGGCATAAAAATATTTCTCAATTGGTGAAAAGAAGGGGCATGACAAGAATCATGTGCAACGCACAGAAACTGATATAAACAAAAAAAGAATAAAGTTAGGAGGTGATTGAAGGAACAAGAAAAGCACCTCAGAAAATGGAGAATGGATGAAGGTAATGACTAGGCTGGAATGGTCTGGATGTTATCTTGTAGAACTCTTGTACAGGGCTTTCAGAAAACTGCACCATTTGAAAAGCCCAATATAGTAGCAGATCTTGTAATGAAAGTTTGTGAATGGGTATAGACAATATACTAAAAGTCCTTACGTAGACAGTGGTTCCAAAGAACAGGGAATGAAGGGCTGGTGCTTGACATTCTGAAAGCTCTGTATGTCTTCAGCATTTCTGCAGAGACAATATGCTATGTATCAAGCAATTGAAATCACTGGCTGGCAAAGTGGTATGCATTATATGAGCAACAGCAAGATTCGTATGTCCTCTATGGCCACCATCCCCAATCAATTTCAAGCCAAATTCTTAGGCTACCATACCTTTGGGTGTTAGGCAGAAGTAGACTACATCCCTGGAACAAAAAATGCCTACACCTGGATGAATGGCACATACCATGATTGAGCAAACCCTTGATAATTAACAAATGATTGACTCTGACAAATGATACAGGCAAATTGTTTGCAACTTACAGTATAGTTTTCTAATTGTCAGACTTATGACTTATTTCTAGATTAATGCCTCTGTAAAACTAATGACATGAGGATGCTGATTTACTTGAGAAAATCCCTCAATGAATAACAGATGATCACTTGAAAATTCTACTCTTTTTTTCTTTTGGGTAATATGTGGCAACTATCAAATGTGGCTATTCAGCAGGGGAGTTTGTACTGCATACACAGCATCAAAGGATTCTTGTTCAGGCATAGAAGCTTGGGAAAAGAACCAGATCTTGCTCAGACAGGGTCAAAGTCTTGCTGGTCCCTTCAGGTATGGACTCAGGAAGGAGAAGAAAGACGAGTGAATCACAGCATAGAAATGGAGAAAGCAGAAGACAAGTGATAACCGGTACATTTCAGAGGGTGTTCTCATGTCCCAACAATATGTACAGGTTCACACCATCTTCACTGGGTGTCTGTCCAGTTAATGTTGGGTCTAGCTGTGGAATTGCACGACTCTCCACCACCACACTTCTGGAAAACAATACCATGTGCTGATGTTATAGCATATCTGATATTAACAATTTGCATCATGGTGATAATGGTTCTTACCTCTCATGTCCAAGTAGTCGGAAAATGTGTGATGGATCTGTGATTTCCTGGGTAATTTCAAAGGTTTTGATGTTGCGCCCTTGCATGCCATGCTTATGGAAGGCAAGAATGCTGTCTGTCAGACACACAATGTTATCAATATGGAAATCAAATGCCAGTTCAGTTGGTCCACCAGTCCGGGTCTTCAGCTGTCCTTCCATGTCAACCACTTGCACCAGGTTATCATAGCACACGAGAATTGTGTCCCTGTCCAGCTGGGTCACATTCTTCAGGTGCAGCCCTTCTACACGAGGAATCACAGTCTCTGAAGCAAACATTAGAGCATGGTCAAGTTCTTAATACAATGAAGCAAAATGAATGAATGATTATTCACCTGCTCCATCCAAATCATCAAGTTCACTCGAAGTCACCCAAGATGATGTGGAATTCAGATTGACTAAGTCAAGCTTTAAACGATCTGGTTCTCCACTTTTTCGGGCATCCACACAAACCATGGGATATTCCAAGTCAGGAGTAATGATCATCTCAAATGCCTTTAAACGGACTGGCAGGAAGCATTCTATAGTCTGAAGATTAGAACATTAAAAAGAATGAATGAATTTAATGGGATTTTGATACAGAAGAATCCCACAGTTTGAAATGCCTTGCTCACCTTGAGAAGCATGAACTTGTGCAGAGGATCATACCACTGCATGAGGAAAATTCCATTTGGAATGGCACCACAAAGGTATGTGTAGCCATTGTATGGGTTTCTGCTCACACAGCATTTATAGACATTTTTTGTCTCAGGGACTTTGAGTGTGGGTGCAAATCGCTTTGGGACAAATCGCTCTGGGATACGATTTATGTGCAGTGTCAAAGTGAACTTTTGTGAGTGACGATTGTGAAGAGCAATGAGGTCATGGCTGTACAGGTGAGGAGTTTTCCCTGCAAGAAGAATAATGGATTGTTATAGATACAAGAGGCATTTACACCAGTGTACTCTGCCTGAATGAAATGCAGTCCTGCACCTGAAATGCTCATGAGGACATCTTTGATAACAAACAGCCATGTTGTCTTCCTAGGATAAATGAGATCCATGGATCCTTCATGGAGTTCCTGCAGATTGAGCGTGTAGATCCCCTCTTCAGCCCCAAACAAGATATGTTGATTGCGAGTGGTAGGGTGAACCCAGCTGCAGGAGCAATGAAATCTCAAAGGGCATCCATTGAAGACTTTGGTAAAGCCTGCTCCCATGTGGACCTTTGGCGTTGGGGGAAGTCCATTGCTTGCTGTCACTCGAGGAGGTGTTGGGCGCCGGCGCTCTCTTTTTTCTCGAGGTGGAGGTGTTGGTTTCCTCCTTGTATCTATAAGACCAGGGAGCTCTACATGGAAGGTGGATCCTTTGCACATGAATTTTACTAAAGAATATAACACTTACCATTTTCAGAATCAGAAAGAGCTCGTTGATCAAGATGTAATACATCAAGCCCTTGTGTGATGGGAGATGCATGAGAAGGCGAATCATCACCCCCAATGCTGTTACTTCGTTTAGGAGGCCCCTTGGGGCTAGGTGAAGAGCTTTGAGTTCCATTCATGTCTTCACCCACTGGAAGTGTTGCACTGGAGAAAGATTCAACAGAAGCATTTTGAATATGTCTACATCCATTAACACAAGAAAAAGACTCAATTCTACACATACGTGTTGCCAAAAGTCTCATCATCATACTCCATTAGTTTCTTCTGAAGACCCCTGCAATCAAACAGTGAAAGACTTGAGTATATGTAAAATTAGGGAATTCCACACATCAATCATTGGATCTTTCCTCTTAGATTTGCTAGTTCAGGGACTTAATGTCACTAAAGTCACTTTATGCATAGTGACTAGTGCAATTTTCATAGAAACAAGGCCCATAGAAATTCTGCAGCATGTATGAACAACATGACACCAACACCTCATATTTGACATATTTAAGGAGAAAAAGAGAATGGAAGGAAGAAAAAAAAGCACACAATTGAAAAACAAGAATGTTACCAATAAAGGTAGTTAATTTACAGCTCCTGTTTCTATATCCCATAGCAAATGTTTTAGTATCCATAAGGGTTCCACCAATACTCTTTCCCACATGTGCCAGTCAGAAAAGCTGTTGATCCTATGCTGATCACAATTGCTCCTCACTCTGTACAGAAAACTGAAGAGAGAGGATAAAAGGTTGAAGTTATATTAATTTCTAATCCCTATTTAAATGGAGAATGTAAAGGAATAGTACATGGCCAAAATCATAGGTATCACAGCAAAGGTGGGGCAAAACATGGGAGTTTAAATTTGTCACTGGGTAAAAAAGATGGCCTCAGACTTTCAATATTTATACTTCCCCACATTATTGATGTGATTGGAGCAACCGCTAATTTATCATTTATAACTAGGGATGTAACGATTTCATATCAATATTGGTATCGGGCCCGATATCAGATATTTCGATTCAAATCTACGAACCGCTACTTTGTTCTGCCGACATCAGATTTTTATGTTAGTGCGTGATGAGTGACTTTCCCTCGATGTCAATACAGTATGCCTGCAGACACCTGCCGAGCGCAGGTCTTTCCATTGAACGTCAGGCATCACGTTGGTTACTGTGAATCTGGATGTTAGAATTAGAGCTGTTACGATGGTACAGTGATTTTCAATTGACGGCATCCCCCCTCCCCCCCTTCTGAATGGCGCCACTAGGCGACATCTGCGGTATCATAATGACTTCCCCCTGGCTAAATCAGTGATTGAAATAGGAAAAAGTAATTACCGCTTCCGCCGCAGTAGGGGGGATGCAATCAATGGAAAATCACTGTAGTATTGCGAACATCCACGCGTCTACCTGAACCATCGATGTAGCATTGATGACGGCAAATTATATATTCACTGATAGATGCGAGTAGAGAAGGAAGAACGGAAACTTCCACGGACGAATATTTTAGGCCTGTAGGTGAATTCTGCATGATTCGAAATCTATTCCGTAGCACCAATTCCGTAACAGACAGATGGCGGAGTAAAAAATAAGAAGAAAAAAGAACCTATTTCTTGCTCTACCTGACCCCACGCTGAGGTGACTCAGGTCATCTCGGCGTCTTATGCCTTCCTTCTTTTCAATAGTTTTTCCAGCACAGTCAAGTTCTATCATCGCAAGCGCGCACCCACGAATTTTTTGTAGCTTTCCATCTCTGCCTGCCAATGCCTTGTGGAGCCCGATATAACCAACGATGCCATCGATCAAGTTTTGCGAAAACCCAAGTTAGAATCAATATTCTACACTACCCTTTCAGGAAATGAGGCAACTGCCGTTTGACAACACCCTTGGAGGGAGTGAGGTCATTGAAATGAATGAGCCCTGCGAAGCCAAGTGATGGTGTCAATTAGGCTTGGCAGCTTTTGAGTTGTACATTTTTTCGCGACACCTTCATGCTTGAGAATGTTTTTCAAATGCACGATTGCGTTGAATGTCTCCCGTGCCAACCCAAACGTGACCTCAACAAAGCTCCGCAAATTTTCAATCGCATTATACTGCAGTCATGCTTGACCGGCGAGGTTCACGGACACGGACTGACTAGTTGACAGCAGGGGGGATACTGATAAAATGCAGGCGCAAATACCTCGTGACTCATTGCAGTCTTGACTTTTCCAATTGATCAGAGTGGGAACCGAAGGCGTGAATCATCGCATTCTTGGAATAATCAGGTCTGCAGAAATCGTAGTTAAATTGATCATTCCACAAGAACTAAACCAATTATAATATAAAATGGCGCCCTACCATCTCGGCTTCCGGAATAATAATAAACTTATAATACTAAAAAGGTTTTTCAGAGTTCTATGCGATGCTTTTGGCTCAGTTTGTCGGTATGCTGATTTTCTTTGCAGTACACGTTTTGCTCACTAATCGACGCTTAGAGACATCGAGGTTGAGTGACATTTTGGCTCTCATAATGATGAATTCACTTGCATATTTGCGATTTGCTCAAGACACCGTATAGAGTTCTGAAATATATTTCTAGCAATATATCACTGGGCTATATTGTGCCACTTGAAGAAAAAGTGAATTTTTGGAATATGCAACTTTTTACAAATAAAAAAAAAATTCCCATAAAAGGCACGGCAAAACATATATGGTTGGAAAAATCTCAAGCTCACCTTTCTAATGACACCACGCTTAATACCTAAAGTGCTCCGCCTCATTGAAAAATACTCGACTGAAAATTATCAAAAAGATAAAATTCCAATTTTGAGGTGCTATGTTGCGGACAAAACGTTAAATACATAACTTGCTTTATCGATGCACCTGAGAGAGGAGTGAAGCATACCGTAACAAGAGATTTGTCTTTTCCCTCGCCACATAAGGATGTTTGGGGGTAAAAATGACTTTAATTTTCACATTTTCAAACCCAACTATGACCCTGAAGTTTCATTCAAACTCCGAGCATGTATGGAGCGAATCATCCATCAATGAAAGAGCTCCAGTTTAATTTATTGTACGCCCTCGTACGATGAACCGTTCTTGAGATGGAAATTTAGCCGTCTATGGGGTTTTCCGTTTTCCTCCAAAGCTTCGGAGGCGACATCTCGCTAATCGCAGATCCAATGGCGGCGATTACTTTTTTTTCCTGGGTTGTTGGATTGACTGCAATCGCTTAAGAGTTTTTATCCGTAAATCCGCGATGGTCGAGCACACTGCCTAGTTGATGTAATGACCCAGATATCAATGTTCGTCCGTGTATTTGTACGGAAAAAATATAACAAGTAGAGCAATTAATTTAGTTATCAAGGTCTTGGAACATTACGAGTTATAGAGGGGGGAAACGCATTGCCCTGATGAGACTCATGACAATGCATTTTAAGCGAAAGTCTCATTAGGAGACATTCGCCGGGAAACACAGTAACTTTGAGTTAGAGAGAAATTCGAGTTGTCGAGATTTATATAACAGGCTAATAGCGTATTTTCCCAGATAATCCACTAGTCAGACAAAACTTAAGTGTGATACAGTGAATGAAGACATTTTATAATGAAACACATAATAGTTATGGCAGGGTTGTTTTCACTGGTATCAAATTACACAGTTGCTGGCAGTGTTCAAACCTAAGATGCCCAGTGGGATATGCCAGTCACTGATCCCATCCCATAAATGATATTGTTCTCTGTAAAACTTGGTGTTGCTTTTTTCTTGGTTCTTTCAGTGTTCCAGTATTTTAGAAATAAGTTCACTTGCACAACCACAGGTTTTAAACCATAAACAAATTCCCAGCATGAATATTTGTAATAAAAAAAAAGAGTATCACTCAAGAAGGTATGTTAAAAATATGCACACAGAAATTTTGCAGCGTGCTTATAAAAGAATGTGTGGAGAATAGGTCTCTCTTGTGAAAACTTGCATGGTGTGAAGAATCTCAATCTTTCTTTTACTCTGTGAACTACAATTGTGGAAGTGTAGATACTTCTTTCCTAAGTGACTCATGCCATGCCATGTATGTTTTGAGAGTTGAACTCTGGATTTGACATTTTATCATTTATAGTCACAGCTAACAAGAACTTGTCTCACCCCCACTTCATGCTGCAGTTTAAAAAATGTCTCAAGGATACATGATTGCAGTTGAGCCGATGCCAAAGTTGGAAGGAAGCTAGAATATAATGTATTTATAAGCCTCAAAGTGATAAGTCTATTGATAGGAGAGATGGTCACATATGCAATGTATGTTGTATTATCTGCTTGGAACAAATAATTAATTTCATGCATCTAATAGCAAAAAGGCTGCACCAACACTGACATTTACTCATTGCCAACTGAAAAATCACCCATATTTTATGAAAGATGGCATGTGAAGAACCTGCACCAGTGCAATTAATACCACCTAAGTATAGTTTGCTGCTGCACTGTTTCCCAAAATCTGAAAGAGACATCAGAGATTATATGACTGAGAGTAACCTATTCATTCAGTATCAAATCAACATAGTGTTAAAAAGTGACATTTTCTGATTTGAATGAAATTTGGCAGGCTTATTTGTACCTATTAGAAAGTGACTCACAGCAATTATAGGGTTCATTTGACTTCTTGTTCTTCAGTTATGAGGTCATGAAAATTTGAGCCAAAATGCCTTCTTTCTGCACTATGTTACAGTCTTCCCCTCATAACTTCTGTTCCATTTGAGTTAGACTTCTTCTTGGGCTCATTCGAAAGCTCTTTTCAAACATGTGACTAGGGTTTGAATAAGTGCTGAGAGTAAACTTTTAATAAGGAGGTCATCATAATGACCTTTGACCTCATATTTACCAAAAACAACCATTTTAGATTTAACAAAAAATTAGAATGGCTTGCAGGCAAGATATGTAGCTACCTCTATGTTAAATTTTATTTCAGGCTCTCCAGAAGTTCTTGAGATAACTACAAAAGAGAGTATAATTGATTGCGACTAACACACCTGCATCCAGCAATATTTTCATCTTTAAAGTTAATAAATATTTTTAAATTTTCATGGATTGCATAGAACAATAAAGAAAAATCAAAACTAGAGTCATATAGAACCACATCCAAAGAGCATCTTGAAGGTAAATTCTCTGTACTGGTTGTTCATATGAAGACATACCAAAGCATGCATCATCTCTACATTGAACACTTTGTATATATGTCCTGTTTCTGTAAAGCGGTTAATAAGTGAAAGGACCTGACTATGATGTACAATTGGCTCATCAGATTTGTGAGGATAAGAAGCTGAAGGAGCTGGACTCTGTGGATGAAGGAAATGAACAAGAATTTTCTAATCGTCTTTCAATTTCTCAAGAACATATGCAAAGTACCTTTGTGCACCACTTTTACATGTCACAAATGATGCTAGAATTAGCCTTTCAAAAATACAGGTAAGTAGCCAATGTCTGGTCTTTTGTACAATAAGCATTTAAAAAATAGAATTAGGTTTAATGCTGATTAAAAGTACATTATTATTTTTTATTATGAAGAACAACATAATTATTTTTTGCAGTGCTCAGCATTTTCAGCTATCATTTTGACCAGCTTCATATATATCGTGAAGCCATGCCACAAAGACAGCTGCAGTTTTGCACTTCCAAGCATTATAATAAAACCTTCTTTTATATAGGTGCAATGCTACATGCATGCATTAGTATGGATGAAATATAATCAAATTTAAAGGGCTCATTTTTACATGAAATTTAATTAAAATAATTTTGACTCAGTTAAATGCATTCCCATGGGTCCCAATGATGAAGCAGAGTATATTCTGTTTAATGGATTTCATGCAAACAGCTCTAAGCCAGTGAGCCAGTGGCTTGGTTGATAATGTGCTTGCCTCCCATGGCAGGGTATGCAGGTTTAAACCCAAACAGGTCCTGTTTATTTCCAAGTGCAAGCCCCAACATGCTTGGGAAGGGAGACCCCTAAGCACTTGGCACTCCCATCTAAGGATGTGGGACAATAAAGATCCCCAATGGTGAAGGCCAAACCCTGGATAGTGTATTCCCAGAATAAGTGCATGGGCCAAATTGAGTCTCCCGCCTTGGGAGACTCAATTTGGCCCATGTTTGCTGATGATTACTCATGTTTGCTGATGTTACAAGGGGGGGGGGGGGGGTAGGGGGGTATAAATGGGAGGATGGGTTAGCTGGTGTTCCAGAGTTAGGGTGCAGTCATAGGCCATGATCCTCTTGCACCCTGTACCTTATCATATTGTAATTATCTCCAAAAATTAAAAAGTGCCCAAGTTTAAATGTTTTCCAGAGGTAGCCATATGTCTTGTCTACTATTTACCCAATTCTTTTCAAAATCAAAGGGGTTTGTTTTTGATAATGTGAGGTCAAAGGTCATCAACATGACCTCCTTACTAAATGATAACTTTTAGTATTCACCAAATTGTATCAATACCAATGGAAAGGGCTGGAAAAAGAACTAAAAAAATAAGGCTAAGATGAGCTCTCTAGCTTAATTAGGACAGAAGTTTCATGGGGGAGACTGAATTGGTGAACAAGAATCAGGCATTTCAGCCTCAAATTTTATGGATTTTATGGATTTTATGACCTCATATCAGAGAAACCAGAGGTCTAATGAACCCAATATTTGGTGTGAGTTAGTTTCTTACCATTGTTGATAAGTACACCAAATTTCATCCAAATCAGAAGGAGTCACCTGAAAAAGTCCTCAGTGTGTTGATTTGACACAGAATGACCCCCATGGTGATGGGGGCATTTTGAAAGAGTGGCTATGTTTGGGGATTACTTCTCTTTATTGAGTTCCAGAATATACTGGCAGGTGGGGTCTTGTTAGATGCTTCATAAAACCTACTGTATAATGCTAGGTTGGTCATTTTTTATATTGCAGAGAAAATACTGAAAAATATATTTCCTGAAAATTAAAAATGTCTAAACCATTACCCATACTGGTCTTCATTGTGACATCACTTTCAGGAAACATGAAAAAGTTTATAAGCTTAATACATATCCAGACCAAAGCATAATGCATGGAGCATTCACTCATGCAATATCCAAGCAAGTGCTTAAGTAGGGTTAGAGGGTTTTAGTGAATACTGGTGAAAGGACTCAATGCAAAGCAAGCTTCTGGGTTAGTGAGACAGAAGCAGACAGACTCATCACATTTCTCATACCTTGTTCTTAACTCTTCATCAATATACTGCAAGAGCGTCCTGGGGAAGGAATCAAAGAGCAATGCCACTTGCATCAATGGCTCATTCAATCATCCCATCAGTAGTTGTGGATCATAACATTCAGTGTAACTGAGTGATGCAAATTTAACAGGAAAAACAGAACAATGACAGAAATGGCAATGGATTTGATTATAAAGCACTGGATGCAAGAGAATGAAGGAGAATAGGAGAACCAATGAGGGTCAAGGGACTTACTTGTGGACTTCCTCCTTATTTCCATCACTCTCCATCCATGAAGTAGCAATGTCAAATCCTTCTTCTTCTTCATCTTGATTTTCCTATCACATGGAAAGATACTAGGTGGAAAAGGGACAAGACAAAAATCACAGGTTTAGCATGACATAAAGCTTTCAGTCACACCTTGCAATTGTTGGGTGGGGCACTTGTATCTTGAGAGGCACCAATCCCCCAAGCATTGGGATATCGGGCTGGTGGTGGCTCTGCAGACAACTCAGTCACCAATGGTGGCTCAAAATTCAAGCTTCCCACTGAAATGAAAGTCACCAAGTGATCAGTCAGATGATCCATGCATTGCTGAGTTAATATACCTCCTACATTATACACTCACTTCTCAGTTCTGATCTTGTCCTCTCTTTGTCCCGCGCTGAACGCTTGGAAGTGATTCGATGTGGGACACTGGCAACAACCTGAGGATATTGATTTAAAGTTAAGCATTTATGGAAGTTAGATACACTTAGGAGGCAACTGATCAAAAATGAGTAATTTACAGTTTCTTCATCAGGGTCAGGCTCCAAGTCTGATAGCTGCTGGGGAGAGTTCACCATTTGGAGGAGTTCCATGCTTCTGTTCTTATTCAAATGACTACCCTGAAGAAATGCATGCTATGAGAAAAAGAAAAGAAAACAATTATTCTTAGTGCTTAATTTTAGATGTTTTCTAAAATCAATGAAGATTAAGGGTAGTGGACCTTGTTTCCCCCTTTTTTAGATTTCAAATGCCAATAATTAAGTTGTTGAAAACCACTACAGGCAAGTAGAGAAAATGAGAGTGGTCAAGAGAAATGAAAATAACAGAAACATGACATGGAGCTCTACAGAGAAGTTAACACAACTTAATGCCATTGTGTCACACAAACTGGTGCATTTGTGAAACCCAACTGTCTCAAAGTCCTGGCCTCAAAAGAATTGACAGGAAGGAATGTTGAAAATTTACTGTGAGGATCAAAGAAGCTGTAGGTCTCTTCTTAGGGTTCTTTGTCAAAGCCACCTTGATGAAGTTCTGAAACTCAGGAGACCTGAAGAAAGAGAAATCCAGTGTTCAAATTCCCAAACACAAACACACAATATTTTCACTTTTCTATGTTTCATATTCCTCACCATCTGTTCTTGTCCTTCAAAGTTGGAGGCTTGAAACTGGACTTAGCCATAAGGACCAAAGCCCTCATTGGATGGAGATCAAACATAGGAGGCTGAAGTTCAGCTAGTTCAATGGCAGTAATACCCAATGCCCAAATATCACATTGTTGATTGTAGCCTCCTTTCTGCTCCACTGCAGCCACCTTCAAAGTAATTATCAAAGCAATTGAGTGATGATCCATCAATGTTCTCATCCAAGATTTTATTATCTACCAAAGAAAATGACCTGACCTCTGGTGCCATCCAATATGGAGTGCCAATGAAGGACTTCCTTTTGCTAAGTGTTGCAGTTATTTGAGCAGATACACCAAAATCAGCCAACTTAACATCACCAGTCTCTGTCAGAAGGATATTGGCCCCCTGAAAAAAAAAACAACTCAAAAGTGAGGATTATCCCCTATCCCAATCCAATCTTGCTGTCATTTTCATTCAGATTTACAAGCCCCACCTTAATGTCCCGATGGATCTTCCCTTTACTGTGCAGATACTCCAAACCTTTCAGGGTCTCACGACATATGAAAGCAATCTGGGGCTCTGTCAATGGTCCAGTAACATGGTAGATGTCTTGAAGAGAACCACCACCACAATATTCCATGCAAATCCATAGCTTCCCTTTCCTCAAGTAACTTCCATAGTATGCTACAATGTTGGGATGTCTACATTCCTTCATCATCTTGATTTCCATTTGCATTGCAGAGAAATCTTCTCCTGCAGAAAAAAAGATGTAACACCTTCCAGAGCAAAAATGAACAGCATTTCCAATTCAATTTTTGGTTCTGAAATCCTCACCTTGATCAAGCTTCATAATCTTGATAGCAGCAAAGTCACCTGAGGCAATGTGTTTTGCCTAAAGAAAAAGAAAAACAAAAGAAGCAGCAGCATGAAATGCAGAGTAAGAAACAATGACACTCTAAAACTCTGAGTTGGAACATGAAGTTAATGATCTGCATGATATACGACTAGACCTACACATATTTCCCTGTTGTAAAACAAAGCTTTCATATGCACATATTCTCCACAGAATGGTGATTGTGTTCTACCAAATGTCCAGAAGCACACTGCTTTGGAGGCAGACCATGGGATCAATTTTCCTTTATTGGTCTGAATATAACAATATGTTTTCCACAAAACAGAGCCATCAAAATCCATACTTGTCTAATTTTTGTGCTTTTAAGAAAATCTGTCAACTCAATTTGGTAAAACAAAAAAAACAAAAAAAAAAGCTTGCTCAGGTCATTTTGCCTCAAAGATGAAGCTATGCATAGTATGTCACTAGATATTAGGTTTCCATAATTTGAAACATAATACTGATTGGGGCATGAAGAGCTTAAACATGTACATGTTGACATATAACATTGACAAATGCTGATCATGTGCCTCAATCCATCCAGGAAACCAGATAGCATGCCCACTTTGAAATTTTGAGTAAAAAGATTTTATGTTCCCATCATGTAGAGTTTAGTGCCGTGTTTACCATAGGAAATCAGGCCTAGCAGATTAACCTTTGCAGTCATGAATTATTTTCTGTTAATTTTCCAGCTTCACATCCTCTTTAATCCCAGTGCTCAGAATTCTGGACACTTGAATTTTTACATATTACTCAATATGTATTCATTGGAGTGAGAAGTCCAGTTCTCTGTAAGAGTAAATGTAAGAAGTAAGCCAGACAAGCCACTAGAAATGAATTCAAAAAGACCCTTAATGGTGCAACCAATACTTGAAGAGAATGTTCTGTACAAGAAAATACTTGGGATTAAAGAGGATAATCTCTTAACAGCAAAAAACTATTACTAATCTCAGTCATTCCATGTTTCAATATTTTTTTCCATGACAATATCAGCTGTAATTAGACAACTGATGTACTATGTTTGGATGGATCCCCTACTTCAGGACAAGTGCTTCATGAATGAATTTATGGGTGAAACAAGCCTAAATTCATTTAAACTGTCTTCAGCCCCTTTGCCCAATTGAGTAGAGCATGAGCAAAAGGGCTAAGAAAAAACATGCATGCAGTCATAATTACTTTCAGACCATTTTTATCATCATACCTTGTAGACATCTCCATAAGTTCCACAACCCACACGTTGAATGAGTTCATAATCATTTTGTGGGTTCCTTTCACTGATGTCAACAGTCAGGGCTGCAGATCTTGCAGATGCCATGGTAGTCAACTGAATCTCATCTACTCCTTGAGTCACCTCCTGTTATCCTGTCTGTTGTGATGTTCTGAATTCAAAGATTATTTCCTAATTATTTCCAGCCTTTCAACGTGAAGCTGCACCAAGATATAGTGCTCTGGTGCTATTTAGGGGTATATTGAGAAGTTGATTCCGGCTGCACTTCCAGTGAAGAAGGTGAACATCAGCCAACTGTCTTTTCAGTGGCATACTCACAAACGGGAGGTCTTCAATCACATCCCAAACAAAAAAATCTGGAATTCAGAAATCCATCGCTCAAGTTAAGGATTGAATACATTTTTATGCTAAGGGGGTTGAACATTTCATGGGCCGCAGTCAACCTCTAAAACATTTTGTTATGATGGTGGCTCCCAAGTAACAAGGTGGAACTCTTTCACTTGAATTGATAAGGAATAACCATTTGACAAGTGGTGCCATGCACTAGATCATTCAATAATTGAACAGATGTAAAATTTTCAATGTTAATTCAACTAATTCAATTCCAATTTTGTATAAGAATCGATTCAACTGCCTTGAGTCCTAATCCATGAAATCCCATTATGAAGCCATACAGATTAAGAAAACCCTTGCAAACATGCAAAGAAGGTTCATGTGAATGGAGATGCATGGGCAGGCAGGGCCAGCCTAGTCCACTTGCATATCCTTCCCAGGAAGTTCTGATTTATTGCCTCAGGTTTGAGGGAAAAATTTTTTTGTTATACACTGAAGCCATATCAAACTGATGAACATCACCCAGTATCTATCCTCATAATCTCAGCAAAAGGAAACTTAAAAAAATAAAAATAAATGTTCACATCTTCAAATATTTTTGGTTGGAATACATTTGAAATCTGACTCAGGATAATCTTATGATAAATCTCAATTCTGTTTAGTCACACAGCCAATTCAGGCAGACCTACTGCAACTGAAGATTAAACAAATGGCAATTTCTCAAAAAAGTGAGCATCAAAAGCAGTGGTTTGTTTAATCCAAAAACATCCAAATTCCCATCTGATCCAAAAACATCCAAAAACAGCCAAATTCCCATCTCAAAGTACAGTGGAAACTCATCAACTTGAATCCCAATAATCCAAAATTCCACTAATCTCAAAGTTCAAAGCTTGGTCCTGGCAGAATCCTATAGGACACCATGTCAAATAATTTGTTAAACTTGAATTTCCCAATATCTCAAACCACATTTTCATACTTGATTACAATTTTTTCATACTTAATTCAAAGTTAACTCAAATTCAGGGCATGAAGGAGGGAAAAATTATTTTTGTGGGACTTATTGATTTTTTTAATATGGTTAAAAAGGATGAAACTTCTGTGACTGGTTCAGTCATGAGACATCCATCATTACTGACATCAGAGATTGCTCACGAGTGAGTTCGGGGATGGGAGTGATAGAGAGCAAGAGGTAAAATACAATGCTACCATCTTTGAGTAATGTCAATTAGGTACTGTCAGTTATGAAAAAATTCCTCCTCCTACAGGGGAAGTGCCAGTCAATTTGTTTGAGACAATTAGCAAATTGAAAGACTTCCACTTCTCTATTGCTAATTCCTTTAAAAATCAAATGAAGATGATTGATTTCATTCCAGCTAAGGATAAAACTGAAAGAGTACCAGTTGAAGGGAATTGTGATTTTAACATTTTGCAAATAAATTATGAAGTTTCTGTACAGATGAATAAAATCAATGATAATGAAAAGGTCATCACTTCTTGAAATTGGATTCATGAGGATGGAGAAATCATCCTTTGGTTACATCCCTTAACGTGAGACATTTTTTCTTAGAGCAGATTTCCGATAAGTTGAACACTGGATAACTTGAAACGATTTGCTCAGTCCCTTAAAGTTCAAGTCATTGAGTTTCCACTGTATCTGGGTGGTATTGAACTCCAGCTTTGATTCATAACCCATGAAAGGAAAAGTTCTACAAAGCAAAGTCTTTCATTTCCTGATTGAATAATTTCTCACAGAGTCCATTGAATTTCAATGAGACAGACTAACAGCAACTATTCACAGAACATCATCAATTTGTTCCCCTTCTTGACAGCAACCTGCAATCTTTAAGTCCACTGGCTTATCACATTGGAAGGACATTATTCCATGCCTTTCAGAATCAGCCTGATGCTCAGGTCAATGGATTTAGTTTTTGGCCAAATACTTCCAGGAGACTCCATGTACCATATCTGCTGATAGGCAGAGTTGTGAGGGCTGTGTTCTTAGACAGAAGTATGGAACAATTAGCACCAGTTCTACTGATATGACACTCAAAAGAGACTAGAAAGAGTCTACACCTTCTTACACTGGTAAGGAAACATGGATTGAAATCATCTAGATATGGGTTGAAAAGTCTTTGTTATTTAAATAGCCCTATTCATGTACCGTACATAGGGACTGAACAAAACAGAAAAGGCAGGTCCCATGATGTACCAAAGACCTGCTTTTGGAATGAAGGGAAGGAACTTTTTCTGACCAAAGCCACTCCTGTTTCCAGGTTAGAAGTGAAATTGGTAATGCATATTGTACACCTATTCCTCTGGATTTCATCATTGATAGCATTAAAGCTGAAGCTGTATGTGCCTGTAGACTATATTGAGTCCTTACTTTGTGAAGTCACCTATCTGTCTGAGCTAGGAATAGCATTACCATATTTCAGACAGCCAAAAAGAGGACGCCTAGCAGTCGGATGGGGATTTGAAGGCAAATAAGAACATGTCCAAGAAAATATCCAGTTATATGGTAACCCATTGGGATGCCTTCCTCCCCAACAGAAAGAGAAGAAAGAGGACGTGTCTGGGAAAAACTGGACGTATGGTAACCATAGTTAAGAGATTAGGTTATAGTCAGTGTATTCAACATAAGGCCAACAGGGGATTCAGCATTTCAGTTTACCAAATTCGTACACGTTCCACACATTCGTTGTATTTGGCTGTCTGCTTTCTTGTTTGGGCATTTCACTGTAACGTTACACCCCCCCCCCTGCCACCCCAGTTCATGTAGTCTGCTTCAGCTTTACCTTAAGAAATTAATTCAATATTCATGACCTCATGGATCAGACAAGTCGTCCTCCTTCACCATCGCCAAAAGAATGTGGAATGAATGCAAGCCCTACACTGTCTTCAGATCGAATTTTCCATTTCATTTACGCGGTACACTCTCTTCCACTACCATCAAGTTGTGAAGTATACTCATTTAGAGAGGATTTCACAAATCTTTTTCACGCAAACCATTGCTTTCTAAGGTTAAAAAATGACACCAACATAACTTAAGTTACTTCTCATCTTAATGACATTGATATGTATACAGATGTCTCTAGTGTTCAAATACCAGTCGCACCAGTGCCCTTATATTCAAGTCCGACACGTTTTCCGATGTCTACGCCTATCCTATGCTACTTTTAATGCAAGTATGTTGGAGTCTTCTGAAATCGTATCGAACCCAGCCGAAAAAAAACTGGTATTATCTCTGCTGTCCAGATACGCGCAGCCATTTTCAGGCAGTGCCACACGATCCCTTTTTCATCCCCGGAAATCTTCAGAATTAAGGAGTCTTAAAAAAAGGTCTGAGTACAAAGGGCGCCTTCTGATTAAACTCATTCATGAGCAGCTGTGACCATCTCAGAAGAAAGTTTAGAAGAATGTTCATATCTATAGAGTTTGCCATGTCACATTTTCCTTCGGTGAATCCTGAAGAAAGGTGCAAGTCCAGTGCGATTTGGGCGTGCTAGTCATTAGCTATTTTCGTTCACTTGACTCATTTTAAAACATTACTTAATTATCTCCTCGCCTATGCAGTATACGAATGACTTGACCTGACACGATCTGGAAGCCCTGATCTATTAAAAATAAAAAAAGAGGCGACCAAGAAGGGGCATCCCGCAACCCTGCCTAGCTGCTCGTCGTCTTTGCCTATGGTGCTAGTTGTAGTTTCTAGGGTCAGGGCCGCAAGGAGCTTGAGAAAGGACAGTTACATTGGACCTGTACGGGATAGTTTCGGCGGGTGATTAGGTGAGCCTTCATTGTAAAGGGCATACTCATGACAGTTGAATATGCTGTTTATGCCTTCGAATTCGTGCAATCGTTGACTTATGTCATCTGATTTAGCGTTTAAGGCTCCGACATAGGCTAATTCTCAAGTCTGTGATGTTAAGTTAAATCTCTGACGTCTGGGTTTGGACGTAAGGGCTAGGGGCCTTCTTCTCCTGCTTTGCTTGTAGATAGCTCGTCCTTGTGGTTGTTTTTGTCTGGTGAGTTTACTTAGTGTCTATTTTATGCAGCCAGTTTTTGCTTCCCATTCCCCAGTGGCATGACTGCAATTACTGAATTTTGAAACACCCCTGACGGAGACACTTTTTGTATGGAGCGTGTCTGACTCACCTGTGAATTGTCTTCAACTAGTTTAGATGTAAAGATATTCGGCCCCAATATATTATGTTGACTTATGAAGGATCTGAATTGAGTAAATATAGGCCTATTCCGCTTACAGTTGCCCATCGGACACAGTTAATCATATGCAGTGCGTAGGGTTGCCCAGGTGACTGTACTCCCTAGGAATATTTTGTGTTTCTCCTTAAGTTAGGCCAGGTTAGGTTAGAGAGGTGGGTGTGGTGTGTATTATATATAATAACACAAGAATCCCAATCAATTGAGATTCCAGGTGACTCCACTTACACTCAGTTAACCAGACGGATTTGGTTAACTGTAAGCAGAACAGGACTAAACATGAAGAATAATTAAATTAAACTATGACTGCGTGACCGAAGCTTGAACTTGGTATGATATATCCAGGTATATTTACCTTCAATGAGAGGGTCTAGCATCTTTAATATGATGCCAAAATGAAACATAGCTCAAGCTATCCCAACCCCCTATCCCATACCTTAGGGGCCTACCCTACCCCAAGACTTGCAGTCGTTTTTTGTCTCTCAGTTTAGTTACAGTTTCAGCTAATGCCTACTTCTATTTATATTATTTAACTGAGATTGGAGGTGAATTTAGCTTATGCCTGCTTTATTATAACTTAGCCAGATTAAATATTGCCATTCAGTTTCTCAGTAACAAATTGTCAGAATTAACTGCAACAAACAAACCTTTATTTGTTAATTGATTTCACATGACATTTACATTTTATTTTAAAAATCTAGAGTACAGATGCAAATTACTTGTATTTTTAGTTCAAGACCAGTTTAATCAGGTTCAGGTTTAGTTTATCTCCAGGTTTTAGTGACTGGTCTGGAACTATAATTTGTCTTTGGTTTTACGTACTTCCATTTATTGGAGATAAACTGAAACTAGTCTTGAACCAAACTGAATGACATGAAATCACCACTAGGCCAAACTTAACCTATTCTGCTGAGAAAAAGGATACGAAGAAAGGTTTTTTTTTGGATTTTTTATCTATTAAGTTTTAAAATAGGTCTTTTTTCAGTATCATCATGTGTCAACTCCTGGACCTGATCTCATCCATTGTTATTATTTGCAAATTAGTTTGTGCTTATGTTCTTATATAGCACCTACCTTTTAAGTGTTATTCATTTTGTTCTAATCCCTTGTGATTCATTTCTATTATCTCATAAGAGTAAGTTTTACCACCTTTTGCATATAACAACTTGTCCTGTATCATACATCTTATGATCTCCTTCAGATCAAATCCTCTTTGAAATAGTGATGACATGAAGAGTTATGTGTGGCAGCCACTTTCCAATGCCTCTCCTTGTGTAACTCTTTTTTCTTCTACAATGGCTTTGAATTGAATTTGTACTGCTCATTGGGGTGTTTCTTCTATGGGTGGTTAAAGTGGAATTTGAAAATAGTGAGTGGTAGGCTCCATGCACTTTCATGCTTAGGGGCCAACCTCTGTAATCCCATCCTATCCTTTTCTGATTCTCTCCTTAAGTAACTCCATAAAGGAAGGTCTGATGGCTGTTATCTGTAAATTATTACTAGACCCTGTTCAGAACATGGGGACCCTCATAAAGTGACCTTTCATTGGTTGATGTCCACAGGATAATAATTCACTTTCAAGTTCTGTTATGGGTCATCAGTAATGTGAGAGCATGAAGAATCCTTTCGATGATCCACCCTTGGACCCTGGCGATAATGATTCGGTAGATAGACCTCATTCATGGGCCTTTCGGGAAGAACAAACAAGCCCACCTGATGTGAAATTGAACTGCAATGTTTATTATCATAAAAACAACACATTTCATATCAATGAAGGCTTTGCTGGAATCCCTGCCAATCTACTCATCAACTTCTGCTGCTGGCTGGTGAGCTTAACTTCCTATTTTTTCTAGGTATGTACATCATGTTCTGTTGACCAGTTGACCAGTCTAGCTTTTGATACAGCCATATTGTATCTCTAATCTTATCCATATTCCAATTGCTTTCATCACAGGTTCTACTCCTGATCTTCACAATTCTACGAAAGAGAGCTTGGGATTATGGACGTTTGGCTCTGCTGAGGAGAACTGATAAAAAGTATGTCATGTCGGATAGGCCTACTATGGTAATTACTGCTATGACAGGCTTTCTGGTGAAAATTTTGATTCAGAAGCAGCACTTTCATGGCTTCCAAGGAATATAACACATTTGAAAGCATGTCGCAATATGGTCCTTTTGATCCTGATGTTTGTTTTATAAAGTATGCCTGGGTGTGCTATTATTTCTTATTTTTTTTGTAAATGTGGCCATTTAAAATAGCATATTTGATGACTCCTAAAACTTCTGAGAAAATTTCACTTCAATGAAGTGTACCTTCAGTGATCCTCAAGACACATGTAATAAAGCTCTTGTTTACTTGTACATATAAGCTATATTTTTCCACCTATCTTGTGATGGCACAGACTCTATCATGGTTCCTTTTATCTTCTGAAATACCCAATACATTAACCAGTACAACACATACTCATATATGACATGAAAAGTTAACCATATGGCTAGACAATTTCTATCAAAATGTGTGCCCAGGTTAGCCTATTAATGGGAGAAAGGGGTTATGTGCCATCCTGTGTACATCTTTGTCAATCAATTTATGATAAACCCAAGTTATTTAACTTGATTTTTGTGAATTTGTGTTAATTTATTGTAAATAGTTTTACTTCCAGAATATTCTGATAAAGGTCGGTTTCTGTACTCAGAGCTAATTTAGAACTGTTTTCTGCATATTCACCATGAGCTTGTATTTTCAGGATCAGATTGAATGACAGTTATTTGACTGTGTATCTTCTTTCCCTCATAACCAACATGTTCAGTATTTCCCATGAAGTAGATCTATATATTGCTGCTGAAACCATAGAAGTAAGCTTTGTCAAGTAATTCTGGTTCCCAGTGGTGTCAGAAGCACTACTCAGGTCCTAAAGAACACCAACGCATGGATTGAATTCATTTCAGGGGATCTACTTCTCCCACAAGCAAAGGAATATCATGAAAATAATTGAATATTGAGATAGTGGCATAAAAAGTAAATTGATAGCAGGCTGTTCACTAATTCCTGAATCCACACTCGTTTCTCTTGAAAATGAAACTCGTTTCTTGCTGATTGCTTCTATCCCTATGAATGCTGCATGCTTACATCACCAAAACTAGGGATGTAATATTATACAAAATGCATTCAATAAGTAAATGTTGTTTATTACCAATCTGGAGTATGGAATCATGAGCTTGCTGCAAAATGTATTTTGTATAGACATAATCATCTTCCTCGATGTGTTTCTCCTACTATTTTTTATTTTTATTTTAGCAAACTCATGAAGGCTTTAGTAAAATAATTTTGAGAAGCATGTTTTGACTTTGAAAAATGGCAGTCCTAAGGGTGTTTCTGGACTTGTAGGCCTTCTATCACAGAAGCCATCAGGGTTCTGAACAACCAGGATCTTGGTGAAGAAGTGAGGTATCAATGCATTGGCAGGTTCTTTCACTATTGATGCTGATGTGAATGCCCCCTGCTCCTTGAAAGAAAGATGCTCACATGCAATCATAGTTAGCTTCTGGACCTCCTTGTATCTCCTTTTTCTGGAAAAGTAATGCACAGGTGCTTCCAGCCTCTTCCTCACAAAATTGTGATGCAGTACACAGTACAATTACATCTCCCTGTTGTTGAGACCTGGATGAATGGATTTAATGATGGAATAGGGCATGCCTCCCAACTTCTGTCAGATCCGAGAAAATGCAGGTCTAACCCCAATTCTGATCTCTTCCAGGCAACTAAAATATCTGCATTTCATAAGCCAATGTAGACACCACTCCCTGCAGCTGATATCATAAAGGTAAAATATATCACAGATAATTATCTAAATCTCCAGCATTGAACTGATTGATGCTGGTATCATTGTATCCATGGTTTTACCCTCTCCTACAAGGGTTACTTGGAAAGTAATGTACAATGATTTTTTAAATGAAATGTATGCATGTTAGGGTTGATTTAAGATTTTCAGCAGAAATTATGAACTTTCCTACAAAAATTCACAATTTTGATAAATATCCATGGGGGGGTAGCAGTGATAGTTCAAAAATGGCTGCCACACTGAAGGTAAGTGAAAAACTGAGAGTAGTAATTGAATTTCTTTGTTCTGAGGGTGTAAAGCTTGCAGATATCCACCACTGCCTGAAAGTTTTTTATGGTGACACCCATGTTGACAACAACATTGTCAGACAATTGTTGAATTGCTTCACACCTGGAGACAAGAGTGTCAAAGGCAAGGCATGCTCAGGAAAACCCAGCACTGGCACTGCTGATGAGAGCATCAGGAAAGTGGATGAATGAGAGGTGTATCACCTCTTGGGCACAATGCCAATTGGTGGTACAGACCTGGCACTGTTTGACTACCACCTCTTTGGGCCCATGAAGAACAGCCTCAGAGGACATCACTTTGAGAATGATGAGGATGTGAAGAATGCAGTTCGAAGATGGTTTTGTCACCTGGGCAAGAGCTTATTTCAGGATGGAATTCATACCCTTATCAAATGGTGGTAAAGGTGTGTTGCTGGTAATGGTGACAATGTTGAAAAATAGGTGCTTCATGGCAAAGTCCTGATGGACTTTGCATTTCATGTAATTAGCTTCAAAATATAGTGAGAAAAAAACATCGTGCATTACTTTCCAAGTGACCCTTGTACTTACATTTAATAGGCTCATGGAATGATGAGCTTTACAATGAATTGTCATTTTGATGAAAATTTTGTTTAACTCTCTTGTTTACAAATTTCCTTTCATCCTATCATCCTCTGTCCTCAAGTGTGGACTCTACCTGTCATAGGGCTTAATGGATGCCTTCAATTAGTATGAACAATTTTGTTCCTTTTTTTTTTGGTTCAAAAACTTGTTGTGATAATTGTTTAACTCCTGTTGAAGGAGTCACTCTTAGAGACCATATTTTTTGTCCACTATCAAGATCTATAGTACTCTAACTGTATTGGTCTTTTTCTTTGGTGGTCTTTATTCATCGAAAGCCTGACCATGTTTATTAGTAAAATCTTAGAAATAACACCAAACTTTGTTCTGGATTTGAAATTTTCAAAATATTGTGAATATGTTCATCATTAAAGAACTTTGCAATTTGAAATCTTTAATATTCAGCCATATTCAGAAATTATGACTGCAGGAAAAATTTCTCTTGAGCAGAAATGGATTTCCTAAAGTTTGATTGCATTTTATGCTCAAAATATCCAAGGAAGTAATGTTGACTGCAGAATACTCATGGGGCCAGTGAACTCTATTACGTAATCCAGGGTATGCCAAAAACTGAAACTATCTGTTGTACCATGAATCAGGACCATGCAATGGTATTCCATTATGCAGAGTTAACTATATTTCTGTCTTGTGCCTAGCTGTACTGATGCTGTCTGATGAAAGTTTTCTTTCTGAAAAATTTTATTCTGATGTGAACAACTCATTGAACACTTGGATTATGAATACATCTTGAAAACTCTTCTTTCTCAGATGGACTCATGTATTTTATGGGGGAGAAGATGATGGTGACGGAGGAGCATCTTTGAGTCATGGTGATGATGAATCTCTGATCCAGAATGCCAGCATTGTGGATCCATCAGCCTCTGGAGACAGGGGCATTTTCTCTTGGATTCGAGCTATCTTTGTAACAAAGTATGATGTTCTTTGATATGCATGATATTTTGTGGTCACGCTGAACATTGCAGAGTTTTTTTGTTTTTCTCCTCTCTTTAAAGAGATTCACAGTTCCTAGCTCATAGTGGTGTGGATGCAGTGCAGTACCTGTCTTTCCAGAGGCATGTGATGGTATATCTTTGCATTGTTTGCCTGGTTGCACTGGCCATCATTATGCCTCTCAATATTGGAGGTACTCTGCAAGGGAATGATAAGTACTTTGGACAAACAACAATCAGTAATCTGAAGCCTATGTGAGCTGACATTCCTGTTTTTACTTGGTTGTGTGGTTCACTTTGTAATATCAACATTTTTTATTTTTACCCCATTATTTTTTCAGGTCCCCTTTCTTATGGGTTCATGTTGTCCTGTCCATCTTATTGTTCCCACTGGGGATTTACATAATGCGCCGGTTTTCTCGGGGAATACAAAGTTCACCATATCAGACTGATGATAGCCAAGCCTCTAGAACTCTCATGATCTCCCACATCCCTCGGAATAGGTGTTCAAAGCAACTGTTGGAGCAGCACTTCCAGTATGTGTTTTCATATTCACTTCCCACAAGATTCATCTGAAGTCTAATTTTATCTTGAACTAAGGTATATGTGGTGATTGGTGAAACTATAAGAAACCTGGTGGTCTGCTTGTGTGTTTACAGAGAAGCTTATCCAGATGTAGAAGTAGAAGAGGTACACTTTGCATACAATGTTGAGAAGCTAATCCGCCTCTCTTCTGAAAGGTGAGCTATGAGACTCTACACAGTTTCCTTTTCGATGCAATACCATGGAGACTCGAGGATACCCTTAAGCTCTTATTTCCTTCATTCTTATCAGGGATGTGGCAGTGCAGGCTCGCTTGTCAGCTGAACAGTATCAGAAGACTGCTGGGAAACCTCTTTATATTTTTCCCTATGCATGTGGGAATTTATGTTCTTGTTGTTGCCCTTGTGGACCTATCTGTAGATCTTCACAGGTGGGTAATACAAATTCATACTTCAGAAGATACTGGTTGTGACAACATTCTGTTCTTTTGATCTTTATGATTATATGTATAGGTGAATGCCCTCGAGTTCTATTCTGAAGAAGAATCACAGCTCAATCCAGCTGTTGAAAAAGAAAGACTGACTGCTCTTGAAAAGCCTCTTGGTATTGCATTTGTCACATTTGCGTATGTACCTCCATGTTTTCGAAGGGGTTTCCTTCAAAGCCATTCCCTTCATGAATACTTTTTTTGTTCAATTTCAGATCCATGCAACAAGCTCACAGTGTGTGGTTAGACTTCAGAGGGCCTTGTGACTGCACTTGTAATACCAACCCATGTCCATCTTCTATTGGTGGACAATTGAAGATAACTCGATGGGTTGTGGACTTTGCTCCAAGCCCAGAAGACCTTGTCTGGTATACTGTGCAATCTTTCCATCCAAATAATGGCCAATACATACTGCTTGTGAAGAATTCTGTTAGTGCTTCTAGGAATGTAATGACAGAAATTTTCCATTCAACTCATGCATTACCTTCCGGTTTGGTATCGAAGAGTACCTAACATTTGAGCTGAACGTATTAATCTGTGAGTAAAGTAATTCATTATCTTTTGAACGGCACATCGCAAACAAGTCGGGTTTAATAAAATGATTGAAGAATGGTATGAAGAAGGTCTTGACATTACTCCTCTCTTTTTTCTTTATAGCTACATTTCCTACATTTACTTTTATAAATGATGAAACAGTGTTGGTAGATTTGAGATTGTGGACATGAATGTGAGTTGAGTACTATGAGATGGAGTAGCTCTTTTTTTCTTCATTCAAAGTCTGAGTTATAGTGAATTTGAAACAAAATCTGCAGATGTGTGCAAGTTCTTAGGAATGGAATTGTTCTGGTGCATTTTGTGGGAAGGGTTGTTGGGAAATGTATTTTTCACATTTTCATGGTTTCTTTTTGTGAAGGGAAGGAAGAGGGGAAGTAGGATGCATGCTTTTTCTCCAGGGTGATCAGAACATGCAATGGTGCTAGTGACACCCCTTAGGGTTTTTGTTTGCATCTCTGTATGAAGTAATGCCAAGAACTTGGGGGTAGTAGGACCCTTTATTCTTTTGCCATTGGATTGGATGCAATACCTTCATACTTGTTCATATATTGGTATGGCATGAAATCAGGTTTTAGTCTCTGGGTTGGAGTAGGACACCTGGAGGGTGATGTTAACATTGTTGCTTGACCATCACATGGATAGAGCTTCTGCATCCTTGTGAAGGTGCACCCAGTATTTTTTCAGCTACAAGCTAAGTATAGGTTGTCCTTACCCTCTTTCAGTGCTACTGTCTGATATATCCAGTTTGAAACACCCACCAGTTATCAATTTATTTTGAAGGTTGCTTGACAATTTCAGAGGAAACCAGACACCCATGATATCTCTTGAAGGGTGTATTGCAGGCAATAACTATTTTTTATATGCATGTTGATTAACATTTGGAATACAAAGCAGAAAAAAATATGCTCATAACTCAGCACAGATCATTGGGCATTGGCAAAATAACATAGCATTGAAAGGGTTAAGCACATATTCAGCTGGAGTCAGAGCTAAGTAATTGAGCATGTGCTCCATCTCTTTAACCCCATTTTCATACCATGTCACCTCTGTAGTGGGGGTCAGAATTTGGCAGGCTTTTTGCATGAACTGGGAATTGTTATATTCAGCATCAAATAATTGACATGTCTGGAGGGGATTGCATATCCTGCTATGGGGTCATATACTATATAGCAAGGCAATTCCTTTAATAGAATCACTTTCCATTTTGAATTTTTTTGCTTGCAACTTGTTGAAATAGTGGGAATTTTCTATGAAATTTCCTTTTGGGTGCTAAAGGGCAAAGATCCTAGCAAGTTGCACACATCTATGATATCTGATATCAAAAGATCTGGAATCTAACTGTTGATATCAGCAAATCTGTTCCAATGTCAATGTTAGAAATTGTTACATTCCTAGTTGAAAGTTTTGTGTATACTGCTGCTACTCTGTCACATGATTCCTTGCATTCACTTGTCAGGTCTGCAATGAAATTGAATATTGCCTTTAGTTTCTGCCAATATGGCAAATATGAAGAAGGTCAGCATCAAAAGAACGATGGCAGCCAGCAAAATGGTATTTTCCTGAGAGATTTGCACCCAAATGTGTGGGTCTTCTTGTCCTGCTGTAGTCCTTGAGGACATTTGCAGTGGAACTTAGCTGCCATTATTTTTGCTGTTGCTCTGCATTCGCATTTAATACCATGCTAAGATTACGAAACCAAGAGGTCCCAAATTTTGTCTAAGATATGAATACCTCTAAATGATGCTATTTTTTCCTCCAGGGAGAACTTGAGCCGAAGAAACAAGAGGTGGTATCTGAAGGCCTTTCTTGTAAACACAGCATTGTTCTTGGTGTTGCTGTTTTTCACCACACCTGCCATCATAATAAACAATGAATACCTGGTTAAAGCTATTATCCGTGCTTTCGAAGAAGTTGTTCAGCCTGTAAGTTCAATACCTCTGAAGAACAATAAAGCTATACTGTCCCATGGTCTCTTCTGCATTCATAGTGGAAATACTTTGTTTCTTTTTCTATTCAGAATCAATTTATAAGCCAGTTCATTCCAACTCTTCTCCTGTGGACAATGGCAGCTGTACTTCCTCTCATGGTGGTGTATTCTGATAGATTCTTGAATTTCTGGACACGTTCACTGGAGAACCACTCTGTGATGCGCAAGACTTTCATTTTTCTTCTCTTCATGGTTGTGATTCTCCCCAGCCTTGGCCTCACTAGGTAATAAAAGCCTTCAAATTAGGCTTGGGAGCTCTTGTCTTGCATTGGTCCTCTTTGACTTGTAGACCCTTATTATATTGCCTTTGTTATTGTTTCTGCAGTGCCAAGGCATTCCTGGAATGGTCATTTCAACCAAAGAATGAGACTCGGTGGGAGTGTGTGTTTTTGCCTGACAATGGAGCATTCTATGTAAACTATGTCATCACATCTGCTTTGGTTGGAACAGCCTTGGAACTTGTTCGTTTCCCTGAACTCCTCCTGTATGCCCTGAGGCTTTGTTGTTCCCGGAGTCCAGCAGAACTAGCCGGTGTGAGGCAGGCAATTTTCTATGAATTCCCATTTGGCATCAATTATGCTTGGATGCTCACTGTCTTTGCCACTACCATCATCTACAGTATCTCTTGTCCAATCATCACTGTTTTTGGTATTATTTTTCATATCAATTTCTTTGTATCATATTTGGTTCCCAATGCTGATTTTCATACCTAGTGTTCATTCTATCCACAGGCTTGCTATATGTGAGCATGAAGCATCTGGTGGATCGCTACAACTTGATCTTTGCTTATGGCCCAAGCAAAATCAACCAGAGGATCCACTATACAGCCATAAATTTCATCATTTTCAGCATTATTCTTTTGCAACTGTGTCTTCTTTTCTTCTCTCTGCTGAGAGCAGGGTTAATTGGCCCCACAATTGTCTCTGGTATTGGCCTGGGTCTTTCCCTTCTCCTTTTTTTCTCTCAAGCTCTCAGCCAAGTCTTCTTGAGACCTGATCCTTCTGTGAGACATCATAGTCATTTATCTTTACAATTGAAATTAAAAATTGTAGTTTTGATGATATTGATATACATTTCTTTTTTAACAGGGAACATCTGGAACAATGGCTGAAGAGTCTCAGTCAGAATGCCAAGTTGGAGGAATCCATGGCACTTACGTGCCACGAGTACTTCATCCTGGGGGAGGCTTGTATGGTCCTACAACCAATGCCACTCACTCTCAACCTCATGCCTCCTATGGAAACTTTCAAACTGGACAGGCATTGAACCTGGATGATCCTTCTCAGCAGGATACCCTTTATCAGCACTACAATGGCACAGCCAAGGTACAACGCAGATATTGATCTGCTATACCTGGTAAAATTTACTGCTGCTTATGAGGTTGAAACTGCTGCTCTGTACCCTGATTTGTGCTAGCTTATAACAGGCTTGGTGATGTGCTGATATTGAAACCATAACTTCAGGCATTTCACATTTCATTGGTCACTGTTCTGGATCTCTTGCAATGGAATTCCAAGATTACTGGCAATTGGGTCAAGAATATTTGTTCAAAATACTTGAAGGACAAAATCTGTGATTCTTGTAAACTTGTAAAGGTTCAATACAGTAGTGCATGTAATATACACCTTCCAAAGGTCTTGTCATGTTAATTGTGCAAATGCACATGTGAAATACTCTGTTTTGCTTTCCTTGTAGATCTATGTGGATTGGCATCTGCAATCTCCAAATTATGGTAAATGCTTGTAAAAATGTTTCATTTACATTTTGCATCATGACAAGGCTTTCAAAGGTGCCTCTGTCACTTCAGGCATGCTTTTCAAAACATGCAATTGTCATGATCCAGTTAGAGTAGCAGTAGTTAACTGGAGCAATTGAAGTAATTGGCTGAGTTGTTGAGGCAGAGGCAGTTTTGGCATATTTGCCCAAACCTGGGGTTGTTGGCTGTAGCCAGATGCTTGCTTGTGAGGGGACTGGAAGGTGAGAAGTGTGGGACATCAATCAAATTTCTCTAATTGAAGCAGAGGCAGCCTTGGTACTGGCAGGAAAAGGGCTGTAAATTGCATCTCCCTTTTTCTCTGTAGGTCACAAAAATAGTGTGGTACACCCCTAGATCCTCTTTTCATGACCATTATTCACACACAAGTCAACCTTGATTTATCTGGCTTGCCACTTGACAGGTCAATTATTCCTTCTGCTCATTTTTTTCATCTCTGCGTTTGAGTGAATGCACAGTAGTGTACCACTCTCAAAACAAATGGGATGATTCCCCACCATTCATACTAAATCCAAACATACCTTCACATTCAACTATTGTAGCAGAAAATCCTTTAAGCCCATATTCTGTTATACTCCTTTGTTCTTTAAGTTTAACCATTGAAGTATATGTAAAAGAAATTCATCAACCAAAGATAACTGCAAGTCTGCCAGCCTTGAAAATTTTTGAACTCCCTTGTATTTTTTATATATATCAATATTTTTATTTTCTCAGACTAAAATTTTGTTTTATCCCCTTGGAGCATTCACAAATTGATCCCATCATGGCTCAATGTTTGAAGCAGTCAAATATAAGAGCACCTGAGGCTGCTCTTAGTTTTTTGCAGCTCAAGATGCATATTTTACAAAAGAAACTTCATGGGAGTTGAAGCTGCACGAATATTGGACCTTTATTTTTTTTTCACCCTAAGTAAATAATTTTTTTCCAATTGTGTCTACTAATTGCATAAATGATTGCACAGAAGTAGTGTTAATCATATGATCCTGCCTCATTAAGTTTGCATTTGCTACCTTCTTGGAATTGATATTTAAGTGGGTGAAAATGCTCCAACCCTTGCATGTTTCCTTGTCCATTTGCTTTTTACAGAAGACTCCAATGCATCTGTCTTCTTGCATGGCAAACTCCCCTTCTCACCCTACTTCCTGTTGAGGAACCTCTCCCCTCCCCTGAAGCACAACAGTGAGATGGTACAGGGAACAATTTCTTTGTTTGATTTTTATGTTTTGCTTCAGTTCTGCTCTAAGTTGGGGCTGATAATGTCAAGACTTCCATGTTGACTATTATTGAAAAAATCCAATGAAGACCTAAAATGCAGTGAAGGATTACCATATTATGGCATACTGGACCTGCTGCCTCCCCCAAATATGTGCAATGAAAAAAATTTTTTTTACTTATTTTGGTTGTTTCACCCTCATGCTGTGATCCTGGTCTTCATGGTCATCTCCCATTAGAAAGGCCTATAGGCTAATGCTTAGGATACTGTACATGAAGAAAACCTCGCATGCTTCACCCTGCATGGTTTTCATTGTTTTCTTTCCAGTAATCCTCTTTATTGATAGATTCAAAGTTGCATGGTGTGCATTTCCTTATTTTTCCATGTGTTCTTGCTTATTATTTTCCTTTCAGCATGGAAAGAGTGACAGAATAAATATTTTCTTCCCAAAGAAGGAATGTTCTTGTCAATTGAATAAACATTGCATTGTCTGCATGATTGAATGCCAAAGTTTATGGGTCTTAGAATATGTGATGTTCTTCATCACTAGATTTTTCTTATTGGCTTGTGATACTATGTGTGCATTTCCCCTCACAGAAATGAAATATGTAATAAGAGATGAATTTGCAAGTTTTTCTATGAGCTCCTTTTGCAGTTATCAGTTATTTTTTATTACTTCTGTTATTTATGTGATGTAATCATCCACATAAATTATATTTGCTGCTGCTTGACAATATGAATTCTGTGTAATAAAGTGTGTGTGTGAAGTAACCACAGTTTCCCTATTCAGATGCACTGCACTTGCACTTTCACTTCATGATTTATGATGCCACACCATGGTCATTGAATGCATGATCAAGTGTGATATCTGGACTGCTTTATATAATTGTCATTATTCTGAGCAATAAGTTGAAATTGAAATTTATTTCAGCAATCTGAGGACACAGGATTGAATCTGTCTATTTGCATTCATAATGCCTGGTGCCAACTGATGGGATTCAAGCTTCCATAATTCAAAATTTAGAGCATTTTGCTGCAGTTACCTGTGCAATAATAGCATATTCCTCATTTCATGAAGGCATGAATATTCCTTGAATTCTCAAGAGTTTTTCAGCCATTACTCAAGGACCTCGTGCTGTGCACCTAGGTCACGTCTGAGATAAGTGCTATATGTCCCTTGCCTCAATTCTCTGACAAGGTAAATACTTATGGAAGCATTCTATTGTCATAATTTAATAACTACATGGTGTCCCTGCATTCCTGTTGCATTTCTATGTATTTTTTTAATTATAATTTCCTTACCAAAGCGAAGGTATAGGTTATAGGGCATCCTTGCAACAGAAACAGAAGATAGCGTTCAGATTAACTGCTGAAAAAAAGCTTGGACTATTAATCTAATTATCCAATTTTGTAACCCTTAGCTAAGAAAATGGAAAAATTAAAAGATTACAGGAATTCTGGGATACCATGTAGAACAGGTAGAAAGAGTCTTGAATTGGAGGGGTTTGTCTCCCTCTGTTCCTTTCTGTAACAGCAAGAAACCCTGATGCACACCGGTTCATTTTTTTATTGTTATCAGTTGGTGTCAGACTGTCATAGTTCCGCTTCTGGCTTGGTTTGTGTGGGGAATGAGCGATACTTCTTTCCTTTCTAATATATTCCATCTATCTGTCTTGAGGGCCATATTTCGAAACGCTTTGGATATGAAGGCGTGTAAAAAAGAAAAGGTTTAGCTTGTTTGGGAAGGCTGGAGGCAAATTTTAGCATATGTATTTAGTACAACATTCTATATGAATTCTACAATTCTTAAATGCACCCTAAGATGTGGACGAAGAATTGTCTTCTCCATTGCTTCAGAGCATTTAGCATCTCCAAGGATGAGTTTTAAAAAAAAAAGTAACCCAGGACCGCAGCTGATAGAATCAGAATAGAGGTTTCTTGGTCGTTCCTTAGGTTCTTGGAGAGTCAGAAGAGGAGGATACGTATAGAGTGACGCACATCAAATCCAAGATTCCCCGACATCAATCAACGATTGAAGATGAGTGAAGCACGCAGTACTGTATTGTTTTTGGTTCCCGCCTCCACTATCGCTGTCTACGGGTGACGACATCATTTGGTCAAAAACCAAATGGTTATTGAATGGGGCCCCGGTTGTGAATGCGTAATAATGTGACCATCCAGCAGGATCCCCTTTGTATTGGAAAACCAGTGCATCAAAGTGAAAGACGTTTATGCGAGAGTTCAATTCGCTTCCCTTGCCAATTCTGATAATTTTGCGAGAGGGGTCATTTAAGTCGCGTGCATGGGAGAATTGTGCTCTGCACGATGTTCAATGCTTTTATGCCGGAGATAGGATGACACAGGTTCGTATTCATAAAGAAGAATATTACGGTAGTTTCTTCCGAGTATGCACCTGCGTTTGAGCGTTTGATGCAGGCCCAAATGCCGTCTCGAAGAGCTAGGCAGCGAGGAGGAAAAGCTATGGCTGGGTTGTGGAACAGATTAAAGTCTACCTCCCTGCTGCATTCCTCTCTTTTATCTGAATGCACATGAAAATAGGTATCACTTCGGGCAAGTGGATACAGATAAGGCACATCCCTAGAACGTTAAATCAAATTCATATCATAACGTGTCAATTCTTTTTCTTTATATATCCACTTCCGCACTTTGCCAACTTTCTTTTTCAAAAGTCATACGCGATCATTTACTTGTGAAATTCGAGTATTCATGAGATTAATTTTCATCCACTCGCAAGCATATCTCTTGGTACCTTGGTACAAATTTCGCCACTCTAAAACGCCATATTTTCTACTGATATAAAACAGTATTTTATTTTATTACGTGAGGGCGCATTCTCCCTCAATGCAGTGTCGGACGCAGGAAGGGCGGAAGGGCTCTGAAGAGGAAGTTCAATGACGACCGGGAGGTAGGGGAGGGGGGGGATTTCAGGCCCCCTCTTCTCCCTTGTCACTGCCTCAATCGATCCCCGGAATGGTCTAACTTGCTATGGGTTTCAAATGATATGTCAGTCATCTGTGAAGTGAGAAATATCTGGATTTCCCTGCATGTATTTCCATGGCGACTCGGATGTCCTGCATGTCTCCTGAATGACATGTCTCGTTCAGAGCCGCCACTTTTCCAAAATTGGGAGATGGGGAGGGTTCATCAAAACGAGGTCAATTTTGCATGCACTTACCTTGTCACGGGAGCATAGGTTATGTATAGGTTTTGCAATCTGCTTGTAGGTGGTTTGAACAGCTGAAAAGAAATCTGATCAGCCAAGGGCGAGAAATATGCGAGAAGCTGGAAGTTGGTCTAATGCACGTAGATCCTTTTTCATTTAATTGAATTTTGTCATTTGTGGGAACTTAGTGAAAAATTGGTCCGCCTAAATTTCTCCTCTGCTCTAAATTTGCTCCTTTTCCTCGCTTTTAAAATAGGATTTTTCCTTCTGTTAAATCAATAGGCGCGGTGTTCACTCAATTCCCTCTGGAGCTTGAGAAACGATTTTTTGTTTTGCAAATAGATAGGCCAGTCTTCCTTCCAACTCTTCCATTGAATAGGTGAGAATGAACCACCCCAACTCCAAGAGGCGCCATCCATCTGGAGCGTGCTGTTTCTCCGGAGCAGAAAAAAAATTTTGGAGAATGAATGGCCCAATCCTGTGGATGACACTCCCAACACTTGGGGCTGGGTTTTTTTTTTTTGCACCATGAAGGAGCAGCATGCTTCAGACGCATATGGTGCCAAGTGGAGTTAGTGTCCCTTTCATTCTTACAAATTCAATTTATTTTGGCATTCTGGAAGCGACGACTTTTGTCGGTAGAATTGACGAGAGGCGATTTGGCTAATTGTAATTCTCTTTCCCCATGAGGACTGCGTGGAGACATGCGGTTTCGGCATGGTAATGTCATCTTCGGCTTTTCTTAAGTAACATTCTCTCCGTCCCTCTCCGATGCAAAATTAAATGTGGAATACTGGAGCTGGAAATTGAAATTCCTCAAGAGTTTTCCTCAAAATCTCGGTATTGGATGGCAGGCATGAAGTTGAAGCTACTGTGAGTGAAAATAGAGATTCAATTACGTTGTTTATTCACTTTAATAAGCACAAATTAAACAAGATTGAGATTTTACGTACAAATTTAAGCTTTTCACGTGGGTTCATATGGTTCTTATGAGGGGAAGGAGTGTAGTTAAAATTTTTCCAGCCAAAGAAACTTGAAGGACCACAGGAAGACGCAAAAATAACACTTTCAATGCAGTCTACGGAGATAAATACTGTAACTATTCCCCTCTAATATTGGAAGGTGTCGCTGACGGTGTTTAATCTGCTATCACTCGTATCAAGAGTGAAAATATCTCTGACACACCCAAACGCTTTTGATTTGACCGCTCCTTATTTCCTGTTATGATCCGACTGAAAATCCTGAGTGCTTATTCCTGTCGTGTATTCCGGAACCTAATTTCCCGCATTAATTACAGTCGCCGAGAATCCATAATCCGCCTGCCAAATGATGAAGTATGAAGAGATAAGCTTGAGTCCAGAAACAGGATACCAAAAATGACCCATGCGCCAAGTATGAGGAGATACGCTTGGGTTCAGATACAAGATGCCGAAAATGACCCATGTGCTGTCAGCCGAGTGCCATCTGCGCCCAAAAAATACATCCAGAATGCCGATATTCTCAATGCGCACAGCTATTCCATTTTCTGTTTTAAAGCATCTACTCGCTTTACGTTTTTTAAAACTATACCAGGGAAAATGTGCCGAAAATTCTTTACAAATAGTCTAACGAGTTACAATCTGTCGGGTTACGAAATGTCTGAATTACGTGTACAGAAATTTTGAATATGTAAATGATTCATATCTGAAGGAGGTTTTAAGGAGCTGTTCCACAAGTCAGCCAAAGTAATTACTTCTTTTTGCATAAGGCCCTTGTTCCCTGACATTCTCAAGCTTGCAAGCGATCCAGACGTAACCCATTAGGGCTTTTGGGAAATTTGATCACATGCTGTGGCTCGGTCGTAATAATACTTTATTAGGTATTGACCCGAAACTGATGAATATGATTTGAAATTCCAAGCAGATGTCTCCAAGTGAAGGATCATGTTTGCGGCGGGTTCGTAGTCATCCAAAAACACGATACGATATGAACACACGGCATGTGGGGTTGATGCTCTTAGAGGGCGCATTCAGTTGTGACCCGGATCATGACTCGAGGTTCATGATTCTCGGCAGGTACGGTGCTTTTCAAAAACTATTATATCCAGGATTGATGACATTGACAAGAGGTGTCACCATGGAATAAAATTTATTTTGAGCCCTCTATGCGAGCGTTGAACTGAGACCCTCGAGTCATGACTCGGGTCACAACTTGAATGCGCCCACTATTCGAAGGTGCTCGCGACGACATTTCCTGTGCCTGCTGTGCCCGAGGCGGAAGGAGCACGTGCTCCTGTGATCTTGGCTTTCATTGTGCATCTGTACCCTCTTGCATTTCCCCTTTCCATATTTTGTGTGCTTGTCTGCAAAGTCGTATTTATTGTGAAGAAGAAGACTTGACGTGTATGATGACAGCCGTGCAGAGTTTCATTTTGTTCATGTCCTGACAGAGATCCAAAAGTGGTGAGTCCTAGCTGTACCATACCTATCCTCTCATCTTTTCCGATAAATCCCACCCAACAGTGCTGGACATTCCGTATTTGCGACTGTTACGCTTTTCCTGCTGAGTCATGTTGTCGGGTATGTATGTCGCCTGAAGGATAAGAACCTAGATTCCTACAGCAAGCGATTTTTCTTCGCCCCCCCCCCCCCCCCTCCCCTCTCCTCTCCCCTCTCCTCTCCCCTCTCCTCTCCCCTCCCCTTAGTGTCCGTGAATAGCTTCACGAAACCGCTATGGGTAAACGATGAATCGACGTAGAGGTCGCTTAAGGTACTTTCTTCCGGAGTCCTATAAAGTGGAGGTGAGTAGTGGTTCGTGTAGGATCAGATCGTGGTTCACACGCGCTCAGAATATCTCGATCAGCATTATGCAACATTTATCAGCCTACAAAAAATGCCATATTACTAACGTCACCAACTCGGTAGTCGCCGCTATATTGCTAGTTCAATCATTTTCTCCATACTATGGCAGCGGAAATTTATTCCAATCATGGCCTAAGACACTTCGGCTTTACATGTAACAAACATTAATCGGCCGTCATTCCGCGCGCACGCACATGTACGGAGCGGCAGCTTTTTCTCTTACGTCCATGGATGGCGATTTCCGAGCGGGGATCTTTCGTATTCATCATTCATGTTGCTTCCTTATGCAGGTCTTATTGCCTCGCGCTGGCCCAACGCGAGGCATGCTGATTTGACATGCGAACCTCATACCGATTAGCCTAGGGAGTTAACGCAACGAGGTGGGATGGTCCTACTTTCAGAACAATAATAACACAAGTGTCGCCGTGCATTGTGAGTTTGGCGGCTCCCAAGGGGAGGTCGACAGAGAGTCGTGAAGTGTTGATGGCGACTTTGGGATACATGGCGACTACCGTGTAGTTGACGTTAGTATTTTCCTCATTAAAGCAAATAAAAATTATTTTAGAGGTGAAGGAAGAGAGGTGGTTCTTATTCCTGACCTGCTTCCAACAGTTCTCGCCCTCTTCCCCATGAACGTGTTACCTCATCTAATGCGGAAAGGTCCTAAATCGGCTAGTATTTTTTTTGTGAAGTTGTGCCTGTTACAATCTCAGCTGTGAAGTCTCCAGTCATTTAAATTAAAACTCCCATACCTGTCCCAGGCGGATGTAATTTCAGGCATTTTTCCTGACCTTTTCGTAGAAACGGAATATCGGATAGTGGAAAGCATTCTCTAAATCATTTTACCATATCCTTCGATAACTTTTAAATTCTAACTTTGTTCATCTCCCACTTCTTTTTGCGATTTGGATATTCTTTTTCAATCGTTCTGGCACTACACTTTTCCTCCTTATGCAGGACTTTGATAACCATCCGTACATAACGTGCCCATTGATGCACTTTTACCTTTTCCTATGGAAAGGATAGGCGACTGCAAAATAATGCACGTTAGCACATTGAAGTGATTGAAGCCCGGTTCGCGCAGCAACGTTTTTCCACCTCTCACTGTGAAATCGTCACTGTGCAAAAACTTCTGAAATTATTTCACTAATCGAAGTGCCTTTGATAGTACAGGGTGAATTTTAAGTCTGGATACATGGGTTTTACAACTCATACTCCATGCGTTCTTCCTTTTTGTTCATGCACGACTGTAGTCACTTCATTTTATTCACCCGTTCTTTTTGTATACTTTTCTTCACATTTTTTTTTTTACACTTGAACTTTGCAACCAAGTGGGATACTGCACTGTGTGTGATTGGTCGTCGATCAGGATGCTTGTTGTTAAATGCCTCAGCGACTTCATTCAAAGAACTTTGACCGTAGTTTAGCAATTCTAAACAATGGTGTATATTGCAAGCACCTGACTTAATTAGCGAAAATGTGATAGCGACGTAAAAGGTGGATTTTTTTGGGCTTACCTTGTATTTGGAATGCACTCATCTTGACTTCCTTGCTCGGGTTTATCAAGCCCGGACTACAGTAATCTGGATAACATTTTCAGTGCTTTCTATTTTAATTTTTGCCGGATATTTAACAAGATTTTTTTAATGCTCCAAGTTTTTTATGGGGGAGGGGAGTCCAAACACAATTTTTTCGAGAACTAGGTTCAGAAACATTAAAAAGATATTCGAAAAATAAGATATAATCCTGATATGAGGACATCATATGAGCAAGTTAAGCCTTTAAAAGAGTAATTTTCCGCATTGAAGTAACGATAATACACTTCGGTAGGGATGCACAACCTTTGTTGCCAGAGGGCCAGATATTGACTGCTGGGTACTCATCGCGGGCCGGACATCGGAGGAAGCAGGACAATTTTCAATGGGATGGAATATCCTATTGGATGGCAGTATCAGCGGAAGGATTCTTATCCGGAGATTAGCCGGAGGTTGTGCATCCTTGCTCTAAGCTAAGGGGTGACGATTGGACATTATAGTTGACGTAGGCTCGTGGAGTATTTAAGAGACTCACCCAATGTCTTTCCTACGAAAGAGGGGTATATTATACAGTATATTCGAGACTGTGAACAGCATTGTAAAACAGTTTTTATTTTTTGTCCTTCCACAGAAAAAGGGGACTGATTTTTCTCGGTTGGCCATGAGCTGGGTTGTTATGCGAATTTGAAGAAATGAACTTTCATATTATTTATTTGATGATCAGGTCAATGAAGACTCGCAATCGGTCTGTACTTCGGACCTTTCCTGCTAAGTTCCTAGTGGTGTTCTGTTCTGAACCCGGGATAGGCGTTAAATCAATGAATCAATGCACATTAATAATTTGAGACTCGCTCCCAGGGTTGGCGTCTTTCGATACGTTCAGGACCTCATGTGTATGGAACCAATATCACATGTCCTTGACTGGAGAAAAAAAATCCATTTGACAACGTCCTTGTTAATTATCTGAGTCATCGATCCTTTTTCGTCCTTGGTTTTCCATCAGTTCTCGATATCTAAGAATAGGGTAAGTGCTGCGAATGTCGGTACTGGGGGTAATCTCGACACTTTGCAATCGTCAAAATACTGCTTTCACTACTAGTCCCCATAGGCACGAGTAGATAAGTATTTTCAGATGGTTGGACTAATGTTGTGCTTGGAACAGTCATATTTGTTGTTGTAGTTTTCTCGCAGTAGCCACTTTCTCTAAGCGCACTTCGAAAATCCTGCGAAACCTTGTGATTTGGCTAAGCTTTTGCACATTCCGTTCTTCTCTTCCGCACTAGGTATTGTTTTATCTGGTCGTTGCGTTCATTTTTGAGTCCGTTGTAAACGACAGTGATACATAAGTGTGCCGAGATTACCGACGGAGTGGTGCCGTCTATATCAGCAAGGGTGCCGAGATTGCCAACATCTGACCCAACTTCACCTTTGACCCAGGCCCTCGGAAATGAAAGGCCTGGAGCACTCGAGGTTTGCGGTACAAAAAGGCTTATAATAAAGGTATCACCAGACCCAACATGAACTAGGAAGCTCCATTACGAAAACCAGAAAGCAAGGTGGAAGTGAAGTATTTGCTTAGAGTGCCGACATTCGCAGCGCTCACCCTAGGAGTAATTATTTTGCTTCATCGATTCGTACCTGTGGATTGGTAAAGGGAGGAAGGATGGGGATGTCTCGTTTTCTGAAGGCGTTTCTATGGTCTCTTCCCATAGGCGATGTTCTTTTCCTCAGCGTTATTTCTTCTATCGAATTAGTCTTCATGATAACGTATGGGCCAGAGGGGTATGTATTCCGTTCAAGCAAATAAAACTCATTTTCCAATCGAAGGAGTTTAATAAGGATATTTATTCTATGACTCTTCTTCGATCTAGGGACTGTTTTTCAATCTAGGGGGAATGAAACTGACTAGAGACAATACTATAAATAGGACACGTGGACTGCGAAGATGAATCCCTTTTCCTTCTCCTCTTCTGTATCACAGACGTAGGAAACCGATACATTGCAGTGTTGCGGCTTCTATAGAAAGCAATCAGTTTCTTCATAACCTCATCCATCTCGTGCACACAAACGTCAGGATTCCCTCCTCCGAAGTTCATATGTAGTGTCCAAACGTGCATGAAAGGTTGTGTTGAGGAATCAACTGATCAAGGCACTCCTACTCTACCAGAAGAAGCACTTAATGGTCTATCGCAATCACAGGAATCGTAAAGCGGATCCTTAGTATCCTGACGGTATCCTTCGGATGAAGCATATTTTCAGGGTGTTCTCTTCTCACGGAATACAAAATGATATTGCACTATCCATTGTACGAGTGAAGATTGGAGTAAGGGCAACGATCGATCAATGTGTTGAGAATATAAATGGAAAGTCATCGGGACTTATGACATTGGACACAGAGTGAACCAGAAGAATAATTATTGTTTTTGGCCCAGGAAATGGATCGCAAATGTTTGACGACGAGCTGCTCGCTACAAATTGCAGCGCCGAACCACAAAGGGGCATATTCCAAGGTGATGAGCCCATTGATATTCCAAGAAAATGCAGAATAATCCCATGGACAGGCGTGGAAATGTCGCAGGATGTAACCAGTTGAGAATTCCCACATAAAACTCCAAAGTAAGTAGATGCAACCTCGGATTGGGGCGGGCGTGTTTTGGAGCCAGTTGAAGTACAAGTGCTCTATCCCCAAACCAGCCACACCGTAGATGGGCAAGGACCATACACTCGTGCAGCCTGCGAGATAATTATTATTATAAGAAAGATCTGTGAAGGCAGGGCGTGGTAGATGTCGTATAGATGATGGAGAAGAACTTACCATGGAAGGCCCAGTTGCGAGAGACGACAAATTCCCAGATGGCTGTGTACATGACCTCCAGGAAATATCCCAAGAGACCGTATAGATAGAACTTGATGGGTTGTGACAGCCCAGGCTGCTTTCTCATGATAATTTCTTCTTCCCAGCTCCTCCCCAGCATCCTCTTCATTTATTTTCTCTTCTCTTTTCCGTTATATAGTATCTAAGCTAAGGAAAGAGCAGGAGAAAACTTGCAGCTTCTATGCCGCTTGCATTTTATTTACTCACAAAAAAGAGTGGCATGAGTTCCCCTCTTTCCTTCCTACTGGGATCGTGCACTGGAGTGCGCTTCTACTACACCGACTGGGAAAGTCCCATGGATAACGAGTAAAATTAATTTTTTTTTTTCGAAATCCCCTCAGGTCGACAATGCTACAATGAGTCTCTCATTCTGCATGGTCCCCATAGCTGAGGAATCCAGTAACTTACCTGCTTCATGATGATTGTAAGCATGAAATATGGTGTCAGGGAAGGAGTTTTGGAAGGTCCTTCAAGCTGTAAACTTACAAGTTCATTCTCTCTCAAATGAAAGTTATTATGGCTCGGTAGTTTTGGATTGAATGGTTGTGAAAACAAAAAAGATACTACTATGGGAAAGAATTACATGACATATTTCTGCTTGGGGGGCAGCAAATGGAGCTTGGGATGACTTTGCCAATCCATGTGGAAAGTTCATTCTGTTCCCCAGTGGCGTGCGCAGAATTTTCGGAAGGAAGGGCTCAATATTATTAAGGCAGTTGAATGACAAGTGGGGGGGGGGGGGTTGCCATGACGGTGACGTGTTTGGAGGATAGCTGTAGCCCCCACCGCTCCTCCCCCTCACGCGTATCGCACTGCTGTACCCTACTCTGTGATTCCGTTTGTCTGTCAGTTGTATCCAAAATGTATGGCATTATACTAGGGCTGTATCGATGCATCGGCAACCACCAGTATCGGTCGCCGGTGTTGCACCATCGGCCATCGGGAGGGTTACAAGCTGCCTGATGTCGGTGCCTAAAGTAGGGGTGAAACGAAAAAAAAAGTGAGTGTGTGAACACGACGGTCTCATGACTCAATGAGAGCCGCTCCTGCCGGTCTCTCCCGGACAAAAATATCGATCTGACATAGCCCGAATGTAGGAACTAGCGGAGGAGGATAGTGATAAAGAACGGGAAATCATTGCACCTTTCATGTCATGCTTTTGCGAGAGATGTGTCGTTAAACACTCATTAGGGGCATTTATATATTGGGTTGGAAAGAAAGTCTTGCAACACTTTCTGACGAAGCCCTGCGGAACGCCCTCAACGCGAAGCCGAACGCCACCACTCGGGAATATGCGACTACACTTGGAGTCACCCATATGGCCATCGGCAACCATCTGAACGACCTCGGCTATCGGAAGGTTTACTCGACATGGGTCCCTCATCAGCTCAGCGACTCTGAGCCGTGTCAGTGTCCGCGAGTCACTGCTCCTTCCTCCGCACAGAAAGGACCTTCTGAAGGAAATCGTTACTGGAGATGAGAGCTGGGTCCTCTACGTCAACCATACTCGCAAGAGTCAGTGACTTCCACGAGGAGAATTGCCGCCACACGAACCGAAACCAGGGTTCCGCGAGAAGAAGGTTCTTCTCTGCTGTCGGTGGGATTCAGAAGGAATGTTGTACTATGAGCTCCTGCCAACCGGTACCACCGTGACTGCCGTCGTCTACGCTGCTCGACTTCAGAAGTTGGCTGGCGTCATTCAAAAAGAGCGTCCCAAACGCGACAAAGTTCTCCTTCTGCATGACAACGCTCGTCCAC